>JAPMOQ010044403.1:1802737-1857145 GCA_026543055.1 Argiope trifasciata
TATACACTGAAGTGACAAAAGTCATGGGATAGCAATATGCAAATATACAGATGGCAGTAGTATCGCAGTGAAAAAGTATAAATGCACAGTTCGTTTTCAAGAGCTTTCATTTGTGTTCAAGTTATTCACGTGAACAGGTTTTTCGTGATTTATGGCAGCACGGCGAGAATTAACAGACTTTGAACGTGGAATGTTAGTTGGAGCTAAACGCATGGGTCATTCCATTGCGGATGTCGTTAGTGAATTCAACATTCCGAGATCCACAGTATCAAGAGTGTGCCGAGAGTATGAAATTTCAGGCATCACATCCAATCATGGACAGCGCAGTGGGCAACCACCTGCACTTAACGACAGAGACTGCCGACGTCTGTATAGAATGGTCAATGTTAATAGACACGCAACACTTCGTCAAATAACTGCAGGAATCAATGTGGGACGTACGAGGGACGTGTCCGATAGGACTGTGCGGTGAAATTTGTATTCCTTGGGCTATGACAGCAGAAGACCGACTCGAGTGCCTTTACTGACAGCACGACATCGCCTGCAACGACTCTCCTGGGCATATCGACTGGTCTCTAGACCAGTGGAAAACCGTGGCGTAATCAGATGAGTCACGATTTCAGTTGTTACGAGCTGATGGTAGAGTTCGAGTGTGGCGCAGACCCCACGAAGCCATGGACCCAAACTGTGAGCAAGGCACTGTTCAAGCTGGTGGTGGCTGCATAATGGTCTGGGCTGTTTTTACATGGCATGGACACGGTCTTCAGGTGCAACTGAACCGATCATTGACTGGAAATGGTTATGTTCAGCTGCTTGCAGATGACTTGTAGCCATTCATGGACTTCACGCACCCACATAACGATGGGATTTTTATGGATGACAATGCGCCATGTCACCGGGCCAGAACAGTTCGCGATTGGTTTGAAGAACATTCCGGACAATTCCAGTGCATGATCTGGCCACCTAGATCGCCCGATATGAATCCCATCGAGCATTTATGGGACATCATCGAAAGGTCCGTTCGTGCCCAAACTCCTGCACCATCCACACTTTCACAATTATGGACGTCTATACAGACAGCATGGCTCAATATTCCTGCAGAGGACTTCCAACGACTTGTGGACTCCATGACACGTCGAGTTGTTGCACTTCCATGGGCAAAAGGAGGACCGACACGATATTAAAAGTCATCTCATGACTTTTGTCACTTCAGTGTATATATATATATATATTTATATATATATATATATATATATAAGTTAGTCATGCCTGCCCCTTAAAAGCTCTTTGTAGGATCAAAATGCTCTTTAGAATGCTCTTTACAAATGCATGATTAGATTCTTGAAAGTAAATTTTCTTAAGGAATAGTTAAAATTTCAAATACGACATTTGCATACTAATCCGAAATGAAATTTGTTTTTAAATGGAACAATTAATTTTAGATTGGGGAACATAAGAATTTAGAATATGAGGCATGAGCTTCCTATTAAAACTCACAATATTATTCAAAAATTAACCCAAATAAATTATGAATAGAAAAAAATTTATAATATTTTATTTCTCTATTAAACGTAATAATTAAATGTTATCCATCTTTCAATATTTACTGAAAAAGAGAATGAGTCTCTATTTTTCAAGATTTAAATGATTTTCCTATACATATTGCAAAAAAATCCTATCCAGTTATTATTATACTCAAAATACGGCACACTCAGTTGCTTTTGTACTTATCAATATGCATATTTTTACAAACAAAATTTGCTTATATCCTTAATTAATTAGCTGAAAAACGATTCTAAGCCAATAAGAAACTCTAAAAGTTTTTTTCTAAACCCTACACTTTGAGTTTAAGACTTTGTTGTGACACCAACATTTTAGGAGCCTCAATCATCTTAGAAGCATCTTTCCATCATTGAGTAATTGAACTGTTTTCAGCACATATGTTGCCTCGGTGCTGTTTTCAGATCATAGTGCTTTTGAACTTCCTATGCTCTCTAATTTTACTTTATCGTATTTAAATAAGTTGTGCCAGGTCAAAAAATATTTTCATTAAAGCTTTTTAAATTTTGAAATTCAATTACATTAAAATAATTGTTCAAATACTGATTAACAGGCTGGGAGCCTCATGAACACCCGTGAATCAGACTTCTCTAATTAGTTCACATCTGTTATACTATCAATTGACATTTTCTCTCATACTTTGATCATCTAAGAAAATGCCAGTCATCCAAATCACAGTTAGCGAATGTATTCTCACACTAGATTTTTTCATGCGATTTTTTTAATTTCATTTTCTTATACTATACATACATGCGTATATGAATACGTAAAACTGTAAAATGAATATAAATGACCGATAGTTATAATGATATTTAGAAGAATATATAAATTTAAATGTGAACTGCTTACATCTAATACGAGATGAAATCTAAAGAATATTAGATTTTCACCACTAAATATTTTCATTTACAAAAAGAAGGTTTGTATTGATTAGTTATAAAACGTGATGTTTAGTTTAATGTGGTGGAAATAAAGGGAATTTTTTAAAAAAAATTGTAATACATATTGTACACATTAATAATCCTTTCAAAGTTTTACTTACATGTAAAAGAACAAAAAAACTAACACTTATATATTACATTTCTTTTACTTTTTGCCAGTTTTGCATACACATCTCTAATTTTCTCCTATTAATAACAAGAATTGGAATTGAAATTTCAATGGTTGTTACGTTTGAAATAATGCCTTATTTATTTGAATTAAACATGATTAACTAAATGTCATCATACATAAAAGATAGAGAAATAAATCATGTTTTATATTCTACCATAAAATTTTCAATGACAAAATGCGTGACAAATCAAGTGTTTGAGAACATCAATTTTTATTGCTGACGCAGAACAAACTACATGGCTCCCGATACCACTTATCCATTCTCTTTCTGTCAATTGCAGTAAATGATTAATATTGGAGGAACAAAACAATATTAATTTTTCTCTTTCATGTTCTTTGGGATAGTGTTTGTCTTGAGTCAATACTCAGTATTTCTTCTTACCAAAATGCTATTCCTGAGAACATTAATCCCAAACTCATGATGATATGTCAGTTTTCTTGCCTTTCACCCCTTATTTGTTTTTATTAATATTTAACACTACACTTAATTTTATTCGTCGAATTTATAAAAAATCGTTCTCAATTTTATTACTAATGTAGCATGATTTTTCTTAAATATGTATTTCCAAAACTAATATAATATATATATATCGATATGTTAAACACATTTAACATCAACATCATTTCACACACACACACACATTTTTTTAAATGCATGATTATTTATTTTTAATATTCCAAATATTATTCACAATTTAAAACATTATTATTTTCAATTCTGCTCTTACATTTTTGCAACTATTGAACTTCCATAGAATAAATAAAGTTATCGCTATTTCCTCACCAATAAACTTTCTTACACCTTTTATGTAAAAATCAGTATTATTTTTGAAGCTTTTACCTTTCAGAATAACTATAAATTTAATTACTTTAAATTTTATTATAAAAATTGGAATATGCTATTTGTATTTGTTTGAGAAGAAAAAGAGTACATAATTTTTATTACTATTTCAGATCCCTTATCTCTAAAATATTGTAAATTATTTTTAACCATTTTAATTAAAAATGATGTTTTATTAGTTGGACGCTTTCTAATATCAGTTATGAAAAACATAGTATTATTTTTGAAACGTTTACTTTCCATAACAAGCATGAATTTAATTAACTTTAATTTCGCAAAAAAATTGAATTTGTGATCTGATTAAACATGAGAAAACCATGTAAAGAATAGTAATTAAGATTTCAGATTCCTTACGTTAATATCATGCATAATATGTTAATTAAAAATGCTATTTTATTAGTTTGATGTCAAAAAAATATTAATCTCATTTTTTCAGTTAAACTTTATGAAGAAGAATTTCATCAGCCAAATCTAACTAAAATATATTAAAACAATTTCCAGATATTTTATTTACTGATAAGCAAAGAATTATTAATTATTTAAACTCAGTTACTTCTTATTTTATTACTCAATAAAACAGGAAATGAAATTTCCTAGGGCTTGGGTTTTTTTCTAAGAAAGAAAAAAATTATATTTAATATTTAAAAATGTTTATCATCTTTGGAAAAACACTATTTTATCTTTTATTTCTAAGCAACAATGAAGAAATTACACAAAGAATTAATAACTTCTACTTTCTTCCATCTCACAAAAAATTTACTTTTACTTTTCAGAAGAAAGAGAAATGAAAAATAAAATCTTTCTAATCAAACTCTATGGAAACAATTGTTTTCCTATACTTGAATACGGAAGATTTTTTTTCATTTTTCTTATCTTTTGATTGGAAGTTTTTATCAATTATTCATATCGAAATGCACTGTATGGAGCATTTCTCCGCTACTTTCTCATTCAACCTTATCAAACAAGAGGAAGTTACTTTTTCTCTTTCAATATTGCTGTGTATTCAGATAACCTTCTTTAGAATCTTCCAATTTAAATGAAAAAATAAGAGAAATACAGTTACAATTTCAATGTTAAAGAATGTTTTTTTCTCTGGAGAAAGGGCTCTAGATGAAAGGCCGTTTGAACGTTGAACTCTGCTAAGTTAATTAAATTTTGAATGAGGAATGATTTTGAATTTTTAAAGTTTAATAAACATTTCATATATACACTATATATATCTGAATTCATGCTTTATTTCATTGTAATTTTCAGCCTGGGGTATTTTTCAATATACAAATTTAATAATGTCTAAGCATGGATTTGGAATTAAATAATTAATTTTAATATCATAAGTCTGTTGTGAAATGTTTTTTATATAATTTTAAGCTTTGAATGACTTTCAGCTTTGAATTATATATATTTTATTTAATTAAATATAATTTTACTATTACACAATTTAAAATAAATTGAGAGTTTCAAGAAGAATCAGTCATTACAGTCAACCGAATTGGAACGAAAGATGTTTAACAATATAAATCAGAAAATCTCTGCACTAGGATAGTGGACTATTACTATGTTCTTTTGATATGATTTAAATATATTTTAAATTATTATCTATTTTGACAGGCTTAATGATTGAAAAAATACAATTTGATAAACTTTTATTCATTCAATGACATATTCATCATCATTCTTCTTTAGTCACTCGTGTACTCTAAATAACTCAGTGTTTGAATAATTTAGCTTTAATAACTTAAGTTATACGATTAACTTATTTAAAATCTGATTTCATAACGGAATACCTACTGACTTTTTTTAAAATTCAAGTGCCATATATTATCAGGATAGGGACGTTTACAAATATACAGAGTGATCAAGAAATAACAAAGGGTGCTTGGAGCCCTGTAGATTATTTTCGCTGGATGAAATATAACAAAATTTGATCTCCATGTGCATTAAAGTATGCGTTTTTGAATTAAGAAGAAAAAACTCAGTATATAAAAACATTGATAGGGAAAATCTGGCTCTGTGGTCGAAAACTTCATTATATAATTTGCATATGTGGGTACTTTGTAACATGATATCGAGGATAAAAAGAAGTGTAACTGGAATTCAAATTATTCTATAAGAATTACCCTTAGATGGCGTTGTCACAACGTGAACTTAATCAAGCTGTTTTATCAGGATAGATCTTTCTCAATACCGGTGGTTGAAAAAAAATACGTACAGGACCAAAGACTATATTTAACTTACGAGTAATAGTTAGAAGTTCTGAAACAACATAAATTCTTGGTGTGCAACCTGGCCGATAAGGTTAAGTATTCTTCAGGCCGAGTACAAATTCTAGTTGTATGGTTCCTCGAAAGGCGTTGTGTTTGAAGCATATGTTCTTGGCATTAATACTTCAAAAGTTCAAATAACGTTACACATCAGACGAATCAATGCCGATACGCAGTGATCTACCATTGAAAACCTGGAATACCGAATGCACCTATTGGAACGTAAGGCAACTTGAGCCAAATTTGTAACTTGTTAAACTGAAATTTTTACATTGGTATTTGGTAATCAAAACCACGTACTTTAATGTATATGGTGGCCAAATTTTGTTTCATTTCGTCCAGCACATAAGACGCTATATTTCCGAATACCTCCTGTTATTTTTTGATCTTCCTGTGGAATAAATGGAAAATGTTGTCTTTTGCAGTTCATGAGTCTTACCTACCTACATTTTTTTGTTTATAATTATTTATATCAGCCTTTCACTCTGTCTCTTTTGTATTAAAAACAGGTATACGTTGTACATTAAATAGAATTTAAAATAAGTATCATCGGTTTATAATGTTTTTCAATTATTGAATTCTGTGAAATCGCCTTCAAAAAGGTCTATAATCTAATAAAAGTAGAATAAAATTCGTTTCATTTTTACGAATACAATCTTTGAAAGAAAAAAAATATAACTGATTTATTGTTTTTATTTTCAGTTCATAAATTGTTAATGAAAATTAAAAATGTCCAATACGAAAAAGTTCCTAATTTTTTTTTAAAAAAAGTCTATTTTAAATTGAAATAGTGGTTTTAATGCAAAAAAATGTAAAAATAAGTTCATGAGATAACAAAAAATGTGGACTTTTTCTTCATTGGACAGTTTATTGAAAAGAGAAATTTTTGTTAGTAATTATTACTTCGCTTTCACATGGCGGAAACGAGAGGAATTTTATTGATTAAATTTTATTTTTTGTGTAATCGTTTATAGATATGCACGTTAAAATTCTATTTGAAAGACAATTTTGCCTTAGTCTCATTATAATGGCAATCTTTATGCAAAAAAGCTTATAACATATTAATCCAGAAATAAAGAAAAACCATTTTTTTTAGATTTTAATTATTATTTATGCTGTACAATTTCTTTATCGCAGCTCAAAATTTAGCATTTATGTATGAAAAATATTCATTTTCCAAATTTTCTAATACTTATTTACATATAAATTCAAGAATCCTAAATTACAGGAGGACTAATAAAAACACTATATTCAAACAAATAAAGCAATAATAAATTAAGTGTGTACCTTTCCTTACTTTAAAATAAGCGTTATTGAGCATTAATCCATTTATTGCAATAGTAATTAATGAATAATTAATTAATTCGTAGGAGCGTACTCGATTAATTCGCAGGAGCGCAATATCACATTTTCAAAATAACACGTTAAATGAAGATTAAGCGCTTATAATTTGTTTAGCAGATGATATTTTTTCATTCTAATAACAGCAGATAGCTTCTTATCCGAGAAAAGCAGAGAGCAAGTAGGTGGGCATATCAGCTCCATAATTCCAATTTACACTAAATTAGGTAATTGATGGGCCATGCCCACGTCATCTGAAAATCATGAATTTATAAGCTTGGTAATCATTTCCACCACACAATAACTGTCATCCAGTGTGATTCGGGAACTCTATGTTAATTTGATAAGATGAATTGCACAATTTGATTAAGAAGATCCGGAATTCCACAAGATATAGGTATTTTAATCGTCCTTAAAACTTTATTAAACATTTTCCGAATGCAGAAGGGATGCATTAAGATGAGATAATTATTTAATTTAAGAGAGATAAAAATTGTGTATCTGAGGTGAGAAAATAACACCGGATTGGCTTGCAGAAAAATAGTGTCAGAAATAAAATTGATGTTCAGATGATTATTTTTATGGTTGTAAACATATTATTAATATAAATGGTATTCCAAAATAATATGTTGATTATTATGACTTGTGTATTGAAAAATGTGCTGAATTGGTGTCTCAAAAAAAGGAGAAAACACGGATGAATATTATTTGATAAAATGTTTTTTTAATACATGTAAATACAAGTTTAGTTTTGTAAAAATAACAATGAAATTTTAAACAATGTATAATAACTTGTTGCATTTTTTGAAAGGCACAATACCTTGTTAAAATTAGCTGTTATTTATCTTATAAAATACATAAAACATGTTCTTCCTTGAGGATAATTTTTCAGTTTAAATTATTTATAGTTTACTATAACAACTAGAGAAACAACAAAGTTAATTTTCAGCATGAATGTAATAAAAACTAACAGCTTTGCATAAATAATACTTTAATATTTATAGCATTCCATTAATTCTTACTATTATTCTATTTCGAGGTTTGTTAAAGATAGTTCATTACATATATTCATAAAGATAGTTCATTACATCATCAAGTCATAAATTAAAGTGGGCATAATTTATTTTTATTTCTTTTACGATGTTTGTAAAAATTAAGAAAACTAAAAACCCATAAAAATAGCGTCATTATCAAGGCAAAGAATAATAGAAAAATGCAATGGTTTGATTAATCATTCGGCTCATGATCAGTAAACACATAATCTCTAACTCACGAAGGATAAAATGATGTTTAATGTGCAGGACTCTTCTATAATTGTTCACACATTCACAAAAAGAGAATATATATGACAATATAGTGAATGTAGTAACAGAATGATTGCCATTGCCTCAAGGAGGTTGGGCTTCTATGGAGACTTCAAGCTCAGAGGCTCGCTGAGCTCGTTCTAATGACTTTTGGGCACATTTGACTTTTTTATTTTCTACAGAAAACGACAACAAAAACAACACTGAATATAGTAAAAAGGCATTTCAATGTTTTTGTTATTATATTGATAGAATTATTATTCAGAGATTTTGCCTTCTTATTTTATTATATTAATATAATTAGATGGCAGATCCCAATTTATATTCAATAGATCCAATGAATGACGAAAAATGTTTAACTTAACAAGAGCTTCAGATGTATAAGGATCATATGCATTATGTACCCATAAAAATACCCTATTACAGGGGTGACGAACCTTTATGAATCCACGTGCTATTTTTCTCTAAATTATGGTTATTTAGAAAAATAGGTTTTAAAGTGGTATAGATGTGCCGCCAAATAATTCTGACTCTGGATAATTGGAAAAATAATAAAACTTAAGACTACAAACTCAAAATTCTTTATTTAGTACAAAAAAATATGCAGATTAGATGACAAATATCTTATATTAGGATTGTAAGATGTTACTTTTGGCAGAATGCAAGCTGAATCAGAGCCATCTGTCAAATGGTTTCTAAGTGAATATTTAATATTATTCATCGCTGAAAACAATCACCAGCGAGCATAGGTGAAAATTTGATTACAATAGCATGTGCAACTAAATAACAATGAGACTATATTCTTTCTTTTCATATCTAACTGTAAATTACAATTTTCTTTTTATACATACATTCTGTATTTTTTGCACTTCTATATTTTATATGCAAATTGTACTATCAAAATATCGGCAATTTCATTTGTATTATTTTTAAATCAATTCAGTTAACCTGTGTTTATTTTATATTGTTAGTGAATTCTATATTTATATTGTTACTGCTTATTTTTAAAGGAAAAATATTTAAAGTAATTATAGTTATTAATTTTAAGCTATTTACAACCTAATTTTAGTAGTTACGCTTTTGAAAATTTAAAATTTACTATAGCGTATGTGAGAAATGCGCGCGACCTTTCATGTTGGTATGACGGCCGCGGCCGCTGGAAGGTTAAATAAAGTCACATGAAAACCATTTACAAACCATAAAATGCAATAGATTGGTAGAGTGCCTAAAATATCGTGGAACGTGTCATTTGTTTGACCTCCCTACCTTATTGTGGGTACCCATGGATGATTATTAAATTTTAGACCACTGCATTTAAAGTAATTAAAATAAAATTTTAAAAAATCGACACAAAACTATTGGAATAAATGCTACAAGCAAGAAATGCTAACATTTAAGGAAATAATACATAATATCCCTGTCTGTTTAAAGAAATAGGTTTAAAATGCTTAGAAATAGGTTAAAAAATTAAATATCGTATATAAATCAATGTTACAAGAATCTAGATTTTATTTAATGTTATTCTTCGATGCCAGAAATGTAACATAATGTATGACACTCAAAGGCATTGTCAAAAAGTAAAATTCCAATTTTTGTTAAGTATGAAATAAAATGTAAATGACATCAGTTGATGAAAATCTCAATTTTGGTTAAGGTCCTAGAAATGATAGTGAAGAGTTATTTATAAAGATAAACTATTAATAATAATAATATTATGATGTACTTATATAAGAATAATATATTTCAAAATAGAAAATGTAACGAAAGAATTTTAAAGGAGAGTTTGAAGTTGAAAAATTAAGATTTACGCATTCTTATGGAGTAATCTGGAAAAAAGAGATCTATTCATTTAAAGTAACGTACAAACTTCTTTAAATTCTTATTTACATGCAGAAACTGTAACTAAAATTAAATTTACCCCATTTAAAACTCTACCACCTCATTAAAGCTTTTATCAAAGTATTTGATTTCAGCATTTTTTTTCCTTATATATATATATATATATTTTAATTTACAAAAGATGAAAGTTGTCGGCCCTCTAAAAACTCGGCTCTCTTTTTTTTCGTAGACTAGTAACAGTGTAAAGACTGTGCGATTTAAATTGTTTATCAATCGCTGTGTTATTCAACACAAATAATTGATAGAAATAAGATATATTTTCTTAATGCTCTCATTGCTGCTGCTGAAATTCACAATATTTTCTAAAAGACTGAAGGAATGATAGTTCATTCAATCTCGAGAAAAATGTTTCTCTTGAAAAAATATTTTATATTTATTTTTAAAGTATATATTTGGTACTTTAAAGATTAGTACATGGGATTAGTGATATAAAAGAAATTATGTTTGAAATGTAAATGGGAAAAACTTAACAATCATGTAAATGAACAATTTTTAAGTCATCGAAAGTATGTTACTTAACCATAAATCTTTTTAATAAAAAAAAACTGTGCTTACAATTTAAAGAGCATCAATTTTTCAGGGTCATATTATTTTACATTAAGTATGTAACCTTTTGAAGATAAAACTAATATTTTTAATATCCAAGAGAACATAAATATTCTTTACTTAATTTATTTTAACCCATTTGCATTATTAGCGTATATGTACGCTCAATTTTCCTGGTCACTATCACTGGAACGTATATATACGCTGCATCATATTATATGCTATGCATATAGCATGATATATACTATATTCATTTTATATACTATATACCTATATGCATCCCACATTTCAAATATTGCCACACTGAACAAACCTACTAACAAATAATTCTAAAAAAGAATATTTTTCTACTTTTATACAATTTTACACCTAAATAAGAAATAAATTTTTTTCCGTGATATGGGCCTTTTTTCATATTTCCATATGATGCAAATCAGTTAATAAGCATATAGTATTTATTAAGTAATTTTGCTTTTTTTGATTTACTAATTTCAGCATATTTATTTGAAGAATTCCTTTTTCTTCATTTTTAATACATATCAATCATTTGGGTCTTGAAAGTATTATCTAGGAATGTCGAATTAAATTCGAAATTTTTGTACAAAAACTACATTAGCGAATAGTAGCAATTCTTAAAAATTTAAATCACCTGAAAGATTAACAAAGGAAAATAAATGACTCACTATTAGAAATATTACGCTAATTATATATCAAATGGATCTTCAAAATTATCTGAATAAAAGTAGATGTCATGGCAGCAAAAAACTTCTGAGAATGGACTTATTTATTTCTTTACATTGCTCTGAAACTCATGAATAAATTCCACGTCATCTGGATTTCTGACCACAATCGGGGGATAAGCGATCAATCTTATGAAAGGGACATTGGAAATAGATGAGGTTTAAATGCATTCTGGACATTTATCGATCTTTCACTAAGACTTCAAGATAAGTCAACAGTTTTCTATGTTTTCTAATTAATTTTTGCTGCAGATATCGCTTCATTTCAGTGGAATCAATTTATGACAGGGAGAGAGAGTCACATCTCATACAAACAAAACTTGTACAGACATCAGAAGTTTATACCGATAACATCTTTCTTGAAAGTCAAAATATGTGTTTTTAATTTCATTCATTTATTTATTTTTTTCATTATAATAAATGCTTAAATATAATATTGGTGGCATGCAATTACTCATAGTCAACATCTGTAATTATTATTTTGTTTCCCTGTTTCTTACTCTTATTTTCCTACTTATTGTGCCATGTTTTAAATTCACAAATAAAATGATTCAGATAATAATTAAGTTTTATTTTGTTTTTTTCTGATGATATTTAAGTAGATTTATAGTATGTATATTTTAAACATTTTATAGTCGGTATTTTAATGAATTTTTCGAAGAATAAATCCAAATGTAACCTCCTATAAATATAATAAATATAGAAATAATTTTTCTATATAAATATGTGGAATAGTTATTTTAAGCATTAAAATAAAATAAAAAACATTATTAATTCATTCGTTTCATTCTATGCATTCAAGCACATTTTTATCCATTCGACAATTGATCGATGCTCCTTATAGACAAGTAAATTAGTTTCAGTCGTCAAACATTGTAAATTAGTTTCATAATAATTATTTCACGGAATTTAATTGAATTCTTCTCGCTGAAAGGCAAAGTAAATTGGGAAAATTTCTACATGCCGTTATTTCAAAACTTTCCATAAATTTCCTTAGACAAGTGAATTGCGAAGGGTCATCATTATCAATGTTATATGTATGTGAGAAAGAATGATCCTCGCTTGGTATCTGTAATAATCGAAAGTTTCCACGATTTCAAAATTTGAAGTTCCTCTGAATTTACCCATTGTGAAATTTCTAATTAGTTGATTCCTTTGTTCGATTTCTGCTTGATCTGGCTGAAGTCTAAATTAAACATGCTGTTCCATTCGAAATGTAATTTGAGTGAATGCACTCGAGTGAAATTCGGATGACAAACAGCTTTTCAGCTAAATATTTGCTGACAACATATACTCTGAAAATTGGGGAACAGATTAAGTAAGCCAAAATATAAAATATATAAAGGGATGTGGATTATACTAAGGTATATTAAGTAAAAATGATTTTTTTAAAATTTGTTAATATTGAACTCAATTATTTTTTAGGAAATTTTGGAAAAAAATATATTATAAAAAATTATATTACGAAGTGCATAGGATGTATTTTCCCTTGAATATACTGTAGTAAGAAGTTGTTAGTTGTTATTTATCAAGTGAAAAATATTTACCAATTATTTATCATGAAAAATTTAATAAAATAGTTTCAATAAATTACTCAATAATTACATAAATTGGATATTTTAATGAATAAAATATACGTATTCTGTTATCAAAGATTATTTAAACAATTATGATTATTATTATAATTCTTTTGAAGTAAAATTGAAATAATAAAAATTCTCATTATCGAACTTTTATTCAAAGCTTAGATGATGTTTATTATTTATGTCTCATTTTTATAATTTTCAAATCTTTCTAGATAATTTTTATTTTTCTTAATTCCAAATCATTTACATTCATAAAATGTCAAAAAGTAAAATGCGATATATCAAAAACTTCTAGACTCAACAAAGAGCACTGCCAATTAAAAAATAGAAACATAAAACAATTATTTTACCTCATGTATCTTAATTTTTCACATCAATAAGAAAAAAAACTATCACACATGTGATAAAATTGTTCTCAAGTATTATCTTTTGTATGGTATTTTTCCTATTAATTTAAAGACCCAATTTTTCTCTACATAAACAACCCCCGTCAAATCCTTAAAATATCTCACTCTTAACATGAAATGTCTGGAATCTAAGTTTTGAGATGAACTTTAAAATCAGTAACAAGAAATAATACTTTATTTAGGAATAAGAAATTAGGAACTAGTTATAATTTTATCACAATTTTAACTATTCATTCACTGATTTCATCAATTTCATATGGGTATATCCTTGTATGACTTTTATAGAAATGTTTTACATTGAGATGACTATAACCATAAAAAAAATGTTGCCCTCAAAGAATGTTATGTTAAAAATAAAAGTAAAGAATAATACTCGAATCGTAGCACGTCATAATCGATTCTTCCTTTCAAAGATTTCTAACTTCACATTCGAACTGCACGTTGCACAAAATGAATTGTTAAGTAAATAATGTTACACTTTAGAGAAAATATAAAATTACATTTTTTAAAATGATGAATGCACCAATGAATTCAGAAATATAATTTAGGAATAAATGGTAATATTAAAAGTGGTTGCCACGAGAACGGAAAAAGAACATAATGCATCGTTGTTTAGGGTGTTTTGAAGCTCGAAATCGCGTAGGCAATGAATAAATCATAAATGGGGCATCCTAAGCTTTATCCCGATGAGGCCTTGCAAAGAAAAACTGAAATGGGATGAGACAGCAAGCATGCCGGAATAAAAACTCCAATAAAACCTTCAGAAACAAAACCTCCGATCAACAAAAACGAATGATGAAAATTTAAAGTTTAAGGCTGATCGAATTAAATTGTAATTGTAATGAAGAAAGCTCAAAATTGCAACGTGTTGTGGATTCCCGACTGCAATACTCAACTTCAAATACAAAAAGTGTCCATTTGGATTCTGAATCCCAACTGCCAACGTTCAACGCAAAATTCCCCGTTTCGATTCTGAGCTTCAATTATCGCTTCCTAGCTCTAAGCAATACTTCGAAAAAAATGTTCTCACATGATGACTTGAATTATGGGACAGCAGATTTCATTTATTCTACGATTTCGATTTTAACATTAATTATTAAAAATCCTTTATTTTAAAATTATTATTGACTTTAGAGGCATTTTAGCCTGTTTCTACATTACTTGAATGTGGACTCTTAAAACCAATTTATAGTTTTAGTAATATCACTTTAGCGAAATTCTGAAAAAATATTAATTGAAGCTAAAGAAAAAATAACTCCTACGGATTATTTAATTATTATTTAAAATATCAAGACATGAAATTTCGTTACAATTTACATATATGTAGCCATTTCACCATTAATAATTTTGATGCCTTTATTTTCTAAAAATTACGAATGTGATTAAAGATATAAAGCATATAGTTGAAATCTGTATTTCAATATATTGTTTTAATTGGAACAACTTGTATATATTTCAGCAACGACTCTTAAATAATGGATTTTACATTATTGTTCTTCCCTAAATAAATGAACAAATCATTACTACAAATTATCTCTTACAGTACGATCATTTAAAAAAACTTTTATTTTACAAAGTGATAAAATTTTCTTTTTTTATTGATGAAAGATTCAGAAAAAATATTTTTATTTATACAAAAACCATATTTATCATGTCATACGTTTTGGGAGAATCATTAATTTTCAGGGACAAATCAATGCATTATTTGAGTTTATTACAGGAAGGAAGTCAGGAGTTAGCAAGGAATCTTCTGATGAATAATTTAGAAGACAATAATATTTGTATTTCCCTTATTTAACTACCATGTAATGAGTCAAGGGAAGTGGATGCAATAGCGAGAGTATCAAGTAAGTATTTGGTACTGCTTTGATAATGTCAAATATTTACCTGCGTAATGTATGCTATACAAATATCTTCAAAATAATAAATTTCTGTTTTTTCTGAAATGACGGGTATGAAATAAATGCTGCATGATTGTATGCATCATAACACTTCAACAAACCCTCATTATTAAAAATAACTATAAAAGAAAGGTATTTTTCAGTCAGTTGGAATACTGCATGATTGTGCACATCATATTACTTCAACAACCACCTCATTATTAAAAATAATTATAAAAGAAAAAAATATTGTTCGGTCAGTCGGACGCGGGTTTAGTTTAATTATTTTAACGTCGCATTGTAAAGCAACACTAGGGCTATTTTGGAACGGGCCTCATCATTTTGAACCACGGTCAAATGACGAAGACGACACCAGAGGTGGCACTCTCCTCTCCACATCACAACCACACCAATGAGGGGACGTTTGGCCTGATAGATTTAACGTGCAAGAGACCCCCTTACACGAAAGTTCTTCGGTGGAATCAAGTTTCGAGCCTGAAACCCTCCGGTTCCGAAGTCGAGACCTTACCACCAGGCCCTCAATCGGACACGTGCAGCAAGACTTGCAGTGAAAACGCATGCAATGCTTTTTTATCATTTGGGGGGGGTGGAGGTCTAAATTATTCGACAATTTTTCCTTTGTCCCCAGTTATTCAAATAACACCGAAAAAAATGTTTAAATAAAATAAAAAATAACGAAAATAATTATTAAATAATACGAAAGAGTAGAAATTCTTATGATACAGAACGGCATTTTGAAGGTAGATGAATAAGTCAAATCCATGCAGAAATATTTAGTTATCATAGGAAGAATAATTTTAAAGATTAATTCATACTTTATTTATACATTTCTGCACACATATAACGGTTATTGTCGGTACAAAAGGTGCGAAATCTCGTAACAAAATGTGTGCCGTTACCTCTATGGAAGGAAGCAGCGAAACATTTAGGGATGCGATTGGAGATCGGAGCCTACACGGGCCCCCGTATGTGCAGGTGGAAGATGAGGCTTTTATAAAGAAATTAATTGTTGAATTCCTCAATCATAGAAGAACCATTGGGTCTAATGTGTAATCTGATGTGATGTCTAGCCAAAAGGAAGAAGCTCGACCATCCGCCTTATAGTCCGGACATATAATCCAGCGATTTTTACGAACTTGATCCATGAAAAAATATCTGAAAGAGAACTCGGCATATAAATATCTTCAATTCGGAAAAATATCTTCAACTCGGGCTATGGAAGGACGCAGTGAAGGATTGTGTCGTCACTATAGGGATTCTGGGAATAAAGATTCCTTTGAATCGTTAATCAATGGGATTGTTAAGCTCAGGTCTATGGTGCATACTTTGAATTAAGTTTTCATTTACACCTACAGTGTTGTTTCCTACCTTTTCGTTTGAACTCCCTCGTATAGATTTAATATGTATATGCACGATAAGAGCTTGATTTTGCCCATCCTTAAAAATAAATGACAAAATGTCACTGCCCTTTTTTATCACCAAGAGAATAATTTCTATAATTTCTGTTCATTAAGGTTTTTGTTAGGTAATGGATTTATAATTGCGTGTTCTAAAGGAGTATAATTAAATTCTGAGAAAAGTTTTTGTAATGCTAAAATATATTTTAATGCGAATACTAAAGGTTGTGAGATGGATTTTTAGGAAAGGTTTCAGATATAAAATACATGTAATATACATAAATATACAAAAGCATATTTATAACATGTACAGTTAGAGCAACAAAGTATATATTAGTAAATATAATATATGAGATGATATTTTGACCTAAAAAATTCTACTGCATTCAATTTTTATTAAAAAGAACATACGATATTTTACAGTATGCGTAATATATATGCAAGAAGTTTAATAATCTTTAATATATATAAATAAAAATGAATATTTGTCTGTATGTCTCTTATTGCATCTGTTTAGATTCCAGAAACATTATTCCCAAGAGTAGCACACTTCATACGCATTTTTATTTTCTGTTATTTTTGTGTTTGTACATAGCGTTTATTTGTATTTTTGTATGCATATTTTTTCTCTCACTCTTTTTCTGTCCTCGTTTCCCGTTTTTTTAAAAATATTTTTATTAATATATTTCAGAATCTGCATGATATTTAACTTAATAAGCCAAATCCATCTCCCCTTTGAACTACAAAAAGCTCATTGCTTTTGGCTTTCTTTTATCCAATATTAAAATCCCTTACCAAATTTCAATCTATAATTGTCAGACGATGAACAAATAGTCACAGGGATGAATAGAATAGGAGCGTCTTTCCATGTCTCTCCTACTTCATTCTCATTAAATAACCACAGGGTTATAGTTGCAGGGGCATGAAGTGGTGTTATGTATGTCTCTTCTGCGCTGCCGTGCCTTTCATGCGATTATGATGAAACTGAATACTTATTACTAGTACTTATTTGTTTCTGTCGAAGATGGAAAAAAATATTGCTAACCCCAAAATTTTAAATAATAAAAAAAAACAGAGTTAGTACTATTTTTGCTTGTTTTATATACTCGTATATTACTCAATTTCAATGAATGTATTCATTTCAGATACGAAAATAAATAATGTTCGCTCAAATTATTCCTAATTAAACAAGACAGTTATTTTAAATTTCAAACAGTATTTCCAAAATTACTTCTGCTGTGGCAGCAACGCACTGGGTACCAGATAATGATAAAAAAAATATAATTATTCGTAATTTGAAGCTGATTACGAATTTAATTTTCTGTAGTGGAATGTTTTATTTTTGAGTAAACAAAAAAAATCAAGAATTCCAATTTTATCCTCGCAAATTGATAATTAATACAATCTAAATTCGATCACTTGAATAAATAACCTTGAAATGATTTTAAAAGAATAGCTTTACAATTCGTTAATAGATATTTTTAAGTTTTCAAAAAAGTTTCTTTTTAAGTTTCTGAAATAAGTACCTGGGAGATCAAACTACATTGGACATGTTTTTTTAATTGTATTTTTAAAAGAAAATATTTAGATACAAATCGTATATAGGAAGGTTATAATTAAACTCCTTTTAGAAACAACAACGTACAACGCAAACGGATAAACGGATTGCAACGAAATTCGGCATATAAACTATATAGGAGACGCGCTCATATAATTTTGAGGGAAAAATAGTTAAGAAATGTCTACCAAAGGGCGTGTTTTCTAGAAAAACAATAAATTTAACAGAATAAACGTCCAAAATAGAATACAGAAACAATATTAAAAATCCAAAACAAAATTATGTGTAATAAAATGCAAAACCTGAAAAAACTTTTGGATTCTAGGGGAAAAAATGTCTAGATTTGTATGCTTGTGAAGAAGAAAAATATTTATGCAAGCATGTTAGGATAAGAAATGCTAGCATTTTTTGCCTTGTTTTATGTCGAAGTTTCCGACTGTAATGATGACGTTATCATGCTGTGACATTGAACGACTTAAAGTACGCCATAATGCTACATATGAGAAGTATCACAATTGATCAGTTACAATATGTTTTTGATCAGATAGTAACTGATCAAACCAACTTAACATTAGTTTGTAATTTTGCAGGTGAATGAGCGTGGGCACATAAAACACCTTTCCTACATCATACTGAAAACGATTAGCAACTGTTTCCCTTGTGTAATTTCGTCCTAACCTATAATTTTTTCTGCTAAATGAGTTATTTTTGTCCAGCAGCGTACTGTTATATTTTCATCTTTACTTAATATGGCTCGATATCAATGTGACATGAAACTTCTTAATAAATGTTAATAATGTTTCTATACTCCATTTTGCTCGTTTATGGTGTTAAAATTATTTTTTTTCCAGAAAAAGTGCCCCCTGTTGGAAATTAGGGAACTAATTTTTTTTTTTTCAAATTTCTGTGAGCGCATTTCGTGCGTAGTGTGTATAAAAATTTTGTTTCAACCTATGTACCCGTTTGCGTTGTACGATGCTGTTTTTAGTAGAATTTTAATTATAACCAGCCTGTACTTTGTTCATATATCTATTTTTTATTCTTACTTACCTATGAAATGGCCATTTAAAAAAAATAAAGGATACATTTATTTTAACACATTATTCGAATTAGTTGATAATTGGATAGCTTCTTTTAAATGTAGGCCAAACTTCTTCGTTTTAGGATACTATCATATAGTGTCATCTCGCAAAGTAGAATGGCATCCGATGGCAACAAAGAAACTAACCTTAAAATTTACGAAATGGTTGTATCGTATTGTCATTAAAAGCGTGCCGCGAATAGAAAAACGATCTATTAACTAATCATTACAAAAATTTTGTATTCGAGCATTTTTCAGGAAAGCCACCTAAATAATTATGTTCGAAAAGCAAAATATTATCTAAACCTACAATTTGATCCAAATTGTCGCAGCCATTTCAGAAATGCAGGAAATGAATTTATATAAATAGCAAGAATTGCTAGTTTAAAGTCATATGATAAGGCTGAAACTTACTTTTACGTTTTCAATCTTTATTAATGAGATACATTTACTTCTACCAACGAAGATTATGCAAACAACTTTATTTTTTACCTTTTTAAGATGAACAGGATCTTTCATTATTATCTTTCATTATCTTTCGTGAATTAATCATTATCTTTCGTGAATTGAATTCACTCACTTAAGAAGACACTAAATTCTAACAGAGTTAATGTCTGTCCCAGATGTAACAAACTGTAATAAGTGGAGCACTTAACTAATTCTTAATCAAATAAAGCTGTAGAATCGTCCTACGCTGTTTAGCTGGGTAATGTAAATTAGTTCGGCGTAGTTATACATCCGAGCTTCGATTTGTAATAAAATTAAAATGTGAGTAACAATGGCTTGATGAATGAACTGTACATAAATAAGATGTACGCAATAATTTTGTCTATGTTTATTATTTTTTGCCATGTTTGATTTTGCTGGATCTAGCATATTTCTTCATGTATCTTTGTAGCTCAGCAATATAAATTATTGGGTCGTTCGGAAAGTCATTTCGTATTTTTGTGTCAAAATGAAAAGAAATTTTCGTTTAATGAATAAATTATTTATTAAATTATAAAATTGCCATTCTGGTCTAATACCTTTTGGTAGTAACATGATTACACGCTCATAAAAGTTTTGGTCTTTGCTGTAAAAAAAACTGATCGAGGTGGGTTTTGGCCTCCTCATTTGAAGGAAAAATTTTGCAAATCAGTTCTGGTACTGATGTACTGTTTACACATCTTCTCCATACATATTGGCTGATTTATTTCTGGCTTGAACAGCATTTTTACCTTTTATAGCAAAAAAGAAAAAAATGACGAAAATTCTGTTTATTGCTCTCCATATTTAAAAGGGCACCATCCAAAAACTACTGCGAAGAATCAGCTGCACTTTTTCACACTCAAGCCTTGCTATATCAGCTCTTAAAACATAAAATGATTTTGCGGTTTAAGTATGAAATTGGGTGCGAAAAAGGCAATTAAATCCTTTGTCAGGAAAAAACGAAATTACTTTCCGAACAACCTAATATTTCGGCATAGTTATATATCAGAGCTTCAATTTGTAGTGAAATTAGAAACTGAATAACAGCTAAAGATGAATGAAAGATAAATAAATTAGATCTAAGCAATTATTATTTATATTTTCAATTCTTTTTTATTGTTATGTTTGATTATGCTTAATTCTGCATATTTCTATATACATCCTATTATTTATCTCAGTAATATAAATTATTTAGGCATAGCTACACATTAAACATTCAGTTTGTTATAAAATTAAAAACTAGTAAACCATATCTTGATAAATGATCTGTAAATGAATTAGATGAAAGCAATTACATTTTTTTGTATGTTCATTTTTATTTTTTCTAGCATGTTTGATTTTACGTGATCTTGCATGCGAAAATTACAAAATAAGTCAATCACTTAATATTAGTCATTAATTATTCAAAAATACAAATACTATTTTAATTAAATTCAATTTGAAATATATATTATCTTAAATTGCATTTCAAAATTGTAGGTTATATTTGAAAACAGAAATTAAAAAGTCAAATAATTATTTATACAAATAGTTCAATGACAAATGTATATTTGATTATTAAATTTCCTCGTGATATAAACAAAAGATTTTACAGAAATGAAATATATATTTAATTAAAAATATGTGTATACTGTTAGCCAATGGATTCTAAAACACTGAGCACTTTTGCACATGAATTCGGATGGATTTAATTCGAAAATAGGGGTGAGGGGAAAAATGAAAGGAGGGGATGTTTACATTTAACAATAAAGTGAATTCTGGAGATGAGCAGATGCTTCTATTTTTTACCATTTAGTGAGATAGAGTAAGCCAAAATTGGTCATTAAAGGTTACTTAGATGAACAGTTTATTGTATTTCTTTAATACATCCACCTAATAAAACATTAGAAAAAAACATAAAGTATTTTGATTCTAAGTAGAAATGCATCTTTATCATTGATATAAAGTACAGCAAAAGTCAAAATGCATAAACTGTCAATCACTTTTAAAAAGCAGTAGAGAACACGAAATAAAAACTTCTCCTTTCTGACTATTTTTCGAATAACATACAGAATTTTCTTAAGAAAGGAAGATATATGTCGAAGAAAGTTCGACAGCTGTCTAATTTCATGGACACACTATATAAATATGATTGAGAAGGAGTACGGATCATTCGAAAATATGAGTAAATAAAAAAATCAGCAGATGATACTGTGAATATATATAAACTGAGTAAACTTAAAAAATGAATAATTTCTTTTTATTCCTTTGTTATACATGAGGTATTTTAATGTCACAATTAAAGTTAAAAACATACTATAATTTCATTTTTAGGATTAGATTATAATGAGTGACTGATTAACATACCATTAACAATAAATCAAAGTATATTCGTATTCGTAAAAATGACATTAACAGTTTGTTTAAAAGTATTATATTAGCTTTATGTTAATATATTATAACATAAAAAGGAAGCAAAACTGTAAAGAAAAATTGCAATATGATAAATAGCAATATTGTAAAAATATATAATAAAGTTATGGCTCAAAAAGAAAACAAATAAAAAAAGATTTTTGCGCATATGAAAAATAAGCATAAGAATTTAATTATTGTTTCTTTTATGAAACTTTACCACACATGCGTCGTCTTTCACTAACACTTAATAAAAGATATTTTATTTTCTTAATGGATTTATCCACTATATGAAAAAAATTAAATTAGGGGCTAAATTTATTAGTCACTAATTAGTGACTATTAAATTCCCTAATTAGGGACTAGTCCATAAAAAATTGAATTTATTGCTATCTCCATGAGCGTCAGTAAGAAAGCATTTCTTGACTCACGTTTGATGGTAAGAATTTGTATTTATCAAATTAACTATAATATGACAATTTATTCCTATTTTTCCTGTTTTAATTTAGAACGTTAGGATGTTTTTATTAGTTAAAATGTTTGTTCGATAAAATGTGTTTCACAATCAGTATTTCATAGTTTCTTCAGACCAAATATTTTTGTGTTTTCAAAAACATACATTATTGTAATGCTCATATAAAATTAGAAAAAAATATTTAAAAAAAAAATGTTATTTTCTCTTTAGTGTACAGAAGAATCTTTAAGGCGATCTCAAAATTAATGCAACTTATGATTCTTATGTGTAGAAACTGAAGCACCATGCTTCAAAATTTAATAAATAAGTAATATAAAAAATTAACTAAAATTTTTATTTAAGTTAATAAAGACATACTTTTAGTTGCTTTTCATTAAATAATTATCAAAAAATTATTAAACATGAAAAATTATTGATTTTTACAAGAAATGAACTCACGTTCTTCACCTGCACGTGACAAATACTGAAATACTTGCATTTTATGCATCTTTATTTAAATTTCCATTACAAACTGCTAATACTCTATTTAAAGTATTAAAAAGTAATTAAATTGAATTAATTGCATAATATTTGAAAAAAACCGTATTAGCATCGAGTATCATCCACCAAAAATTTAAATTATGTATCTGAACATGAGTGGATGAATAAAAAGAACTTTATTAGCGATGGAAAATTTTAACAAGATATATAAATAAATATAAATATGAGAAGTGCGAACTAATAGTAGGAAATGAGTGTAATAAACAATCTATTAAATTAATCTAAAATATGTTGAATAATAGACATTTAATTGTATAAATAATAAGAAAGGGATATAAGTTTGGTTTATATATGTATATTATATATACTTTTGATTGAAACATATAATTTCGTTACCATTAAACTTGTATTTTTTATTCAAATATTTGCACTGTGAAATTCGCAGAAATTGTATGCAGTTTTATTTCTTGAATGGACTTTTTGTGCTGTATACAAACAAAAAATAACAGAATAGTTTGTTAATAGCTTGAATAAATATTATTTTCCTATGTATTTCAAAGTTAAACAAAGAAATGATATAAGATTATTTCGTTTGACTGAAACTATTTCTGGGAATAAAGGTAATGTAACATATGCATATATATTCAAATATGAAAGAACAAAAACAAAAAACCAAATGGTAAGCAGAAACCCTTTTTTTTTATCAAGATAGTTTAAAATATCACTACAAGAATCCCTTTGATAAATATCTTTAATACTTATATGGGATAGAAGCTAGTTTTTTTCAAATGCATTCCAAGAATTTTGATACGAATAATGTTTCATTATTTTTAAAGTCATTCTTTAGATGGTAATAATTAATTTGAAAATGAAATGTTTAACTTTTAACTAATACTTAATATGAAACATAAGATAAAATACTTATTTTTTTCAATTTATCTATAGTCAAATTTTCAAAAAGTTTCTTTAATTGTGTGATATCATGAGGTTTTCAAAGCCACAAAATTAGCAAGTGGAAAATTGATTAGCAATTATTGCTTTTGAGGCAAACACTTTTAGCTCTTAGGATTATAGAAAATGATAAAGTTCATCACATTTTTCAGAACTTGACCGAATCAGAGAACAGAGATCCACGACGTACCCGATTCTTCTGGCTGGGCAATAGCATCAGGGCTTTAAGAAGTTATACTGTGATATTACAAAGAAGTACAAAGTGCAAAAAGGAAAGAGTGAATAAACCCTCTATAACATATGAAAATCATTTGTGTGTGTATTTATTATTTAGAAACCAAGAAAATTTCTGGCAAATAAAATTTATTACAAATCTCATGCAAATAACTTTTGTGTTCTCTTCATGCTAACTTTACATTTATTTATATGGGAGCACATTCTTTAATTAAAATCAATCATAAGCATTCAAACAAATATAAAAGAGCATAATAATAATATCATAAGAATAATGTCCACTTTTGTGTCTTAAAAGCTTATGTCTTAAATCAAAAATATAACTCAATTTTGAACTAACATGGCATGATGGTCTAACATTTTTACATTGATTTACCAGTGAACTGGACGTGTTAAGAAAAATTTAGTACCCTATAAACCACGATAAAAATTTAAGAAAATTCTAGACTTTAATAAATTAATCAATTTCTTGAAGAATACATAAAAAAAGCATTTGCAAGCGTAACATAATCCGAGAATTCTTAAATAATCAATTGACTGTATTAGTATTCCGTTTTGAATATATACTCTCGTTTCAGGTCTGAATTGTAAACTGGGTTGATGCCAAAGACAGCATCTGGATCAGCAAGCTTCCACAAATTTTTACATTAACATACCGATATTGTTTCGAATTAATTAAAAAACGCTTCATTAGTTCTACAACAAAACTTATTGCTATTTCAAATACAATCAAATGCTAAAATTATATGCTTTCTAAGCGGCATAATGTATAAAAAAATTAAGTAGAAAAAATTTAAAAAGGAGTAAAGAAAATACAAATGCTATCTTTAGACGAAATAATTCTACTGAAAGAAAAGCGAGTTGGGAAATAAATGCATTGCCCAACAATTCTTGTGGGGACAAAAGCTTTTGAAAAATAAGTGATTCATACTAAATAATGCAAGAAGCGTTAAAAATGTCAAATAAACTTGAGCATAGGAATTTGATAGGAGCACTATATAAATAAAAATTTCTCCTTCGATTTTCTTTCGCCTGAGTAGATTCTTCATTCTGCTTGCAAAAGCGCTCTTTCAACTACGAAACCTTTCTTAAAAGTTTCCAAATTCTCTTTTATTTAACGATTGATTCTAAGTTTGTCACCAAGTATTGAAAACACATTCATTCTCTAATATCTCTATCGACAACAACACACATTCTTAGAATAGAACAGGATTTCCTGATGTTAAGTGATATTGTCATGTTATATTCATGCAATAATAACATTCATGTTAAATTATGAGAAACTGAAGCAGAAAATTAAGTCTGGAAATTCTGAAAATATTCTGGAAACTTCAAATCTATATCTGAGATTTAGTTCAAGGAAGTTAGTTTGCGATATTATTCGTTTTTGCTTTTTTTAAACTATTTCATTTGCTGAATATGTGTTAGCATTGAATTGTGTAATCGTTTTCTCATCTGCATTTTCGACAGTTTTGCAATTTGACCAACATTTGTTTTTAAAATTGGATTGATTTAATGAGTATTTTTATTAATGCAAAAAAAATGTGGAAAGTAATTATTTATTATAAATGTGATGTAAAAAATTGTGGTAAGCAGTTATTTATAATAAATGGGAAATAAAATAGAATGGGTATGCTCAATTGAAAATAATATAAAGAAATACAATAATAACGAAATCCTCTTAATATAGAACATTATTGATTTCAAATGAAATAATAAATTCTGCTCACAAATAGCACTTTATAACACAATTCAACTTACTGACTTTATCACACAAATGATTTTAATACCAAAATTTTAAAAAAAATATTAAACATACTGGAACTGATTCCTTAGAGTGTAAGACAAATAAACAGCATAATTTATTTCTGTAGTTTTCATCAATTCTTTTCCATTATATTTTCATCCTATTATATGTAATGTAATTCTATCACAGAATGTTTGTAGCTTTTATTTTATTACTTACAAACAATAATATCCAATCATTAAATATTTTATAACTCGAAACATTAAAAAATTCCAACATTTCAGACTTCCTTGAGTTCGACAAAATTTTGGACTTCACGTCTATATTCTTCAAGCATAATAGCTCAAAAAACAGATGGGCAAGTTTGATACACATAATTTAAACCAAAATTTGTAGATCTGTATGGAACTTTAAATGAAATCCAGACAGAGAAAGTACGTTTATGTGGATGTTCGAATACAAGGAACTCTGCAACTACAAAATATGAATAACTACATAGATAAAATTTGATACACGTTTAATGTCTAAAAAATAAATCCTGAATGTAGACAGATCATTCTAAAATATTTATAGATCAAATTTTGAACTATATCTGTCATAACATTGAGCGAAAGTCGGTCTGTATTTTCACACGCATATAAAGATAATAACCCATAAATGTGAACTTAAATTAATTCATTTCTGTATGTATTTTGTGATTACAACCGAGATTCAATGTTAAATTTTGTATTCAATTGGGTGAGCAAAAAATATGTTGAAAAATATTCAAACTATTATTAAAAATACTAGATTTACCCCAAAGATTTATATTTTATAACTATTATTCACCAATGCGGGGAGAGGGTTTAATTTCGTTAAGTTATATTAACGTCCAGTTTTAAAGCAACACTAGGGTTATTTTGGGACAAACCTCGTAATTTTGAATAGCGACCAGATGACGGGGACGATACCTGTGTTGAGACTTCTCTCTCTACACCACATCAGCAGGAGTACGTATGGCCTGATGGATTTAACGTCAAATATACACCTTTACAAGACGATTTTTCTATGAAGTCAGGTCTCGAGCCTGCAACATTACTGCTCACGAGCCGAGACTGACATGAGAGGGATCACTCCAAGACCAACATTTTATGCCGAAGGAAGTAGATAAGATATTTATTGAAGAGTGTGGTAGAAATATTTTGGGAGACCACACTCTATGATATTTTAATAGAGATTATGACTATATGGTAATTTAATAGAGATTATGACTATATGGTAATTTAATAGAGATTATGACTCTATGGTGTCGTAATAGAGACTATGAGTTTATGGTATCTTAATAGAGATTATAACTCTATGTTATCTTAATGGAATTTATGACTCTAAGATATCTTAACACATATTAAGACTCTATGGTATCATCATAGAAATTATGATTATATTGTATCTTAGCAAAGATTATGGTTCTATGGTATCTTAATAGAGATTAGGATTCTATCGTATCTTAATAGAGATTATAGCTTTATGCTATCTTAATAATACTTTTATTGGATAATACGATTCAAAATTTTGGGGATACCTTAACTATAGTATCTCAATAGAGATATATTTATAGTTTACAGATGCATGTCTATAACAGAAATTTATTTATGTCTAGTGAATTCAACCTTACTGAATTCGTGCTTATTAAATCAGGAATAATCTAGGGCCTTATTTTGGTATTGCAGTCAAACGACAAAGAAAGTAAAATTAACGAAAAGTTGAATATTTGGTGGCTTTTTCTTTTCTTTTGTAGATTTCGTTCGGGTGCTCTTATTTTTCTGTTGATAAGTAATTCACCCTACTTAGAGGAAAAGAAATACCAACTTAAAAGCTCTTTAGTTGGTTGTTTTCTTCATTAGCTGCTATTTTGTTATTTTATGTTTAAAAAATATTTTCTAACTAACCATTCATACTTCAACAAAGCTGGTTTGAAATTTAGAGTAAATAAAATTGGATTTTGCAATTCTTAAAGTGCTATAATTTATTAAGCACTTATAAATTCAATTTATTTATAAGCTCTTTATAGCCAAATAACGAAATAACACCTAATCCAACTAATAAAATTTCATATAATTTATAATAAAGTATAAGCAATATACACTTGATATTTCAAGAATGAGTAATTCTACACGTCTATTTCAGTTCCAAAACGAGAGCGAAACGTAATGGGCTCAAGCATGGTTAAGAATATGATTGATAATTCTCAGAGGAGTACTATTTGGGTTTCAAAGCATATGGTCTGCATAATTTACTGATGAACGTGATAAGAATGAATAACTGAGCTGTTATTTCACAGAACTATATGCATTTAAAATAAGCAAAAGCTTTAAGGCTTTAAGTAATGCATTAACAAGGAAACTGTGATGCTGAAAGATCTGAACTATCATTAGTTTTAATTATTCCAGAAATACTTGTGAAAGTTTTGAAATATTAATGAACTTATTTTGTTTTCACTTATGAAGAAATTCTTTTGGGAAAACAGTGGTAAGACATAAAGAACTTTAATCTTAAAAAAACATTATGGATTGAAGACTTTGAAAAACAATCTATCTTTCGAAATAATCACAATTATGACTAAAAAAATAGACCGTCGAAATACAGAGTTGTCATAAAATGACTGTCCATGTTTGACGACTTTTAAATCTAAACGACTGAACGAAATTAAATCACATTTGATAGATAGATTACTGAAGACATGAGAAGATAAATTCCATTGAAAAGATTTATACTAAGAGTTGTCGGCTATTGGTACTGCTGTCAGGCATAAATGAGAAAGTTTAGCTATGGATTACATAGAATTCCTAGATGGATTACTTAAAATTGAATTGATACAGGGAAGATGGATTGCAAAAAATTCCTAATGTGTGCATGACAGTAACTCCATGGATTCTTTGTAAAAAGAGAAGTGCAAACGATCTTCCATTAGTTCATTCTTAAACTACCGATGTGCTCTTGACTGTTGTTCGTGATTGACTGTTGATGTGTGTTTAATATTGATCCTACATTACCCCAGTACGCGTTACTGGTAAATTCATTTTGTACTAGACTGTGAAATGCCGCTAGCTGGTCTAAAGCAAACCTGTATGTCTTGAAACAAAACATAAGACGTGCTGTTATAAATATCAAAGCTGAGAATTATCACTTATTATTGTAGAATGTCATACACGAATGCAATATGTTGTACACAGGAAATGAAAACGTTGCAACATAAGGTCCAGGGAACCTTAATATCGATGAATAAAAGATTATTTACTGTGAGTTTCATGAATTGTTTCATAATTTCATCTACCATCAACTTTGGTACTATGTCCTTTTTCTGTGTAATGGGTATTTCCATGACCTCTTCAGTCCGTATATTAAAAATTGGTGACGTATCAGTCAATAAGTGTTAATGACGAAAATTTTCTAATGAGACAAAGTTAAAACTGATGCGACAAATTGGGTTCAAGATTTTAAAAGAATAAGGGCTTTAAATCCCTTCATTTTTACATTTAAGAAGGTTTTGTGACATTATTATCGATATATATCTTTTTTTAACTCACAAGCGCTATAATTTACATATAAGAAATTAATTCCTTATTTTTCAATGTATGTTAACAATTAATACAATATAATGAGGCAAGATTAAAGTTGACTTGGCATCCTTCTAAATTTTAAAAGAATGAGTGCTTCAATTCATTACGCATTAATAATTAAGAATGATATTTTACTTTATTATTACTGATACTTGTTTTTTTGCTCTTATATATGGTAATTCGGATATCACAGATCGGTGACATATCTTTCAGAGCATGTTAGCTTGGGAAATTCATCTCTGAATTTACTCTGAAACACTTGAAAAAAATTGTTCTTTTACTGTTTAGGTAAAAAAAAATGAAAACAAATAGTTTGAGCAACACTTTTTCAGAACTGAAAGTTCATAATAAAATGTAGAGGGGAAAAACCTGATTTAATCTCATTACTAAAGTGTTAAATCTCTTCCCACACGACCGAAAAGATGTAATTAATATAACTGAAGAAGGTAAAGATTAAAAATTTTATCTCATCAAATCCTAATTCACCTTAGTTAGGAACGAGATAATTTTCAAAACATCCTGTTTTGTGTTTTTAAGCGAAGAAAAGAGTTTTTATACAAAGACTGAATAAAGAAAATGAGTAATTGGATTCGATTTGTAAACAAGTATGCCTTTATATAGAAGGAAATACTTAACTTCATATTTTAAGGATTAATGGAGAATGCTTAAGAATATTAAAATTCGTTTATTTAAGCTGATTGAATTGTTAAATAAATCTTAATTTTTTAATTTCTTTAATGATTATGAAATGTGCTTCAGATATACGGGTCATAGGTAAAGGAATATAAAAAATTATGATTTAAAAAACAGAATAATGAATAGATTGTTTTCAAAATATTGAATAATTTATGAGTTTGTTGGCCTTGTTTATTTTAGGATGTAGGTAAGTATGGTAATTAGAAAGATAATTATTAAAATATGAAATTCCCTTTTTTAAACGCTCATCTCAAATTCATATTTTTTTTGTTCAGTAGCATTATAAGGTGTATACATTTTTTTTTAAATGAAAAAGCATTTTCAGAGGATTCAGTATATTTTAACGAGTTTTTCCAGCAAAAGCTACTTTTTCAGGTTTAAATATCTTTTAAATGTTGGTAGCTGACTTAGTATTTGCGGAACTCATATAAATGTATTGTAAAGATCCATGTTAAAATAAACTTGGGTATGAATTTGAAATTCTTTTAAATGGTTAAAAGTATATTTTTACTTCCAAAATTCTTATGAAAATGAAATGCTTAAGAATGCATTGAAATGAAGTCACAATCATAAGAAATCACAAGTTTCCATATTTTGTCCCAGACTAAATTTCAAATTATATGAAACAAGAAAAGACTCTATTTAGCTAGAATGAGCTATTTCAAAACTTTTCTCATTTCCTTTTCTTTTTACTTGAAAAAAAAAATATTTCTTGTTTTAATGATTAATATTTGGCACATAACGTACGCACATAAAAAAATCACAGCCCTGAGATTTTCACATGCAAAAATTTCTATTAAACAGTTAAATACATTATTCTTTATAAAGGCATAGTAGCATTACATCTCTAATTGAAATAATTCTTAATAATCTATTTCATTGCAAAATATGTTTTGGAAATATTGGCTTAAATTATTTAACCAAATTCCCCCTGGTTAACAAACTATTTTGGATGAACTGAATATTTTTTAGTGTAGATATATTCAATATGCATAAAATATTTAATTGAAACAAAATTTTTATAACGAGCAATTTACTTGTACTATTTTATTAAAAGGATGACATAATGGCCTTCTAATAAATATTTTGCTTAGAAAATTTTAGAAGTATATATTTTAAGGATTTTATAGCATATCACTTTATATTTCTTTGAAAGTTACAGTTATGTTTATTTAAATAGTACGAAGAGCATGGAATAGATGATCTACCAAATGATGCTGACATTATGTTCAACTGTCTACAATACCCTCTTTGAAATAAACAAAAGTATTTTCAATTTATAACAAATATTTAATTAAAAAATAACACATTGAAATATTTAAATAAAAGAGAAAAATAAAAATTTCTTTAAAGTGGTCAGAATATTTTTTAACCTTATATTATTATAGTAAAAATAATAATTCTTTTAAAAAGAATTAATTAAAATAAAAAAATGCTGCAATTCCTTTACGCTTTTATTATAAAATTTTATTAATATGGATGCTATAAATATTTATATATGTTAAGAAACTTCAGTGGAATTGTATTATAGTTTTCTAAAATTATGTTAAATGGATTCTATTTCTAAAATATTTACTTTATTTAAATACTTAAATTGACATTCGAACTTTTTTTGAATCTTCAGGATATTTAACTACCACAACATTTAAATATAAGTATGCTTTTATATGATAAATATAAATATGAAATAAGCGTAAATATAAATGCAGATTCTTACCATTTTTATCCTTCTTTAAGAATGAAGGATCTTCAGTGCTTTATGGACAGTAGCAATTATGAATAAATGCATTATTTCAGCTTTATTGAAAGCTTGGTTCATAATTTTTATTTCATTACGTTAGTACATTTTAAATTCCTCAAAATGGTGCTATGCATCGATTGACGGTAATTTTTAAAAAAAGTTTCATCAAGTTATTTCCAAAATAAAATTCCATTGCTATTTTTTTTCAAAAGAAATTAGACAGAATGTTTCTATCAGCTGCTTTGAAATGATTATACAAAGTAACGACTCATAATGCAATTTAAAATTTCTGAAACATTTGCAAATACAAAATAAGAAATTGAACTTCGTTTCTATGTACTATGTACAACATATTGTGCTGTATACAAAAGTTTCCCTTTGTATATACTATTCGCAAAGTACTTACTATATTATGTGCATACTATATACCAGTGCTCCGCAACCGATGTGCCGCAGCACACTGGTGTGTCATGAGCCAGATACAGGTGTGCCGCGGTCAAATACAATTGCATTTGACATTTTACAATTTTTCATCATGTATTTAATACACAATGACAATTTCTTTTCATAATAATGTCTATTTTTCTAAATGTACTTTAGAATAATTATTATAACTAAATAATTATTCAATGGTGCCCTGGTGAGAACTATTGAAAACTGCATAGTGTGTTGTGTAAACACCATGGCTTACCAAATTAATCATAGACAAAGCAAAATGACCGTTATGCGCATCGTTGAAGACTCATGCGTATGTGTTATTTGCATTTGCGTGTGGTACATCTCGTTCACTCATATGTCATTGTTGTCACTATTTTACAACACAAAGTTAAATAAACACGATCCTACCACTAACGATAATTATTATTAATTATCTTACTCAATTATGTATGGTTAACTTTCTTCGTATAAAAAGTTTCAAGTTTTATACCCCTTTAAATATGGATAAATTTTTACGTCGGAAAGATTCGTCTTCACGTACAGATGATGAAGAACCCATCACAAGTGTTACAAAAAAACCTAAAGAAGGTAGTGAAAAGAAAGTACGACGAAGACTACATTAAAAATGGATTTTCGCGGTGTGGTGACGAAACGGCACCGAGACAACAGCGTATCATTTGCGGCGATCAGCTATCAAACGAGTCAATGGTACCCAGTAAATTAAAGCGGTATCTATATTCAAGCCATCCTAGCTACGCCATCAAAGACGATCAATATTTAAGAGGGGCTTAGAACAAAATAAAAAACAGAAGAAATTTATAAAATCGGCCGTAACAGTTTCTTAAAAGGCATTAGAAGCTAGCTATCATGTTGCGTATCAATACCTATATACTTTATCTTTTGGTGTGCCGCGGAATTCTAGAAAGGAATAAGGTGCGTCGTAGGTGAGAAAAGGTTGCGGATCACTGCTATATACTATATTATGCATGTACATAGCGCATATACTAGTATGTAAGCATATTATGATATGGGACCACGGTGGTCTGACTGTAAGGTCTCGGCTGTGGAACCGAAGGGCATCAGATTCATAACACGAGTTCACTTAAGAAACCGTCGTGTAAGCGAGTCTGGTGCTCGTTAACTCCATCCGGACCAAATGCCCACTGATATGGTATGGCGAGTAGTTTGCCAGCTGAGGTGTTGCTCTTGCCATCTGACAACTGTTTAAAATTACAAGGTCTGTCCTAAAATAGCCCTTACGTTGCTGCACAACGGGGCGTTAATATAACTAAACAAAACTCCTGTAAAAGCATGTTTCCTGAATATGCGCCCCATGAACCAATCAAAAGATCTGAAGCGAAGAAATGAAACCTTTAGCAGTTCTTATGAAAGTAATTAAATGCATTATAGATCTTGATTTAAAATATTTTAAAATTGTTTTTAAAGATTTCTTTGACTCACTGTTTATTTTTTTATGCTTACAAAGGAAAATATATAGGATCAAACTATAGAAAAATCTATCTTTAATTCTATAATTTAAGTTAATATTGTTTAATTCAATAGGTAATTTAATATTCTTATATACCAACTTATCAAGCCTATAACGTCAAGAGGATGTACCGACATGTGCAAAATATTGTAAATGCAATGAATAATTATCTAAATAAAATAACCACTATTTTCTGATGAACATCATCATATTAATCATGGGTAGTTAGACATGAATTTGAGGATGACAACGCAATTACCGATAAGAGGTATCGCGCTGAAACTTAATTCCTTCCTAGTTCATAACAAGTTTTTTTTTTTTCATCTGCTGTTCGGTTTAATATATTATCTTCAGTTCACAGTTTTGCATTTTTGTTTAATTTAATTAGATGTAAGTGAAAGCTTTTGCCTTTGACAGCCAAGTAATTAGGTAAATCTGCTTAGACGTGTTTTTTACATTTGAATTTATATATATATAACAAATTTGAAGAAACTTATAAAGTTATTAGATTTTCATTCTAATTGAATTAATAAAATATTTTAAGCATTTTTATTTTAAAAGTCAAAAAGAAATTTGAAAATTATTAAGTTAGCCTATCAAATGATGACATATAAATTGTTTAGATTCAAATACGTAGAATGAAAATAATCATAACTGACAGAATAAAAAAATATATTTAATTATGATAGGTTAATAGATTGAAAAATTTCACTACTAATGTTTAATTTCTACTTGTCATATAGAAAAATAATTAATATCAGACGAAAATTACAACTTTGGATTTTTTTTTTGAAAATTCATCAATTTTATTGAAGAATTTAAACATTATTGTTACCAGTAATTGTTTGTCAATTTCAGTTAAAATTTTAAAACAATGATAAATATATATTAAGATCCTTAATTTTTTTAAACATATTGATTGAATATAAAAGTTGAATTCGAAATTCTTCACATCATAGCACGTTCAGGATACAACATTATCAATTCTTGATATGGGAATTATTTAATGCACAAACTCCTATCTGAGTAAATTGTTACTGACCAATTAACATTTTTACTTTATATATATTTCAATTGTCATATCTTTGATGGACGACATCAGAAGTACTATAAACTTGTAACATGAACTGAAATTTGCTAAGATTAATATATTAGATTCGATAATGTCTGATATTGAATGAAAAAGAGACTTGAAAGATAAGTGAAAAAGAAAAAAAAGAGTCCGCAATAATGAATGATTAAGATATGCATGGACTTAAAAATTCAATCCAAATGTTAATTAAAATCATAAATGTAATTCAGTGCTCTAAGATATTTACTTAAATTCAAATGATCTCAATTTATAAAAATATATTTCGTCATGTATATATACGAAAATGTTTATTTTTAAATAGAGGAAGTATTTTTAATTTTCAATTTGTGTGTCTGTTTCATTTTTCATTAGTATTCATTCAGTTTATACAGTATTTGAAATTGCGATATTCAGCGAAGGGAACTTTTCCTAATAAACCGGTATGTGGTCCATGCAAAGTGATATTATTACAAAGACATCTTTTGAGCAAAATTATACTGATGAAAATATTTTCAATGAAATATTCTGCAAATTAAAAAATTCAATAACTGTTAATTTTCAAAGAATATCAATCGAAATTCGGAATTAAGAATAAATTATGTATCTTTCGAAAAAATGTATCTTTAATACAATGGCTGCTGCATTTAGATTTTCATACTAAGATAACATATGGATTTTGTCGTTAGGAGTTAAATTAAAATATGTAAATTCATTTACATTTCAAAAATTTAGATTTTTTTTTTTTTTTTTTTTTACTTTTTGGGCATTGAAGCATTTTTATAAACATTTAAATACTCAGTATCATGGTATGTGCTTTTAAGGCATAAATATTTTTTAATACTTCCCCTTAATTTGTGATCTTATTTATTCTTGAAAATCGCATTTCAAAAAATTAATTAACTCGATGAAAAAAATAAAATTTATTAAAATTTATTTTACTTAACAATTTAAAAAAATCAAAATTCACTGGAGACATAAATATAAATGTCGACAAATAAACTGGAATAAGAGATGAAATAACATCTTAGTATGTAATAATTTTTTTTTCAGTTTTGTTACATTCATGTAAGTGTACACACCCTCTGGGGTTTTATTTCTCAATGTAACTGTCAAACTGCGAGAAGTAATAAAATATTGACATATGGCAAATAAATAAAGCACTTGAAATTCCAATGGATATTCCTGTAAAATATTTATAAAATCAATAAGAAACACATGTATCCTATAATATTTTTGAAAAACTAAACGAAGGCACATAAATGGATTATATGTTGCTCAAAGAAGAACCTATGTTTATTTTTCTTGCTTCGTCGAAAAGATTCACAAGTTTGTTTTTTCCATTTTTTGTTATTCGATTAAGGCAGTTTGTTTAACTCGATAAAAAAACTTTATTTCTTAATACATTTTTTATTAAAATTCAGTATACTTAATTTCATTAAATATTATATTTTATATCTGTTTAAGTCAAAAAATTGAATGATATAGAGAGTGAGTAAATGCATATCAAAAGGAATAAAAATGAGTAAATATATCAAAGGTAGTAATAAAAAGGTATTATTTTCATAAAAATAAAAAAGCATTTTTAAAACATTTTATTTCATATAAATATTCTTTAATTGCCTGATGCCTATTAAAAACCAAGGCAACAATACTGATCTAAATTTTATAAAGAGTTGAAAATTTCATAATTATTTTTAATATTAATAAAAACTTTTTAATGATTATTTTAAAATTAGAATGACCAATTAAATTAAACGCTTATTTTTTTTTCAAATTAAAAAAAAATTAAACATAGCAAGGCTAAATAAAATATATTAAAGCATTTTTATATTCATGTATCAATGTTAAAAGTCAACAAGATATTAAATTCTTGTTAACCTTTTCATAAACACGTTTAATAAAAAAGTCATCATCAATATAACTGGAAACTGAATCAAAAGATAATTTTTTTATCTTAAGTAACATTGAGTGTAGCCTATATAAACTTAACAATTTGGGTTATGAGGATGAAATTTATCAGATTTTTGTATTCATAAATATAATACATTCATTTGGCAAGGGAATAAACTAATCATTAAATATAATGAAATCTCTGAACAAAAAAGGTTTGTGATGCTTAAATATGTTTCTACAGTTGCTACAAATTTATAACAAACAGTACTAAATTTTTCAAATAGTATAGAATCATCTGAATGTTTTTTCCAAACATTGCGTCGCATTATAGATTAATTCTAATAGTCATTCTTAATTAGTAAAGTTCGATTTATGCAAGAAAAAGAACTAATTCCTTAAAATTTTAAAAATGTTATCTTGAGACTTTAATAAAACTTGAAACAGAATGTTGTATAAAAGTCATGTCAGTCTGTGTATAAAAGTCAGTTGTATAAAAGTCATGTATAAAAATGTTGTATAAAAGTCATAAATATCATGTTTAAGAATTCGAGCATAAGTCAAGCAAAATCATTTTACTTCATATTTTTAGAAATGTATATACACAAGTGTTCATCGAATATAAATTCATATCTAGAGAGCTAAAAATAACATTTTTAACGAAAACAAAAAGTAAAGTTTAAAGTTTCTAAATAATAATTACTTTCTAAATGTAAAGTTTCTGAAATAACAAATAATTATACTCTAATGGATTATGAAGGCTTTTATTTTTTTCAACTTTGTTACTCTAGAAAATAGGGAACAGAAAACATCTTACTTTTACTACAATGCCAAACCAATATCGAAAATTTAAGTCCATTTTTATGGGGTTGACGACTGAATATATTTATTTACTTGATATATATACTTGTATATTATAGCTAAAATTTTAAAATTTATAAACTTTTATAACTTTATTAAAAAAATTCTCAGAAAACTGCATGAACTTGAGCGATTAATTTGCAAATTGAAATAATCAATCATTCATACATTAACATTTCTATTACTACTTTCAGAAAGAAATGCCAAATAAAAAGCACATCATATCACGTCAAATCAAAAACGCACACGAAACTCTAGTTTTATAAACACGAATATAAAATTTAGGATTTAAAATTAATAAACCTTTCACACATAGCAAAAACTTATCAAAAACAAGTTTACAAACTTCATAAATGACCAGTTAGCAACTTTAAAATATTAATCACTCAAACATTAAGCATTACTATTACCACATTCAGAAAAAATAGAAGTTAGGAAGAAAACACTTTATTGCGTCAAACCAAGCAATTACACAAACTCTAGTTCTATTAACACTAATGTAAAAGTTAAAGTTTCGATATTCTTAAAATTTGTACAGTTCTTTAAAACTGCTCAAAATAACTGGGCAAATATCTTGAACGATCAGTTTAGAAATTTAAGTTTCCATTATCCACACATAAAAAAATAACTATAAATACTTTCAGAAAAATAAGAGTTAAGAATGCCCCTGAAACATCAAATCAAGCATATTCAGAAAACTCTAGTATTATAAACAAGAATATAAAAGATAGAAATCTTAAAATTCTTACACTTCGTTAAAATTTTCGCAAAATAGTTGCATAAGCTGTTTGAACAATCAAATTACGAATTTATCAATCATTTACACATACAAAATTACTGTTAATATTACAAAAGCTATTCAAACTTTTATAAACTTTACAAAACTCGTTTTATAAACACGATTTAAAAACCTTAAAATTCATAACTTCATAATAAAAACATAAACTTTCTCGAATGATCATTTTACAAATTTAAATAGTCCATAATTCACACATAAAAATTAATATTACTACTTTCAGAATTTTTTTAAAAATCCACTTTATCAAGTCACACTGAAAATACACACATAATTCTAGTTCAATAAATACAAGAATAAAATTTTAAATAATAAAATTAAAATCTTTCCTCACTTTGTTCAAATCTTCTCAAAATTAATGTATAAACTTCCAGAAGGATCAATATGCGAGTTTATATAATCAATAATTTACACGTAAAAAATAACTATTTCTAATTTCAGAAAAAAAAATACGTCATAATAAAACATATCTTATCATGTCAAACCCAAGCTGGCACAATTTTATATACATAAAATTTAGTTTTAAAATTCATGACCCAATTAATCATCTTTGAAATATCTCGAATATATTTCTATAAGTTCTTCAACAGTCAATTTGCAAATTTAAATGGTCAATTACTCACATTTACATAAAAAGTAATTTCTCAAAAATTATAAGTTAAAAAACATACTATATCGTGCCAAATTCAAGCAGACATACATAACTCTAATTTCATGAACACGAATATAAAAGTTAAAGCTTCATAATTCATAAACTTATCATAGTTTGTTAAACCTTCTCAAAATAACTATATAAACTCCTTGAATGATAAATTTTCAAATTTGAGTAATCAGTCACTTATACTTTAAAAAACTGTTGTTACTTTCACAAAAATTAGGATGTAAAAAAACCAACTTTATTGCATAAAATACAGAAGGTAGACAAAAATATATTTTTAGAAACACGAATGAAAAAGTTAAAATTTTAAAATTCTTAAAATATGCATACTTTGTTAAAATAATATTCTCAAAAATAACTGAATACACTTCTTAAGCGATAAATTTACGAATTTAAATAATCAATATTGTGCGCGTAAAAAATTAATTACTATCGAAACCTTCAGAAAAATACGAGTTAATTAAAAAAAAGGCCATCTTATTAAGTCAAAATCATACAGATACACAAAACTCCAGTTTCTTAAATACGAATCTAAATGTTGAAGCTTAAAAATTCATATACATTTCACATTTAAATAAAACATTCTGAAAATAACTATATATTTTTGAACGATCAATTTACTAGTTTAAAGTAAGTAGTAAAGTAAGAAAAAGTAAAAAAGTAAAAGTAAAAAAAAGTAAATAGTCATCATATTAAAAAAATGCATTTGCTTTCGTAAAAAATACCATTCTGCGTCGAACTACGCAAAACTCTAGTTATATGAAACTAAAGGTTTAATTCTGCAAACAATATTAAAGTTAAAGCTTACAATTTTTGAAAAAAGTTTCAATCACTCATGCTTAAAAAATTTACTATTACTTTCAGAAAAAATGCCACGTAAAAACACCCACCGTATCATGTAAAACCTCAGCAGACACAAAAAACTCTAGTTTTATAAACACGAATATAAAAATTAGTTTTAAAATTCGTAGAATTTTCAAACTTCATTAAAATTGCTCAAAACTAACTGTACAAACATCTTGAATGATCAATTTACAAATTTAACTTATCTGTCACTCACACATAAAAAATTTCTATTTGTACTTTCAGAAAACTGTGAGATAAGAAAAAGCACATTTTATCACGTCAAATCGAAGCAGATACACAAAATTCTAGTTTTATAAACAGGGATATAAAATCTTTAAAATTCGTAAACTTTTCAGACTTCGTTAAATACTCAAAAATAGCTATATAAATTTTTTTTGAAAGATTATTTTACAAATTAAAGTAATCAATCATTCATACTTTAAAAAAATTAAGCGGAATTTAAAAAAATATTAATCCTACTATTCAAAGTAGAATTTGAAAGATTATTAAGTATACTTTCACAAAAATTATGAAATAGAAAGGCATACTTTAACTCACCAAATCAAAGTTTTATAAATACGAATATAAAAGCTAAAGTTTTAAAATTCTTAAAACGTGCAAACTTCGTTAAAACATTCTCAAATATAACTGTATAAACTCTTTAAAGGGACTGTTTAAAAAGATAAGTAATCAATCATTCACACACAAAAAATACTATTATAAGTTCAGAAAAAATACGAGGCAGAAAACACACCATATCTTGCCATACTCAAGGAAACACTCTATAAACTCTAGTTTTTTAAACACGAATATAAACTTAAGGTTTCAAAATTCATAAACTTTTCAAAGTTCGCTAAAATTTTCACAAATATAACGGTATAAACTTCTACGAACAATTTAGGGATTAATCTATCATATACAAGTAAAAAATTACTATTACTTTTGCAAATAATATGAAGTGAAAAAATCCCACCTTATTGCGTCAATCCCAATCAGGCACATAACTATCTATTTTTATGAAATACTTAAAAGTTTTAAAATTCATACTCTTTTCAAAGTTTGTTACCAACTTTTCAAACATAACTGTATACACTTCTTGAATGATCAATTTCCAAATCTGAGTAATTGATAATTCAAACTTAAAACCAAAATTGTATGACTTTCACAAAAAATATGATGTAAAAATCACATTTTATTGCGTCAAACCCAAACTAATACATAATACTCTAGTTTTATAAAACACTTAAAAGTTTTAAAATCCCTAAACTTTCCACACTTCGTTACAAACTTTTTAAATATAACTGTAAAAACTTTTTGAACGATCAATTTCAAAAATTGAGTAATCAATCACTCATCCTTAAAAAATTATTATTACTTTTACAAAAAATATGATGTAAAAAAACTCACTCTATCTCGCCAAACCCAAGCAGACACACCAAACTGAAGTCGATTCCAATCTCCGGAAAGCGCCGGAATATAACGAGGACAAAAGTTTTATGAGAGCAATCTCTTCGAGACACTCGAGCAGTTATTGGGCGAGTGATGCAGCGAAAGTTTCGGCGGAAGCAGCAGAACTTATTAGGGAGGAAAAGAAGCCGCTCTCACTCCTCCCGCTGATGGTCGAGGAAGAATGGGAAGAGAATGTGCTCGGATTTCGGTCGTTCGTCGCAAGTTGTGTCGTTCGGAATAGAATCAGCGCTCCCTTACGGCTGGAAACCACCTTTTCGACATGCGCGAAAAATTGGTACGACCAAAGCTGTTGCGCCTCCAACTATTGGAAGAGAGTTTTTAACTAGGAGGGGTGGGTGGGACGTTCAGAAGGTACGGGGGAGGATGAAAGTGGGATCGTTTTCGTGATAAATGTTTTTAGATTTCGGTTTTGAAAGCTAATGGTTAAATGAAGCAATGTTTGGATCTGTAGAAATGTTTGAAGTTATTGGTGTCCATATGCCTAAAGGAAATTCGTTATTTTATTATATATATCTAAGAAGCTATAAAGCTAATATGTCTGTGTGTTATATATTTCAACGGATATCTTTTATTCAATGATGGATGGGCTATTTTTTACTTTCTCGCACCCGAAATTTATAGAAAATATTGTAATCGGCCATAAATTCGAGCTTTTGAATGAGTTCAAAAAACACAAATTTCTAAATATGCCTGTCTGTTGTGATATATCTGTCTAACTCAAAACCTTTTTTGAATTATTTTTGAGTTATACAGATAAAATTCTTTATGATGTCTTTGTACGAAATTTGTAGATTTTTAAACACATTCGACGGATCAAGAGAACAAGATTCATTAATAGTAATATGATCTAAATGCAAGTTAATACATTCAGATAAAATTCCTATTAATTCCCTCACCTCACGTTCTGAATGTATTGATAAATTAAGATTAATTCATTCAGAATGTAAGTTATGGAAATCTAAATGTTAATATGATAATTATAGAACAGAAAATGTTAGATAGATAAACTTCGATCCATAGATTAAAGTCTGAAATATAAACCCGAACCAAATTTGAAACTGAATCCATCAAATGTTGATTCTTTTTTGTTCTGCATTTTTACAAACATTTACAATCTGTAACTCAAAACCGCAACGATTCAAATGTATGATATTTGGTTATGTCATTATATGATTACTCTCATAGGTATGTGGATAATTTTGATTTCAATGATGGGAAATTACGAAATCAAAATGCGCTGGGCACTTGAGAATCAAAATTTGATAATTGAGCACTTATTTCTAAGTGCGTGGAAGTATTCTTAAAAGATCACCAATTATCTTACGATTTCTTACCTATGCTGGTTACTCCGACAAGCTTAACTAATTAACTGTTTTATTTTTTTTCACTATTTAATTAGATGTCACCCTCTATTTCGGGAATATTTTCTTATTTTGATTCAAATGGAAATTCATTGAATACTTGATTCATCTATGCATCCGATGTAATCTTAATACTGAACTGTACTCGCTATTAATCAATTGTTTTTTTCTTACAATTATTAAAATTCGATTAATCGATTAACGTATGGCTCTCGGGAAAAACTGTTAAATGTCTAAAACTGATTCTGACAGCAAGCAGAAACTAAGCCTGAGTCAGAGCTTTTACCAGCCATGGAACTACCTTTCCCGAAGGAAGTACGTCCCGTCATCGATAGGATGTAGCAGACCCCTATCATTTATATACATACTAAGTTTGCATGAACCTACCACTCTAACAGAAATTTCTCATACTCATTTTTAATGGCGAAACGACTCTTTAAAGATCAAAATTTCGAAATTATTTTTCGACATTGCCATTTAAAACAATCGCAGTTTTATCCAAGATCAACAATTTTATGCAGAAGGAGAGACATTGCACCTTTATTAGAGAGTATGCGAGAAGATTTGTAGGAGCCCATTTCCTTTAAAGGGGAATCAGAATATTCCACCCAGAAAATTAAAGAAAGGTCATTTCGTAATACAAGACATATAGACAGATATGTTTTCTTTCATTCTTAGAGATATTTTCTAGAATGCTTAATGTGTAAGAAAACAAAAATCGATGTGGATTTTTTTGTGTACTTATATATAAATAACCAATTTTAGAGAAACAATTTTAAATATAGAACACATTAATAAGAATTGTGTTTTAAATATCATATTTATATGGATGATGAATTTTGTTTCTTACTTTTATGATCTTATTATAGATACCAATTGCCTTGAAACATGATTATTCTGCCAGAATTTTTCTGCATAATTCCTGTCTCTTGTAAGAGCTCCGTTTTACCTTTCTTACATCCATGGACTTGATATGTTTCTATTCTAGATACATTTATTATGCTTCATATCTAAATGCTCCTTGTTTTTAGGCCTCTATTATTTCCGGCTTCTTTTTATATATAGATCAAATTCATAAATTGTTTCTTTTATTTGCTGCTTTGCTGTTACTGTTAATCTCATTGTCATGATGCAATGAATCGTTATTATTACATATAGAATTAGTGTTGCTAGATGTAAATATTTTGATTTACATTAATGACCGTTCTAGAATTAAATCTTTAAATTGCCGTTATAAATCTATTTCTTGTTAATTTCCATATTGTATCTACGTTTCTTTGGAAGAATAAATAAAAATTCATTATTTCCTGACATAATATTACGAGAAATTTTTTTTAAATGAATATAGAAAATAACACATCAAATTATATACATTTTCTTAGAACGCAACAATTCATATGTTCAGAGAAAGTGACAATTCCTTATAAATATTAAAATTAGAATTAAAGAAATGCTTTGGAAAACTGTTGGAAAATATTTCAAAGATGGGAAGACTCAATAATTTATTTATTTTATGGATGTTTAAAAATTTGAGTGAGTTAGATGTTCAAAAGGTAAAATATGTGTGTGTTATATAATTTTGATTAGTTGTGTCGAGCTATTTGCTTACTAAATATGCATATCTAGATATATCACCACTTATGGCAAAATTTTCTTTCCAAATCACACTTTTAACAATTTGCAAAAGCTGCAATAAATAACCCTTAATTTTTTTTCCTTTGTCTTATGTATTCATTATAAACTAATATTTAGAATATTTTTAGCTTTCATTTTATGATTAATTATGCTAAACTTCAATAATTATTCACTACATTATATCTTAATTTTTGGAAAAATTTTCGATAATAATATTTACAACATTATTCTGAAATAAAGGAAGAAAATAAAGAAATAATTATTATGTAAAACTATATAAAAACGATTTACTATACGTAAAGCCCTTTTTCTTCCTGTTAAATTACAGCATCTAATTGCATGATTCGTCATTATAAGATAAAACTTCAATAATTAAGATTGTTATTATGTTTATTCCTAAAGTTATCATAAAAATGGTGTTCTGATATTCCAAGGCAAATTTTGAAACTAAATTTCCTTTTATTTTCAGGGATTTCTATTTAAAAAGTAAAGAACTTCCATAAAGTAAAAAAAAACTGTTTTCTATGTTATAAATAATTATCTGCGCAGTAAAAAAATGGCGCTTTGTTTAGATTTTAAAAATTTAGTTATAAATCTTATTTTTCGTTATTTCTCTCACTTTAAATGCAAAGGCTGTGTTGTGTTACTTTACGCGCAAAATTAGTTAAAGCATCAATGCATTTTTTATTACTTCATATTATTGTTTATTGATGCATATGATTTTGATTTATCCATGGGATTAACTGATCTAAGATTTCTGCACTATACTGATTTAAAAGAGATGAAATATAGTAAATTTAATTAATATTTTTGACATTGATGTTGAACTAAAACAGAGAAGAAATTCATACAGCCTTAAAATTTCTTAAAATTATATTTTCAGTCGTATCAATTACATTTCTATGCAATTCTTCATTGGTTTTCAATCATTTTTTTAAATTAATTTACTCTAAACCTTTATCATTTCATTTTTTTCATCGCTTTATTGCTATTTAATAGCATTTATATTTTTCGTGCTTTTATCAGTATTAAAATTAAATAGCTTTCTTCAAGCATTTAAATTTTCGCTTTTATTAAGCAGAATTTAAACAAAATTTTTAATGTGTACAAACCGTAATTCTTTATAGAAAATTGATTTTAACACAGTTACAATTTCTTTAACTGTTCGATCAAATATTATCATATAATTTAGCAATTTCGAAATTTTAATACGTCCAATTGACCTGTCACCTGCCTTATTTTTTTTCTTAGATTTCCATTAAAAACCATTCATTCTTTTCAAACTACAACAGTGGACTTTTTCTTTAAATTTTGTAATTACAGCTTTTCAGTCTTATTTTAAATTTATATCATCTAAAATTTTCCCCCGCTAACTATTGTTATCATGTCAATACGCTTGATTATGTTGTTACAAAAAAATTCGAATATCAAAGCTATGAAAATGTGATTCATATGAAATCTGCTACAAATAAAGAATATGTTCACAAAAATATAATAAATGCATAAGATCAAAAATATTTTCATTGTTTAAATTACGATGAAATTATTTAATGTCGGCATTGCATTTTTACAGATCAGATTCTTTATTTGAGCATGAAATAAATTTGCAATTTCTAGAACTTTTTTTTTTCAGTAGCAACTGATATGAAGATGTCTACATAATTTATTACATTATGTATTAAAACGAGGAACTAAGATAGAACACCATGCTGAAACCATAGAGCTTCTGAGAGTTTTAGTTTTTTAAAACAAAACTATTCTTTTAGTGACCATGAACAGAGAAACTCAATATTTCTCCAAAGAACCTTACGTAATGCGACGGCTCCTGACCCAAAAGAGACAGCTGCGTGTAATATTGAAAGTAAATTTAAGACTAAATTTGTCACTTATCAGAACTTTTTAAATTAGTAATTATTTGCGATTGTGATTGATTAAAATTCTTAAAATGGTCGATATAAAAATTTTATTAGATAAAATTTTTATATATGCTTCGTCTTTTCCGTACCGACATATTTGACAGATGCCACAGTTATAGTTGTTACAATTAGAACATCGCAATTAAAGTTATTAAAGCTGTTCTTAAATATTGAATTTATAGAAATAGTGAATTTGGAAACGAGTTTAAGTTATAATGGTGCATTTTTCTAATTTTTTCCAATGTAAAATTATAGTGATATTTAAAGACAATTAATGAAGTACTGCTATTACAGAGTTCCAAATGCAATAAAGATTCAATGCCAGAAAAGTTAAAGTTTGTAGTAAAGGTTCCCCCAAAAAAGACTTACATCTCAGTAAGTTTTGGCCCTCCCATAACATCTGTATGTTTCATTGCTTGAAAACCATTTTAATAGAAATTTAAAATGTCCAGAATGAACTGGCAAGAAATATTGAAATCTGGTGGGTGTGACATGTTGCAAATAGTTGGACAATGGTGGTATTTTAGCATTGTATTATTAGGGCAACATTAGCAACAAAAGAATTCTATTGGGTATCGATCTGTTTGTTGCCCACTATCCATATCCGAAAGTATGCTTGATTCTGGATCAACTGGAGACTTAAAACACCGGACCTCAAAGTTAGTACACTAAGTAGACGGAAAATTGCATCTCAAACCAATATACGGAACATAACATTTCCTCGAAATCAGGCTGTCCATATCACAACGTAGAGCTGTAATAAGAAAGGAATGGGACTTTTATTTTGATACGCAATTTTAAGTACATATATCACTTCATGAAATCTAATATACACGAAATATAATATACATGAAGTCTAATATACATTTTTTAGAATTTTATGCAAAAAATATAAGGATAAATTGTTATTTTGCCCTAAAATTTCATTATATATATTAAAAAATAAAAAGTATTTTATTCATCATTTTTAAGTTTTATTTAAAAATATGTTTTTAATTTCGACTGCCGTTTATAAATTTTCTCAAACATTGTATTTTGCAGTTAATATGGTTAAAGAAAGTAAATTTGTCACTAAAAGTTTTCTGAATTAAAATATTCCTACATTGTTTTATTTAAATAATAAAAAATATATATACTGATACAGATTACATATTTTCATAAACACAAATTACTTACTTCTACTTGAAATATTTTGAAAATGATAATAAAAAACCCTAGAAGATATTTATTAAAATGTTATGAAATATGATGAGAAATTCTAATGTCATAATATCCGAAAAATAGAAAAAAATGTTTGGCCTTTTTTTATAAAACTTGATAATCCCAACATGATCTATATACCAGACATAGATATATAACAAAAACATCTTCTAGTTTACAAACCTAACATAACAATTCTTCAATTGGTTTTCTTTATACATGCCTTCACGATTAATATTATCATTGATCCTCTTCTATTCTAATAAATATAAAATGGCTTCAATTTGATACGTACACATAAGAAATTAAATTTACGAGATCAAAAGGATAAGGATCAATCTCTGATAATTAATTATAAATGTTGGCTTCTACACGAAATAATTTTAATTAATACAAATAGGAATTTTCCTGGAGTATAATTATAGTTTTTCTTTCAAAGTTGTAAAGTACTATTTTGATACATTTAAAAAATAAAGTCGCATTTAGTTGCTATATCAGATATACTGGTCATTTTTTGATAAATTTTATTACTTACTAATAAGATTTCAGATATGCCGTTATTGTGGAACATTAGGTAGGTTCTTCTTGGGCCATTTAAATGCTCTTCGCTTTTTTATGTCTGGTCCTTTGTTTTTTTTTCCTGCTTTTTTATTTTCTTTGCCGTCTTTATATTCTTTTGTGTTTAGTTTCTTAATAACTAATCTTTTGGCAGCTATTTAAATTATTTTTAAAATTTTAACTAGGAGTTCTTTTACCAATGTAGAGCCATTTTTGCCACACAGGTCATCATAATTCTTTTATCCTCAGAATATTGGCAGATTAAATTACAAATCTTATTTAAAATTATGAATAAATACTCTTTAAATTAGGATTTTCTTTTCTGAAAAACTTTAAAAATAATACTAAATTTACCCTGTAATAAAAAGTTGTGAGGAATATAAGTTTGAATATACTATACATACTATAGAGGTACACTATACACACAAACACACTCTTTTTCTTTTATTGAAAATGGTATTTAATCTTTGAATTGAATTAAAATATAAATGAATTCAAATTTTAGAGAATCGATTGAAGAAAAATGATAAATGAGGTCACCTTATTATGAAATGATAACAAGAGATGAAGTCTTTTGGAAGTATGAAGCATATTTTCTCTCAGAAAGTCGATGGCAAATTATATGGAAAACAAGTTTATTCTATGTAAGATTTCCTTTGTCCAAAATATGTTAATATACCATTCACTTTAAGTATACTTAAGAAAACACTGTTCTCGGACTATAATTCATCCAAACCTATAAATCAAGTATTCTTTCCATAACTCCCTTGTCAATAATAACAGCTGATCGTGACCAGAATATATTAAGTAGGAATTATCTCGGGTGTATTGTCGGCAATTTGTAAGTTAAATAGTATGTATTGTGAGTGGAGTTAGTTAATCCTTTAAAAATGAACTTTGTCTTTGTTCACATTCCCTATTTAAGAATAATGAATGTTAAGACAATGTCTTTGTTCTGCTTAGTTTTGTTGTCGTTATCTGAGAGTTCCAAAGCGAAATTATAAGTTTTGGATTTGTTCTTTTCATCGGGTAATGAAGTGAGATAACTTGTAAGCAATGGTTTAGACTAGTAGTTAACCTTTTAAATTGTTAACTAAAACTAATTATTGGAGATGAAATTGAGTTGTATTAAAGTCCCATTTTAAAGCAACACTGTCTATTTTGGTACGGACCTCGGGAAAATAATGAGAATAATTTCTCACCACACCAGGGAGATAATGTTCTGCTAGGATGGATTTAACACACACTAAACCTGCACACACGATAGTTTTTTGGTTGAATCGGGTCAAGAAACTGAAACTCTTCGATTTTACAGTCCAGAACATACCACCAAGTTAACGTGTCCCGCAAGCTCTGGGAGGTAAGATAATGGATAAGGCGAACTAGTTTAAAGTAAAGGCTTTCATTTCATGTAGGGATAAGGAATTAAACTGAATACAAATTGCGATTGCTGCTGAGATAAACGGTTATAGCTAATATATGAGTATGAAAAAGTTACAGTTCGAAATTAGTTAGAAAGTTACAGTTAAAATTTAGCATACGAATTCAAAAAATTGGACGATCATTAACATTTTGAAAGTGCATTTAAATTTCCAGATATTAACAAACTATGCAAAATCTTGATGTTGTTGTGCTATTTCGTCAACAACTTTTAAAACATCTATTGCAAAAGAATGACATTGCAACGATTTTTATACTATATTAAAATAAGAAAGCTTTGAAAACTAAATGGCAAAAATTTAAATACCAAAGATTAAACAATTTAACTGTGAATCATAGTATTCTACATCCTGCATCGTTCTCAGCAATGTGAAGCGCAATGGAATAAAGCAGCAGTTGTCTTCAAATATTTTCTACATGGGTAGGCTATAGTTGATACAATGGAAAGTTGTTACAAGTTAATCCTGGATTAACGCTCCAGAGTAGAAAACAAGATATGTTACCCATCTCAATATTCTCCATTGACCTACATTCAGAAGTTTGCACAGAGATGGTGCATGATTCGACCATGGTAACTTTAAGCTTAAAGAAGACGGTTGTTATGATAGATATAAGTATTTTAATTTTCATTGTTGCTAAGAAAAATCCACGAAAGAATGAATTAATAATCAAATCTCTTTTTAGGTTTTTATCTTAGATGAATAATTTTCTCATTTTAGAAAGGCAAATTTTAATTGCTGACAGTAGCATTTTTTATTCGATATGCTGTAATTAGTTCTTGATTAAAATTAATAAAGCAAAAATTTAATCCGAATGAAAACACCTTAATTCTTTCAGATATAGTTTGTGCTATCTTTTATGTACGGAAAAGGAAAGAAATTGGAAAAGTATCCATTGCTGCTGTAAATTTGAATACGTCTCCAAAAGATCAAAAAAATATTCGTTATATATACCGGGTGGCCAGAAATAAAACACCCCTACTCTGACCTCCCTGGATATCGAACTACTCAGTGTAAAGGCTTGAAAATTTGTGGACATACTATTCAAAAAATGGGGAAACGGATTTCACGAAAAAAAAATTTAGTTCCAGAAATCACCGATAGGTGGCGCTGTACCACTGGACGTATGCTGAAAAGACACAAAAACACGTTTTAAACACATTTTATTTGAAAGTACCAAGCATACATGAAACAAGGACGTTATCGATGCAGGGAATGCTGCTCAATATGGTTCCCTTCCTGAAGATGTAAAATGTGAAGTCTGTGGACAGCTTGTTCAACTGCGGATCGTAACTGGTCATCTGAGATGCTTCTCACATGCAGACTGATACTCTCTTTCAAATCTGCCAAGGTTATCAGACGTACTCGATAAACAAGGTTTTTTAAGTGTCCCCAAAGCCAAAAATCACACGGATTAAGATCCGGTGAACGAGATGGCCAAGTTGTCGGAAACGCGCGACTGATTATTCTGTCAGTGGTGAAATGTTGGCGAAGAAACTGTTGCACAGGGAGTCCAATGTGTGGAGGTGCTCCATCTTGCATAAAAGTAATGGTGTCAAGGCATTGGCGCTGCTGCAAATGGGGTACAACAAATGTTTCGAGCATCCTTTTGTACCTGTTGGCCGTCACGGTACATGTCTCAAGGCCATTGGAAGTAACCTCTTCGAAAAAGAACGGTCCAAGGATGAATGTGGCTGTGAATCCACACCAGACTGTAACTTTCGGTGAGTGGAGTGGAATCTCTTGGAAGGTACGGGGGTTTGTCGTGTCCCATATGCGACAGTTATGGGTGTTCACTGTTCCACTGAGGTGGAAATGGGCCTCATCGCTCCACAGAATCTGCCACGGCCACGATGCATCCACTTCAACTCTAGCAAGAAATGTCAATGCAAAGGTCAGTCGCATCTCCCTGTCTGTGGCCAGCAATTGTTGATTAGGGCGGATTTTGTACGGGAAACAATGCACCATTTTTCTGAGTACGTTCCACACTGTGCTATAGGGAACACCCAAGTGTCGTGACACTGCACGTGCACTACTGCAGCCTAAAACATTATCCATTGACTGTTCAACAATACCGGTGGCAACATCTTCAACGACATCTGAACGAACCGGTTTGCGTCCTCGACCAGGCTGAACTCCAAGATGTCCAGTTTCCTCGAATCGAGCGATCATTCTCCTGAGAGCTTGTGGAAGCAATGGTCCCTTACGCAAATCCTTAAGTCGGCGAAACTCTCGAAGTGCTGCTGGAGCATTTCCTTTATTCTCGTAAAACAACTTCACAAGCAAAGCGCGTTCTGGCAGCGTGACAGCCATCACTAATAAGAATGACATTCCCCACCTTTTAACTTCTTTTATACCCAGAACATGGCTTCTAACCATGCTTTATGCAAATTTTTCTGGTTACAGTATGAAATTGCAGTTACAACGGGAGTTCTAGCTTCTTTACTATTTTTATTTTCCATAAGGGGCAGAAAAATTAAAAAGGAAGCATGGAAGCATTCCATTCCGCATAAACATTTTAATTTTTATTATTATTTGTGTCTTTTGATCATAGTTCCAGTTGTGCAGCGCCACCTATCGGTGATTTCAGGAACTAATTTTTTTTTCGTGAAATCCGTTTCCCCATATTTTGAATAGTATGTGTACAAAATTTTGAGCCTTTACACTGAGTAGTTCGATATCCATGGAGGTCAGAGTAGGGGTGTTTTATTTCTGGCCACCTTGTATATATATATATATATATATATATATATATATATATATATATATATATATACATATATATAAAGTTTCCTAATTATATTTATAAAGCTTTATACTATGTCATATATAAATTTTGTATTTTATTCATATTCAAATGAGTAAATAAATAACTCTCTCTTTCTTGAATCTATTCAAAAATCAAAGTTTGAGTAAACATACTATATTATATGGTTATTTAATTTTGGAATTATACACTTTTAAATTTATCAAAACTCTACTCTCTAAAAGGTTTAACTAAGGATGTTAAATTATCAAAATTACATATAAAAGTTATTTAAAAGTATGACTTATGAACTTCAATGTTACATGTGCAAAAATGAACAAAGTTCAAAAATGTCAATCTCTGCAAAGTGTGTTTTAAAATCATGTTATCTTATTATAAATCTTGTTTTTCATGTTAACTGAAATGAGAAAATTTTATCTTATGAAATCAATTTTTTTTCCTAAGAAATTATTTGAGAAATTAAATTAGAAATAATAATAGGGGCTTAAAAATGATTCAATAAATAAATTCTGTCAAAAAATGTAATAAAAATAAGACAGATTTTTAGAAACGTGTTGTTATAAATTTTCTAAAAATAGATATTATTTTCTTTAAAAGTTCTGGTAAGAAAAAGGAAAATAGAAAGTTCTAAAGTTCTGTTAGAAATTCCTAAAACTAATTGGACTTTTATCTATTTAACTTCGGAATGTATTTTTTAGTCAGTGGTGTCTATTTTTTAAAAGTCAAACGATGACACTTACATACGTTGAGCGTAATACAAGGGTTAAGTTAAGTAGTAAATTTTTGAAAAATATAATAGCAAAGCGAATAAGATTTCGTTTTTATTTTTTACAAAATGGATCGTGAAAAATAGAAGATTTGAATTGTCGTGCATGCAAGCCCAAAACACTGCTTAATAACATTCCCGAAAAAATTCTAATAATTACGAATGCTCTTAATGGTATTCCATATGAATTAATTTACTTTTGAACCTTATAGGTCATTAGAATACCATCCTCTATATCGAAGTAAAAACGATAAAGGCAACCATCTGGATTCAAGAACAATAGAAACATGGTACAGAAAATTCTATTTGAAAAGTTTTTACTAAGTTTTAGTCAGACATTTATAGTTATAAAACAATATTTGATAATTTTTGATGAATATAGTTGAACGCACTTCATTGCTTAATCACAATCACAATGCATTTTTGATAATTAGTAATTTTTCTAATAATATCAGATGAAAATTAATTTCTTTTTTTCAGAGCTTTATAGACAGTTTGATTTTCATCCTAAATTTTCAGAAAAAAATAATAAGGCTCTAAGTTTTGATACAAGAATGATAAAAACATAAAACAGATACATCTATTTTCGTTTTCTATCGTAAGTCTTAGTCATTAATTAAATGCTATGTATACTAACGAATCTTTTATATGTTTAAATTCAGTTTTAAGTGGGGTATATTTGAAGAATCAAAATTCAATTAAAATCAATTGTGTAATTTAGAACATATTTTGGAAAATGCGAAAATATAGTATTAATAGAATTATCATATGAGGCACCGAATGCAAAATTCAGAAATCTAGAATATGAGACATTTTTTATGCTTGAAACTTACAGCAAATTGAATAGAATAAAAATTAGTGATTTATCTAGAAATTCGGCATTGTTTATTAAAATCAAATTCTGCATTGTTTATTAAAATCAAATTCTG
>JAPMOQ010044403.1:1857155-1876067 GCA_026543055.1 Argiope trifasciata
TGTTTATTAAAATCAAATTCTGCATTGTTTATTAAAATCAAATTCTGACATTCTATAATTTAGAAAACAAAGTTCATATTTAAATGTTCATAAGCTTTAAATTACTGAAAGTACCTATAAACAATTTCCACAACAAGAGGCTTCATTCTATTTAAACAAAAACTTTCTTTAATGAAGGCTTCGTCCCTGAGATACCTTCAAGTATTTACTTTGCACAATGTTTCCCCGAGTTATTTATCTATCCAAGTATATTTCACCGAATATCAAATGGAAGGGGAATTCATTTCTCTTGCTCTTAATGAACCGCACTTTGCATATAAACAGTCCAGAGAAATCCATTGTAACGTCGCACATTACATTTATCGTCTAATGATGATACATAGAGCAATGCTTTTGGAATGACGACAGCGGTGGTTAACTTCTCAAATTCGGAAGGTTAATATGTCACTTTGGTAATGAATTTCTAGCATAGATCATCTGTACCTGACACGGAAGAAAACCGGAGAACCTTTGCATTTCTTGGTGAAGAAATAGCATTAATTTTTCTGCCGGAGGACTTTAATAAACTTTTAGCTTGTCACCTAGTTAGTAAAACTATACTAATAATTTTTCATCGAATCTTTAAGTACTAAAAATATGCCCCGATACTTTATAATGATGTAAAATTTGTTGGCTTACTCTTATATTTTCATTACACTGAATTTTAAAACGGCTTGATGATTCTTTGGCCATTTTATTCAAGAATATGTATTTTGCTTTTTATATTTTGTTTCACATAATTCAGTCTGGTTCTTTTATCATTGATTATTAATCAAATCTCCACATTAGAAACATTTTGCCTAACATTTTGTCTAAACATTTTGCTTCGTATATCCAAAATGATTAAATAAATAAAATAAATAAAGATGATCTTAAAATTTGAACTCCTTCTTATGCATATAAGATTCAGATTCAAAGGTAATTCTCTACAATGGAATGGAATCTCGCTGAATCTTATCTGTAATCAAAAAAAAAAAAAAAACGTTTTTTCTATAGGAATCTTTTTTTCTAAAGTATAATACTGAGTTCTATTCAGAAAAAAAAGTGCTCATACAAGTTCATAATTATAGGAAATTAGAATACAAAAAAGCGAGACATCAAAAAGATTTACAAGAAATAGTTTAAAATACTTCTTTTTCGAAATTAGCGAAAATGAAAGGCATGATTAGCTTTCAATTAATTTACTGTGCGCTCACCTACTGCTATTAGAAAGATGTATCTCAGCATATGAAGGAATGATTTCCCATTCTTTCAATTTCACCTATATTTCATATGAAATATATTGTTCTTTTAGAATTTATTACATTTCACTCTAAACAAATCACTTTTGTTTTGACACAGAACTCAACTCTATAAGCTATTCGGTAGCTCTTGCTATGTTCATTAAACAATTCATTAATTTTGATATTCCATAATCTTGGCTGGAAACAATCTCTTTAATCTCTACACATTTGAATTCGTTGGGTGTCGCCTTCGACAAATCTGGTCAAATCTTCTCCCATGTAAATATAAGGATTTACTTCATCCGCTCATTACAAACTGATACAGACCAATCTAGTATCTGGCATCAAAGTGTCTTCTTCGAAACTTTATTTCTCTTGCGAATAATTTGTTATGACAGATGCTTGTTACATGAGGTTTAATTGGAGTAAACAAATATTTTAAATAATATGATTAATTAATAACCTAAATACATCTTACCATTCTAGTTCATACAGCCCTTCTATACAAAACTATTGAAATTATTAAAAAAGGAAATAACTTGTCTGGATTTTCTCTTGCATTACGGAAATAGCATTTAAATCTATGGAGCATATAAACTGCAATTGTAAACCTAAATAGACTATGAAAACAAATTACACCAGTTTCCATGAATATGTAGCTCTAATCATTTCCAAAATTATTTTGTAGAAAGTTACTAATTTGTTTATAAGCAGCAATATATAAGTTTTCTTGTTTTTATGTTATCGTAAGAATTAAAATATACAAAAAATAAATATTCGAGGGAAAAAGACCAGCGATAATAACAATGGTCAACAAGAAGAATTAAGTGAGTTGAAAAAACAACAATTTTTATAAGATTTAGAGTCTTATGCATGAGTTGTTATGAGTTGAAAAAACAACTATTTTTATAAGAGTTAGAATCTTGGATTAAAAAGAACATTTGGCCTAAGAATTCTCGTTTATTAAAAAAATGTTCTTTTTAATTATGTATATAAAGTCTACTTTAATTTTCTGACATTCGAAAAGAAAATTTATTGATTTGAAAGTAACTGAACATTTTTAATATATATTAATATCTTCCTTCTCTTATATTAATTAATCTATTATTAATTATTATCATCTATTAATTAAAAAATTTTTAATCAGGAATAATTACGGTATTCATTAATCCTATTTCAACAAGAATGTTATAGAAAATTTATTTTTAAATCTATTTGAAGCTCAAACAATCATACATCATTTACGAATTTTAAAGTTTTGTAGATAAAAACACTTTTTTATTTGATTTTCATAATGAATATCATATTTTTATTTTATAGTTCATATAGCCCTTTTATATAAAACTCATGATTCAAGAGTTTTTTCTTAAACAAGAAATGTAGTTTGTAAGTTAGCATGAATTAATATAGAATTAAAAGGATTTTCTTTCTTTTTAATCTCCCAATTTATATTAATCTTAATGCCTACTAGAAATTACAATTTTAAAATCTATATTGATCAATAAAAAAATATTTCAAAAAAAATATTAGATTGCAATTATAACCAATGGCGTGATATATAGGAAACTGCATGCAAATTATATTAGAGCTTCAACAAAAGTTTTTATGGAAACTTCCACTCTATCTTAACATTACACTTCTCACTTCATAATTGGTAATAATTATTTTTGAGAATGTAGAACTATATAAATAATCAATAGGAATTATATTGACATTAATGATTAATATAATATAATTTTTTTTTCATTCTGAACTTCTTTATTTTTCTCATTTGGTCATTAATTATTATTGCCTATCTTAAAATTAAAAATTTCAAAATATATAAGAATTTATTATTTTGATATACAAATAATCAATCCATCTTTCATCTATAAACTATTTAGATCGACAAAAAACATTTCAGGTCGGGTCTTTGAAAGCAAAAATTGGTACTTTTCTCTATACAAAGATTAAATCCACACACTTTTGTTATCAGTATGAAAGTAATTCTTAAGGATAGAAAAGAAAGAATACTTTGTGATCCAGGCATACATTATAGTCAGCTCCAGGTGGTCGCTGCGGTCTTCCACCTGAACGACTCTTTACTATCATAAAGCTTTCATTTAATGTCTTATGAGCAACGAAATAACGCTTTTCATACCTTTTTGGGCTCTAAAAGGAATATGGTAGAAGGAATAAAAGCCAGAGTCACGTATAAGGAAAATTTCTGTTTCCATACGTTAATTTGTGCTTTTATTATCTTTCTGATGGTTTAACATTCTGGAAAAAGTAAAACCCTATTTACCCTGCCTGTTTCTGAAAAGTGGTATATGCAAACAAAAGAAATGTATTATTAAGGGTATAATCGATTTTCTTACTAGCAAAAAAAAAAAAAGTTTTATTCTTTTTCTTTTAATTTATTAACGGATTTCTTGAATATGTGATTTATTAAAACTTCCATTTATGAAAACTTTAAAAGTGTGTTCGATCATTATTCAAATTCTTCAATCCAAATGTTATTCTCCAGGGAAATGAGTTTAAGGAAAAAAAAAATGAATTTATTTCATTACTTTTCGTATATATCATTTCTTATTTATTTATTTTTCCTATTTCGTTATATTTTATATATTGTTTTAAATGTCATTGCTTTTCATATATCATAATTTTTCATATATTTCTTTGAAGTTGCAATTTCTATAATTTCTACTATCAAAATTAAGTTTTGAAATATCGTTTTATTGCGAAGTGTAACTAGAATTCTTTTATTGAGAACTTTATCGGAAGATTCTGCAGTTTCGATTCTGTTAAAACTGACAAACGAAAAGGATATTTTCCTGATTGTATTTTAAAAGAGCCGTTGAATTGTACATGTTATCTAGAAAAACGGAATGATTTACGATTCAATTATCTGTATAGAATAAGATTTCATGATTATTGATTGCTCAGATAAACGAAATTTCTGCACTTTATTTTTTGTTTACAGTTTATTTCATAATTAATATTCACAAAAGGGAAGATTTATAAACTTTTCTTGTTATGAATTTGATTGATTAAAAAGAAGCAAAGAATAAAATTTGAAAACCTGAAACAAATGAAATAGCTTTGAAACAGATTTCGTCGAAACATCGAAGTCTTTAAACATTTGTATGAATCGAGTCCTTTTAGAGCTTAATAGCTGTCATTATCATTCTTATCATTAAAATTATATGTGTAAACCGATTTTGAAATATAATTCATTAGAGTTTAAGAAGTCTTTAAAATAAAAAATAATTTTTGAAATGATTTAAATAAATTAATTATTTGAAACTCGGTAACTTTCTTATTTTTTAAAGTAAATTCTCTTATACGCATAAATGGTTTTTAATTCTTTATTCTCAAAATTATGGTTATAAAAAATTTATCTATTTTTTAGAAGGGAAGAAAGTAAAAAGATCAAGTTAAAGACAAGTATAAGTTGATTTCAGAATACATTCATTACTATAAATTTAGTGTAATTCATTCTCAAAATGAAATGATGATTATTAAAAACTATTTTATTATTTCATAAGGGAAGTAAGTAAAATATGAAATTAAAGACAAATATAAGGATTTGCGAATACACACAATACTATGAAATTAAGGAAATTCGTTCTCAAAATTAAAATGATGATTATAAAAAACTGTTTTATTATTTCTGCGGACAAATAAGTATAAAGGTCAAATTAAAAACAAGTGTAAGTTGATTTTATAATACAACTCCATTCGAAAATTAGATTTCTGCAACACCACATACAACTCGCAACAGTCTGATTAAAATTAAAATTTTGTTTATTGCTATCTGGAGAATTTCTTTTCAAGTTAATTAATTTTTCCTAATCCCTTACTAAGCTTTAATGTAAAGGCTAACATTTTGCAATGCATTTATTTTTCAACTATTTTTGTATTTTCTCCCTTTCTGTTAATAATTTTATTTACTAATGGTAAAAATAAGTTAAGAAACAGTCCATGCGTTTGATAAATTTAAATGTTTTGCTTAATTCTTTTCTATTATTTTTAATTCTATAATCCTGAAGTTACATCACATTCAAGAAGTACCTATTACCTCATTCATTTTATTTATTTTAAACAATGAAATACATTATTTTATGAACATATTTCCTACAATTACATAACACTTTTTTCAAAGAATCTCTGCCGTTTAATTTTTTATCATTGGTGAAATTGAATGCATACATATGGGTAGTTAGTAAAATATTAAAGTATGTCATTAATATATATAATAAAAAATATTTTGTTTAAAATATCAATAACAAGGATTTGCATATTATATAAAGTCTTATTAATAAGATTTGAAATGTTTACAAGTAAAATTTATAATTTTAATTATCAAATCACTAATGCTATCTATACATGCAATAATATGTTCGAGCATTGCCTTTACTTTGATTTCTCAGATTTCCCTTGATTATCAGACCCCACTCAGAATTTTGATCCCTTAATTTTCGAAGAAATCATATGTGAATATTTTCCTATTGCTACCTGATCATTGCGAACTTTAGTGTAAAACTCATTTCTCACTTATAACATGGAAGTGTGTATCCGACGACAAATCAATATGATGAGGCAAATAGAAAATATGCAAAAAAGCTAGCTATAAATATTAAAATAATTAAAATCAATCTCAAATGTGTGCTTAAAATTTTGCCTCACTTAAAATTGTTTAAAACCTATAATGTATTGAAATGATTTAAATCTTATGTTTGTAGTTAACAAGTTGTCAAAAAATATAGAAAAGGAAACTTTATCAATGCATTTATCATATGAAAGGAAATAACAAACCGTATTTTAAATAATCAAAGAGAAATTAAATCCATTTAACACCATCCAGAAAAGTTAGAAAGTGGAAGCTAGAGTGATCAGCACCGTTTAACGGTAACAAAATGGCGTTTGGGATCATCACTCAATCAGGTACTTTTATCCCCCTCCCTTGAAGAAGCATCTTCAATCATCACAGATATACCCGTCATAACTTCGCCACCAACATTGCACTTATAGCAAAAGCAAAAGATTCTCTGAGGTGACAAAAATAATGGAAAAGTAATATGCAAATTAAACATGGCATAGTATCGTAGAAAATAAAATAACTTTCATTTGCAATAAAGTGATTCACTTGAACACAAAATTTGACATGATTATAGTGAGACGAGAATTAGCGGACCTAAATCGTGAAGTAGAAGCTGAGGAGAAATGTATAGGATATTCCATTCGTGAAATTGTTAGGGAATTCAACTTTCTGAGATCCACAGTATTGATACTGTGCTTTTATCCAAGAATACTTAAAATAAGATAACATCCTACCGACCGTCTACTTTTTATGACTCAAACTAGCTACATGTGCGTAGAATCGTCAGTGTTGACAGACGCGCAACATTAACAGCTAGAATCAATGCAGGCATGCAAAGGCGAGCCCGCTAGGAAAATGCAACGGAATTTGGCTTTTATGGGCTCTATAAGCGTAAAAAATTCGAGTGTTTTTACCTTTCATCACGGCATTGCTTAAGAGACCTCTCCTAGGCTCATGGTCGCATTGATTAGAACTTAGACATTTTCATCAACCAACCATATTTTTCGAACTCTGATAATGCTGCGGTGATAAAACTCTGAATCAACATCATTTTTCATATCTTTTAAGTTGCGGTAATAACTAAGGAATATAATCCAATACTAGCCGGTACCCGACAATTTGCTGCCTCAGAAGAAATAATTGTGGAAATATCGTTTGGAATTTAAACTAACTGTCTCGTTTAGTTAGGAAAGCTATTTAAAAAATGATATTTGTTTTCATATCGGAAATGAATTCATTCATTGAAGTTGAATGATATATAAAAGAGAAAAGTAAACATTTTTTATTACTATTTAAGATTATTATTATTATTCATTTTATTTTATTATGTTTTCCGTTTTCAGTACAAATGATCCGATTTCTTGACTGTCCGACTCGATACATTTGTATGCTGGTTTGTTTAACATAACGAGCATATAACTGCCTATGCGAAAAACATAGATTTTTGTGCTTCAGTCCACACACTTGAAGTGATTGACCATACACATTGTTGACGCTTATCAAGAATGTAAATCGAATGGGGAACTGAAGCCGTTTGAAATCAAAAGGCATGTGGGGGGGGGATAATAGGAATGCTTGGAGTTAGCACATCTTCGATAGACGTTCCTTTAAGGACACTTCTTGCCTCATATTTGTCTTTTGATTCTGGTACTCGTCATCAGGTAGTATGTATTGTCTTTCGGTTCTTGCCTCATCTTGATCTTGAGAATCTGAAACACGTGAATTTACAATTCGTAAAGGATCTGCTTAGCTGCTCTCTTGTCGTTCCTTGCTTGTTTATGAACCTAGATTTGGCTAATTTCCAGATAATGCGATGTTAGATCTATTAAGTGACGAACGTTTGGGAACATATTTTTTATAGAAGCAATCAACACAATATACATTTGTATAATGGTAATATTTATTTTTAAATTCACTTAATAAACAGCAAAATTACTGTTTTCACTGGAAAATTTAAATAACTTATAACTTACCTTTAGCAGCATCGATAATAATTATATTTTGTATGCATGAGATCAACTCTGGATAAGGTGTGGGATTTGCTGAAGATAAAAGAGTGAGCAAGCTGAATAACAATATCCTGTGTAGAATACTATTAATTAATGAGAAGAAACCCATTAATGCTTCAACAAAGTATTTTTCATTTTGTTTCCCTCACATTGGCTGAAATCAATCATAATCATTTTATTTTGTTTGATATATAGATTAATTCCAATGGGATGTGCTGTATGACTTTTGTTATCAAGTTAAAATTATAACTTTCATGGAGATGTAAGCAATAGGTTTCATCAAGTTTCATCTCAATCGGTTGAACAGTATAGAAGCACATAAGTTACGAACAAACAAAAGTTCATTTTCATATAACAGGTATGTTAACTGTACACTGCCTATAACCACCATGCGGGGGCAAGCAATGAGGTGACCAAGTTGCATAGAAATCGGTTGAATAGTACGGCAACGCATAAAGTGTGAACAAACGATAATTCATCTTTATATAATCGATTTATGTATTCTTTTAGAATTATAATTCTTGGTGTTCTTAGAGAATTGTAAGAGAAGAAGCTATTTTTTGTATATTTTGTGACTAATTTAATATTATCAAGATTAATATTAGATAGTGTGATTATAATATTTTCTTTTACAATTGATAAAACTCTGAAAATATATTTATGCCATAAATTTGTTGATATAGTTTGATTAAAATTTTTTTCAAGTTAAAATAATCCAAAAACTTTGTACTCTTATATTTTAGTAAGATGCTGCAAAAAAATCAATAAGTAAAAATAAAACCTCTAAAATATTATTAAATTTCAATTCTATAGCATTGCTTTCTCTCATACTCTCTAATAAGCTTGTTACCTCATAAATCGACTTACATAGCATTTGCATACAATTGATGCGAAATATTAACCTCTAGCTTGAATTTAGCATCTTTGCTGAATCTGCTGTCTCTCTATGGCAAGTTAGTTTGTCTATAATCCCTGGTTAATAGATGCAGTAGATAAATCCAAAAATATTTTTTTATACATGCTATGCTCAATCAAAGCAACCACCATCTAGTCTCATGCTCAAACACTTCAACTTCTTCCTGTAACTCCTAACTGCAACTGCGAATTTTGGGCGCCAGTAGAAGTAAAAAGAGAGAGAGAGCAGTTACGAATGATGTGCTGGAAAAATCCAGAAGGGGCTTATGCCCAACAATGCTTTGTCTTCAATGTCTACCCCTTTAATTGTTTGTCATTGTCCCTACTTGTTGTGAACGTCCCCTATTTTTATTAAAATATTTATTCATAAAAACGAGCCATTATTGTGTAGGAACAGCTCACCATCAACATTTGGGGGCTCGGCCTCTTTAGTCCTAAATTTTGAATCCACCCCTAGATTAGCCGCCTAAAAAAAAGAACAAGTGTGTTCTTTGCGTGTTCCTAATACGAATAAAGCTAATGGAAATCCCAGCTTTTGGATTACATTAAAAAGAATTAAGACGAAAGTGAAAATAAAACTACAACCGACGCCGGAACAACGAAAACGAAAGTCCAAAGTTCAACTAAGCGATGAGTCTGTTCCAATATATTTTATTATCTGCTGTAAAGAAAGTTTTCATAATGATCAAGCTTGAAGACATTCCTTTTTTCGCAACTTTTTTAAAAACTGCTCCGACTAAAAATGTTAAGTAGCTTTTTAAAATGATATTTGATGATAACTTCGATCACAATTCACGTCAAAAGTTACGCCATTTTTCTGGTTTCCCGAAAGATTTTGATTTGACAAAACACAAGGAATATCTGTTAAAAGATTTTAAACTGTCAGATTTAATAATTGTATGTAATAGTTTAAATTTAGATTGTTCTGGCTCCGAAAAAGAATTAATCGACAAAATATTCGCTAGCCTTGTAAATTTATCGCTTTTAAAAGATTCATACGAAAAAGAATTCTCAGATGAGTTACTGTCGGAGATCCCGCCTAATCAAAATAATTCTTCGCGTCATAGTATCCAAGGTCATGAAGAAGATGAAAATTTCGCTTACGCAGCCGAAAGCGTTCTGTCAGCGCATCAGTTTTATTCAAAGCGAAACGATGAGAGAAATAATTTTGACTTTAAGACATTTTTCAGGAACTGATACTTATGGAATTGAAAATTTTTTTCAAGATGTCGGAGAGAATTTTGTTTTTCTTTCTAACATTACAGAAGTGCAAAAAATAATTTGCATTAAACGATTATTAGATGATCCTGCATTGAAATTTCTTCATATTTTGCGTAATATTTTTACTTTTAAAGCCTTGAAGGATGCTCTATTAGAAGAATTTTCGGATAACATTTCATTTTTGATGTGCATAAAGAAATGCAACCGCGTAAAATAAAACCTAATGAATCTCTATTGAGTACCTTTTGGCAATGCGCGAAATCTCTTCGAAAGGAAATTGTCTGATGGATGATCATTCGATTATTAAATATTGTACTAGAGGAATCCCCGATTCCGATAGAAACAAAATTATTTTATATGCATGTAAAACTATGTCGGAATTTAAAGATAAATTAAAGGTATATGAAAATGTGTTTTATGCTCAGAGTAAAATGCACCAATTTGATAATTTTGATAATGATAAAGGTATAAGTGTTCGACATGGTAATTTTGTAAATAATAGAAAACATGCAAGTGTTGAAGCTAAGTTTAAGTATAAGGGTGATTTTAATGCCAATGTTAATAGAAATGATGTATGGGCTAAATGTTTCAATTGTGGTTTGCCAAATCATAAGTCACGCGATTGTATCATAAAAACAAAGGCTTAAAATGCTTTAAATGTAATGCCTTTGGACATAAAAGCTCTCAATGTGTGTATACTAAACCTGAAGTTAAATCTGAGCATATTAATGAGCCAACTGCTGTTGATCCCAAATTTGGCATGCATAAAATTATTAAAATTGAAGGTTTTACATTTGATTCTATTATTGATTCTGGTAGTTCGGTAACTTTAATTAATGAAAAAGTGCACCAAAAACTACTATTGAAATTGATAATACTTCTTTTGTAACAGATGTATGGGTTATTGACAATTCTTGTATGTGCTTAGATGTTATAATTGGTGTGGACATTTTAAAACAAGGTGAATTTAGATTAAGTGCTAATGGTTTTGAAGTAATACCAAAACAAGAACTCTTTATTAACTTAATTGATATTGGTGTATCCAACGATAAAATTGACTTGCAACATGTTCCTGTTAAATTTCGTACACAAATAGTTGATATAATTCATGATTACAAACCAGTTAAAAACGAAACTACTGATATAAAGTTAAAGATAGTCGTTACTGATGATTTACCAATTGTACATAGATCTCGTAGGTTTTCTTTGGCAGAAAAGTCTGAAATTAACAATCAAATTAATAAATGGTTAGCTGAAAAAGTTATTCGACCCAGTTCTTCCGTCTACGTTTCACCTATTGTTTTGGTTCGCAAGAAAAATTTTTCTACCCGTCTTTGTGTAGACTATCGTAAATTAAATCAGAAGATAATCAAAGATCGTTTTCCAATCCCTTTGAAAGAAGATGTGATCGATAAGTTACAGTCAGCTAAGATTTTCCCAACACTCGATCTTAAAAATGTTTTTTTTCCATGTCCCTATCGATGAATCTAGCAAAACATTTACAGCATTTATGACGGATTAAGGACTCTTTGAGCTCAATGTGGCACTTTTTGAACTTTGTTTGTTTCTTGCTGTTTTCCAACGTTACGTTAATCATGTTTTACGCTACTTACTCAGTGATGGTACAATTCTCATTTACATGGACGACATAATAATTTCCTCCGAAACCATCCCAGAAAATATTCAAAAATTGCAACGTGTTCTGAATACTGCTTCAAAATTTGGCCTTGAAATTAATTTTAACATATGCCAATTTTTACACTCCGAAATTAAATTCCTTGGATATTTAATCGAAAATGGAACAATTAAACCTTCCCCTGACAAACTAAAAGCAGTTAAGAATTTCCCTGAACCAAAATCACTTAAACACGTCCAACAAGTTTTAGAGTTAACTGGATATTTTCTCAAATTTATAAGTCTTATTCGATCATTGCTAAACCACTCAGCGATTTATTACGCAATAATAACTCATTTACCTTTGGCGACACACAACGTAATGCCTTTCTCCAATTAAAAGACGCTCTTTCTTCTGATCCCGTTTTGCAAATTTTCAATCCCAAAGCCAAATTACAACTACTTACCGATGCTAGTAAGTACGGTTATGGTGCCATATTGCTACAAGAAGCTGACGACGGACATTATAACCCAATTTACTACATGAGTAAGAAAACTTCCCCACACGAAGAAAATGATTCCAGCTACGAGCTAGAGGTGTTAGCCGTAATTGAGGCTCTTAAAAAGTTCCGCCATTTCTTGTATGGTACAAAATTCAAAATTTTTACTGACTGCTCCGCCTTTCAGCAAACGATGAACAAAAAAGACGTAACGCCTAAATTCGCTCGATGGGCAATTTTCTTAACTCAGTTTGAGTACGAAATCATACATAGACCAGGTGATCAAATGAAACATGCAGGTGCACTAAGTAGACATCCCGTGATGCAGATCTCACACGACGAAGTTACTTCCAAAGTTAAAATCGCGCAAACTAACGATGAATTCATAACCAAAATAAAACAGCTTTTTGATCAAGGTGACACAAACGAATTTGTGTTGCGTAACGACGTTCTCTTCAAAATTAAAGATGGTAAAGAACTATTAGTAATTCCCGATTCCATGCAAACTGAAATTATAAAACAAGCACATGAAACAGTTCATTTTGCTATAGCCAAGACTGAAAAAATTTTACAAATTGACTATTATTTTCCTAAGTTCAGAAATAAAATGCAACGGGTAATTGATAGCTGTGTACATTGTATTCTGGTTAACAGAAACCGTGGTAAGGCTGAAGTATTTTTAAATCCAATACCGAAAGGTAACACACCACTGCACACTTATCACATCGATTTTTTATGTCCACTTCCATCAACCAATAAAAACTATAAGCATATCTTCACAGTAATCGACGGATTCACTAAATTTATTTGGACCTACCCGTTAAATCAAGTTCCACATCAGATGCTCTAAAAAGTTTAGAATTTCAAAAAGGTATTTTTGGAAATCCTTCCAGAATTATTTCCTATAGAGGCTCCGCATTTACTTCCAATGACTTTCAAACCTACTGTGAAAACGAATCCATCGAACATGTCAAAATTACAACTGGTATTCCCCGAAGTAATGGCCAGGTTGAACGAATTCATGCTACCCTCATTCCCGTGTTATTCAAACTTTCCATAGAAGATCCTCAAAAATGGTGTAGACACGTTCCTAATCTCCAAAGAATTTTAAACAGTACAGTTAGCAGCACAACCAATTATTCCCCTTTTGAATTGCTAACTGGTACAAAAATGAAAACTAAAGAAGACGCCAAATTAATTCAAATTTTAAATGACGAATACACAGCAACACTAATGCATGATCGCGACAAAATCCGTGAGGAAGCAAAAAACAACATTCAAAAGATTCAAGCAACAAGTAAATATTACTATGATAAAAAACGTAAGAAACCAAATTCTAATCAAAAAGATGATCTGGTTGCAATACGTCGATCTCAGTTCGGCACAGGTCTCAAATTACATCAAAAATTTTACGAACTTTATCGCATCAAATCAGTTAAGCCAAATGACAGATATGGCGTCGAGAAGGTCGGCCAACACGACGGACCAAATTTAACATCTACAGCTGTTGACTGCATGAAAAAGTGGCCAATAAACAACTAAATTCCTAAAAAATGACTGTTTCCACGAACTGATTTCTTTACAGCTTCGGCAACGACGTGACAAGACGAACTGACTTTTTTTTTATTACAGCTTCGGCAACGACGTCTTAAGACGAAACTGAGGATAACTTTGTACGAGAAATAGGTGTCTGTGTGCACCAACGACGCATTATCGACTCGACGAAAGACTAACAACGAAAATTGGAAGTCTGTTGATTGTTACATTTGCTTTCGATTTTTTTCTCTTTTTTTTTCTCTCGTTCCAGGTTCTCTCACAGACGATCCTCCTGTTACTGCATTTGCACAAGGGCGTGCATTTGCAGGATGACCGAGCTGTTATGCTCAACCAAAGACACCACCAGCTAGCCTCACGCTCAAACACTTCAACTTCTTCCTGTAACTCCTAACTGCAACTGCGAATTTTGGGCGCCAGTAGAAGTAAAAAGAGATAGAGAGCAGTTACGAATGATGTGCTGGAAAAATCCAGAAGGGGCTTATGCCCAACGATGCTTTGTCTTCAATGTCTACCCCTTTAATTGTTTGTCATTGTCCCTACTTGTTGTGAACGTCCCCTGTTTTTATTAAAATATTTTTTCATAAAAACGAGCCATTATTGTGTAGGAACAGCTCACCATCAACATGTATTACATAATTTTACTATGCATATAACCATGTCGCAAATGCAAGTAATAATTATTCAGAGTTTTATTGCAATCCGATGAGTGGTATCGCAACTCCTAAGAGACATACAGACAAATATTCATTTTTATGTATATAGATTACTTTTTTTCAATTTATCGGTGTACCTACAGGCCTGTTACCTTTCACATAATTTTTGAAAGCATAGTTCCAGCCTTTGATATACATGAAAAACTATTCTAATTTTTTTCAAAATTTAAGCCATTAATTTCCTTTACTGTATATATGTATAGACAGAATAGAGCAAAATATTACAATTTTATTTTTAGTTTCCTATTTATAATTAGTTCTATTATATTTCGAATAAAATTCTACTTGCGGTTTGGGTTTGTTTCAGATTTTCCTGTTGTGACAGATGTAACGTTTTTCTAATGCAGTTTGGATTGAATGGTAAAAGATTTTAAAGAGAGGAAAAGATCAGGTGCAATTATTATTATTACTATTTGCTCAGAAATCAGTTCTTCAAAGGGTATCAGTCGTTAGTTAAATTATATCAGTAGTCAGTTATCTTAAAATAATTGATTTTTAGAAGTCTGTTAATTGGTTTGCAATATTTCTATCATTATAAAAATAGATAACCTACGTAAAAACTTACCTATTTATAAATATTTTTAATTCACTTATAAAGTAGAGCATTCAATAATCTCCTTTTAGATAAAACATAGCTAAGATTATTCATTAAAAAATATCAGAAGAATATAATGAAATCTGCATTTTTACTAATTAAAAGTAATATTTCATATCGAATTCTTTAATAAAAATCATATTAGTACATAATATTTTCAAATGTTTCAATTATTTTATTTAATAATTTGTTTTTACAGATGTTCAAATTGAATTTTTTATCTTGGAATTTAATAAAAATAGTTAAGGAAATACTTTTACCTATACTTTAATGTCACCGAAGTGTAAAAGAATGTAAATATCAATCACCAAATGAAAAAGTGTATGGATTATAAAATTTTTATTTATAAGAAATCTATGTAGGAACTATAATTGTTAATTTTAAGATGATAATTTGAAAGACGAAATTTGGGGTAGTTAAAATACTGTACCGATCTTACTCCAAAAAAGGAATTTACAGATTAAATTTAAAATTACAATACCTAAGCATCTTTCTTTAAGAGATAGATTTACTAGTACTTTTTCTTTTTAATACAAAAAAGACCCTCTTTACACATATATGGAAGGTAGTTTTGAATCAAAAGTTGGATTTATCACTCAGAATCAAATTTAATTTTCTCAAATTTATGGAAATAAAAATTACTATTAAATACTTATATCATTAAATTCACCGTTTTTGCATTATTTATGTAAGTAATATGCCATAAAAGTTGAAATTAATTTTCTTATCTTATTATTCCAAAGTCGTAAAATAATTCACTTATTAATATCAACACACACCATTGAATTTTAAATGTTAGTTTATAATAGAAGTTTTTTTCTAATATCAGAAATTTCTATAAAAATATCATTTTTGCTAACTTGTTATATACAAATTCAGTTCTCTGTTCAAAACTGAAGAAAGTATGTAGGAAGAGGATGCGTGGGAAGCTTAAAAGAATTTTTGCCCGGAATTTATCTCAAAGCACGTAGGTGGGAAATGTGTCTGCTGAAAATTTTTTGTAGGTTCGGTTCAAATTCGGCATTTAATTCATATATATTCAAAAATAAATGCTTATAACATTGAATCAAACTGGATCAATATAATCGACAAATGTAAAAATGCAAGAAATAATAAAAATATAGTGTGGTTATAAGTAAAGTTCTACTTTGAAATGGTCATAAAAATATCGTACTAAATGTTATCAAACTTGATAAAAGTTTAAATGCGTTCAAGTGAATTTCTTCACCCTCCTCCCCAAATAAAAGTTCAAAACCTCACTAGCAGGAAAGAAAATGACACTGTATGCAACATTGTTAAACAAAATATTATATGAAGAGAGTGTTTTAAAATGTGTTTAATCATTTTTAAGACGTATTGCAAAACATGTTCAATGTTATATTTATCACTTTCTGAAAGCGATTTAAATCATATTACTACATTTTCATCTTCTTCTCTTAGCATACACATCGGCTTATTATTCTTACTAAATGACATGTTTGCAAACAGGGGCAATCAATATTATCACAATCATAATAACATTCAACGAGAAAAGAATGGTTTTGCATGGTTAGAGACGTCAATTCTTAACCATGAGAACTATGAAAAACCGGTTCACTGTTATATGGCAAACCAAATGAAACGCACCTATATCAATCATTTACTTCTTACTCCGGTAAACCATTTACAAGCCATTTCAATTTTACATAACCTTACAAACAATTTCGTTTCAGAAACGATTAACATATATTAAACCGAAGTCTTCATATCATATTTTGGTTAACAATTTTTACGTATAGCGCCGTTTCTTCCCTAGTTGTACGTTTTCGAATTTATTTACCGGGAAAAAAATTCTCATGACCTTCTTTCAACTATTACTAAGTTTGATACCATTTTGTCCAGTAGTTTTTCTTTTAAGGCCATTTCAAAGTGGAACTTTAATTTATGACAACATTGAACTTATAAGCATCCATAAATATAAAAATAAAACAATAAATTTCATTTAAAATTAACAATGTTCTATCATACAAACTAAAAAGAATATTCAATAAAAGAAAAAAAATTACAATATCTGTCAGTTTTGTTTATGTAGTTAGTTGGTGTATGGTTTGAGCACACAATGAAGAGTCACTTGGTAGAGGAACACCGATGACGCTTATTTATAGGACGAAGGTAGCACAGCCCAAAAATGACAAGTATTTACAGCACAAGAAGACAAATATTTACAAAAGACAACTATATAAATACACAGACTACTATACTATACACAGAGGACAACAAACAGCAGCAATCTACAGCAGACATTAGCCCACTTTAGCAACAATATTAACACGTAGAAATTTCTTAGAGACAATGTCTACAGCACACAAAGCTGCCAGACAAGATTCAACAGGAGAGGGGATCTTTGAGGGATTCTGTCTACGCTCATGTAAGTTTCACCAAACGACTGAAACATCCGCTGTCAATTCTCGCTTTTGCTGACGACTTACTACATCAATTCCCGATTACTCAGCTCAGGAATGATCTGTTCCCGAAGACGACACAATGGGATATGACACAGGCTTCGAGACAATATTACACACATCAATTCAGCACTTCGTAGTTGCTTCGGTATTCTCTCGAAGGCTCCTCCGTTCAGGATAACTATTCAAGAAATCTCAATTCATGTCCACTCGATTCAAGTTTGCATTTTCAAGTTCAAAGGACCATTTATTGCAGCTCCATCTTTTGAGGAAATGACTATTTGCTTACTGATATGACTGTTCAGTTATTGATTTTGAATATGATGTCATGAACTAGTTATTGACTTGGTAGCGTTGAGATACGAGTGTGGGAAATTTTCGTGAAGCTAGCACTCGATTGAAAGACTGCCGGCTTTTTATAGCTAATGGGAGAAGATGCTAAAAGCTTCTGGACAAATCAGGGACATTCTGGACATATCATGGTTTCTAAAGTTGGGAAAGTTGTCGAAGGATATTCCATTTTTTCAAGTATTATCCATTTTGTGGCCAAAGCCACCAAATGGTCACCAAATTTATCTCCAAGAACTTCATTTATCCTTCATTACGATGTCATTGTTAAAAAGTTAAAACAAAATTATATGACCATAACAGTATCAAAGTGGTAGGTTAACACTATAACATAAAAGAACGTATTCCAAATAATTAAAGGAAGAATCAGCAAACTCTTCCCAGAAATGCCATGGAAACCAATGTCGATAGAAGGAACAAAAGCGATGCAAAGCTAAGATACAAGATATATAATTAAAAAGAAAGTGTGTAGTGGACAAAAATAAAAATAAACGGAAGGAGAATGAGAATACAAAAACAAGTCACAAAGGAAAGAGACGAAATTCCAAATTCGAGAAAAGACCTAATGTTTACAAAGCTATCAAGTTACGAGACACTGATATATTTGTGTTGTAGCCAAGAAAGGTTTAAAAACCTTTAGGTGTATGCGATAAAAATATTGTTTACCAATGGATTCTATAACTTTCCAGGCTTTGGGGCATGTGTTAGGATGAGTTTAATAAGGCAAAATAGAGGTATGAAGAAAGATGAGAGAAACGAATTTTTAAATTTAGCAATGGAATAAACTCAACTTACTATCAGACAGAATTAAAAAATTAGCCAGAAACAACACGATGCTCACATGTAAGGGAAAATATTTAACAATTAAGTTGAAAAATTAAACAAAGAACTCCAAAAATGTGCTCATCCATCTGAGTCTCTGCCCTTAATGAGATAGAATAGTCCAAAAGTGGTAGTCTCTGAGTATTGAAACGAACAATAATAATAGAAGATTTATATGTGAAAAGGATGTTATAATAACGCATAAAAATGTTAGAATAAAATACAATTTGAATAAAAGATGACAGATGAAAATTATGAAAGAAAAAAACCGTTACAATTTAACCATTAAATTTTTTTGATATATATATATATATATATATATATATATATATA
>JAPMOQ010044403.1:1876467-1898491 GCA_026543055.1 Argiope trifasciata
ATATATATATATATATATATATATATATATATATATATATATATATATATATATATATATTTAAATAAATTATCAAAGAAAATAATACAAATTTGTAACTAAATTAGAATATTCATTTCATTAGAATATTCATATTAGATCAGAATATTCATTTTCGAAGATAAATAATATACCTTTTTCTTTATTGAAAATTTGAGAGTCATATTGAAAATTTTAAATTGCGCCAATATCCCTCTGATGCATAATCCCTTATTTTCATTTTAATCCGTTATTTATAAACTTTAAGTTAAAAATAAAGACATCATTGATACTAAAATTACCTATAAAAAGCTGGATTTACTTTTTTATTGAGTTTTTTTCGTTATATTTTTTAATTAACTAGTTAATTTATAATAGTATTTTTTTAAATGTTTTAATTTTCCAAAAAACTGTATACATAAATTTATTATTATATCAACATATTTATAATTATTTTTTCATTAAAAAAATAGTACCATCTAAAAGCTGGAATTGCTTTTTGTCTTCCTGCCTCTGTTATTATTTATATATAAATGTTAACTATCTGATTCTTTATGATTGACATGAAATCTGATTTATTATTACTTTATCTGATCCACATGAAAATTATACTTCTAAATGAAATCTAGAATCAAATTATCTTCAATTTTTCACAATATTTCTTAAACTGCATTTCTAAAGCATAATATTTTAAGTTGAGATTTATGCAGATGAGATTAATATATCCTTATAAATTTAGTTTCTTAACACATATACCGAATATATTTCCTTTTTTTAAATATATTGATAAATTAAAAATATTTAGAGAACTTGATGAAACTAAAATTAACGATACAAAAAGGAAACTGCAATTAAATTAGCAACTATACAATTATTCAGAATTTTGGCTAAAACTTACTTCTCAGCATTAAGTAAAGTTTGTATTACACAATTTTTAAGCATGCACACTAATGAAACAGCTAAAATTAAGAAGAAAATTATGTGTGGAGAAATCCGTGTTGGAGAACTGAAAGATCAGATTTATGACTTCGTGCTTTGAATCTGGAGTACATGAAGACCAAACATTTTTGGTCTTCTATGGTCTTTGGAATTTACTAGAAAGGGGCAATATCTTCGTGATTGCACCTTTCTAGTAAATTCCAGATTTACTAGAATTTCAACCTTACTTCATCTGCTGATTGGAAGGCCGGTTACGAAGGGAACTCAAACAATCTAAGATACTGCACTGCTTAACTGAGAAGTGTAGGTATGAATTTTTTTGTAAGAAATAGTTATAATAACGCATATTATATGGTAATATTGAACTGGATAATTTTACGGATATGATAAGGCAATGCTCAAGTTCACTTCACACTCAATGCATTCATATAGTTCACCATTTCTAAATAAATAAGCAAATTTTGACTCTATTAGTAATTATGAAAAATGCATGACTTAAACCGTCGGGTGAGAACTTCCCAAAATTTTATCGCACACTATTTAATAAATTTTTCATGGCATAGAACACCTTACATAGTATAAGTTCACGTTATATATCGTACAATAGTTACAAAATCTTAACCTTTGGAATGGATTCGGCAATTTTTCTGAATTGGTTGTCATCCTTAGCGAGTTATTTGGCGATGTATCAATTTCAGGCGTCGATGATATGCTCAATTCTAATTTATGTTTCGGACCCAATTTCGAACAAGAAATTTAAACGAAACAAAATTTTAGTCACATAATTACAAACATTTAAGTCATTGCTTTTTTGAGTTACAGTGTTTACATGTTAATGAACGTGCAGAAATATACATTTCTTTGGATTTGATTTAGAACGTGCATAAATATACATTTCCTTGTATTTGATTTAAATTTTGCTAAGTGTCTACATTACATTTTGCCATTTAACTCTCTTAGTTTTATAATTATCATGTTAACTTATATTCGAACAGCTAAGAAGAGGACTTCCTCTCAATTTTTCTCAAATATGACAGAAATCTTCAAATTTGTTATAAAGACAATATACCAAATTTTAACCATCCACCTCAAGGTGTTTTTATGTTGCTTTGTCTCAGACCGACAGACAATCATTTTTCGAAAATGTCTTTTTTTGGACTTAGGGAGGTCTAAAACGTGGAGACTCGTCGAAATCTCGAAGTTTGAATTTTTAAACGATTATTATATTTTCTATATTCTACGTATACGAGAAAATAAAAAAGAGTAATTTATAAATTATAAATACATAAACATTTAATCATAAATTCTACAAACAAGTTGATTATTTGAGTTATTTGCTGTTTAATAATGTTCAGCGACATTAATTGCACAAAAATGTTGAAACGAGGTCTAAATAATTTTAATGAGATGTTTCGAAAACTTAGGTTATACTTTTACAATACAGTTTCAAATTACATTTTATCGCAATTATATTAATTATATATTCCACAATTATATAAGGATGCGAAATCATCTCAAATTTCATGTAGCAATTATTATGCACTAATTATGTAACAGTTTCGTGCTGATGAAGAGATAGTTTAGCAAATCTCAGCATTTTCGTTTGAATATGAAATAATGCAGAAATATTGATTGAAACGTAAACATGGAAATAAGTTAATAAAACTTGTTTTTTATTTCCAATTTTTTTTCTCAAAATGGATTGAAAGTTTTCGATTGATATTGCAAAAAAGAAAATCCTAATACTATAATTAAAAATGTTTTTATTTTGGTAAGGAGTTGTCGAAGTATCATTGTATATTCTGAGAAATCATAAAATTTTAAGAATTGTTATATAATTCTGGAAATCAGAGCATTCTAAGAAATATTATATTCCTGGAAATAATTTTAAGAATTTTTGTATATTCCAGGAAATCGCAAAAATTTACTTACAAAATCTCTTCATATTTTTCAGTTTCAATATTTTTATGTACCATTTCTCCATGAGTTTTAATTTCAAAAGTAACGAATATGTTCTTAAGAGTCATATTTTCCAAAAATACCTTATAAATTAATTTTGATTAATTGCGACTTGCAGCTAATTTCCACAAATTTGAAATGCGTATAATTTTTTTGTAAAAAATAAAACTTACATTATTTTCACTTTTCTTTTTTTTTTCATTTTTAAATATATATTTGCAATATAGATTAAAACTCAGCCTCCATTAACCTTTGTTATGTGAGATTTGAGAAAGTTTTTAATGAAAGTGCACTAAATTTATCTAAGACATAAGGTTTTAAAACATATTTATATTCATGCTTGACAAATATAAATCCTATTACACTTATTTCTGTTATATGCTTAATTTTTTTTAAAAATTTTATTACTTATTTGAATAATAATAAAATAATATAAATTTAAGAGCTAAGCAATCCAAAAATTCTTTTTTTCTCGAATTCGCTACTTAGTAGTTCTCTCAAGAAAAATATAATTAAATTAATCCGTAAACTGATAAATGAATCCTGCTTTTTACTAAAAAATCTTTATTTCAATAATATGGAGAAATAAGAACTGAATAAAAGAAATTGATTAAAAAAAATAAATCCATCTGCCCAAGAATGAAATAAGTCAATTGCAATTGATTAATAAGAGTTAGTAAATTGATACATATCGAAGCATTAAAATTATCAAATAAAATAATTTTTATTGGATCCATTTCGGTTTTAATGATAATGTAAACTATATTATGTATACTATTAATGTATACTACTGCTGCCCTAGATATTTTTACCTTTCCTTAGGTTTTGGTATAATTGCCGTACCAGTAAATGGTCAGGTTATATCTTCTTCCATGTAAGTAATCTATTTCATGCTCTGATTCCTAATCTCATTATTGGCTTCCCTTAATCAGTCAACCCTATGTGTGATAAGAAGTTTAACTGTTATTGAGAAAAATAAAGAAATAGTACATCTACTGGCAGTGAAAGTAACTGCTTCATCATTTCTAATCATCTTCTAATCATTTGTAATACTGAAAAAATACAATCATGTCTATAAATTGAATGCATCATTCTAAAATTTAAATTTATGTAAAATACTTTCACATATAATTTTTTAAAAATAAATTCAGGATTCACATTTTTTTGTAAGAAACGAATGAGATGAAGGAGCTGCAATCTGTTTCCATAAAGAATTGCGAAATTAAAGGCCATATATTATCTTATTTCTCCAATATATTTTTATCTTAGCATACTGTCTAATTGTAAAAGAAATAATTTGCATTTACACTATTTATAAACTAACTTGATTGTAAAGAGAAATTCCTACATTAATAAAAATATTTTGTGTAATATTCTTCATTAATGTGTATATGCATGTCATAAAATTTTATTTGAATTTGAAATTATTTCTATATATTTGTTTATTTCTAATGATACATTTCACATCCCCCTATTTCTCTGCCATCTCTCACAAACAGCAGTTTTGAGAAGAGTGGATATTTTATGCCAAATCATAAAGTCCGAACCATAAGCATTTCAGTTTATGTGTTCTCAAATTTGCGTATTTATTGCTCTTTGGTATGAAAAATCAATATAAAATTTACAAAACCTTGAACTTCCACATATTTTCTGAACTACTCATATATATATATGATTTTAACTATGGTGATTCATACTACTAGTCAATTTTCATGAGATGGAAAAGAACAGAATAAATTATCAACAAAAAGAATTTAATTGCATGAATATATAAAAAATTTACAGATTCATAATATTTATCATAACTTTTCTCATGTTGAAAACTCAAAAGAGTTTCTTTGTTTAATAAGCTTTGATTCAAGATCAAAATAATTTTATCTTAACAAAAATAATATTTTATGTTAGATATTAACTACATATAATTATTAAATTTAAACAAGAGAATGGTTTAGGAAAATCAATGCCTAAAAAATATGAAAAAGGAAAATTATTTTCTTTTTGAAGGGCTCACATGTGTATAAATGTATATTCACTTTAGAAAATTGTTATATAAAATACTTTAAATCATGTCGAGTTATTTCCATTTTTTTTAAATTTACCATTAATAAATTTGCAATCAATTTAATTCATACAATGATTTTTCAATTTTATATTATTAATGTATCGATATATGGTTAATGTGAATAATATAAATAATCTTAATGTTATTTATAATTTCAGATTTTAGACAATTTGTATTCTTTGCTAGATTGACATGCTGTAAAGTTATGAGTTGTTGTTTGTAAGTAACATGATTTGTCAACATCGGAATGAAACGGGCCATTTATCTTCAAGATTATCATTCTACTTAAATTTTGCAACTTGTAAATACATTCTTAAAAAATAGTAGAATCTCTTGTGAAATCTATAAAAAACTAATCAAATTTCAAGAATATATAAAAAAATGCTTTTAATGAGATTAGGTAGATGTCATAAGAGCAGACTTCTAATATTTATCTGAAATTTGTCAGGAATATTAGGATATCAAAATCGAGTTAAAAATGTTAGTAGTTAAATTTTGAACTAAATGTTAATAGTTTAAGGAATAAATAGGACAAATTATTATCTTTAATCATTCATTAATCGGTTGTACAAAACCTTGTAACATTACGGTTCGACAATTCCTTTACAGGCAATCATTTGGAAGAAATGACGTGGTATTAGTAATAACTAAAGCATCAATTTAGGATTAATTTTCAATATGTATTTCACAAAGTGTTTCATTTTTTATTTAATAATTTTTCTAGTATGGTATGGTATAGTGTTCTTTATTGGCTCAATGTCATATAAACATTCTAGAGAATCTATGTTAAAATCATCAACTGAAGAGTTATTGATTTTCTTTTAAAAAATAAAATATTCTGAAATCTTACATGTTAAAGAATTCTATACCTGCATAGCAATGTCGATTTTTGTCTTTCTACAGTACACAACATTTTTCATAAGAATATAATTTTATTAATCTAAAATTTTCGTCGATGTCTCCCAAATAGTAATAAAAGACTTTTGTTGATAGAATTTTTTCCCATTCTTCCAGATGATGCAGTTGATGTACTAAATATTCATTATAGAAGTTTAACTAAATATCTGATTAATGCATTTCCTATGTTTTTTAAAATAGCTTCATAAATTCACTTACATTTTTAAACTGTTTTATCTCAGCTCTTTTGATGCATTTATATTTATGGTGAATTAAGGATACAATAATATGGTATTCGAAGCCACCAATATCCTTTTTTCTGTATTTACTTACCCAAGACAGAGTAACACTTATTTATTTTATCTCATTAAAATAATATTTTATATAAAGATTTAGATATTTCTAGATTATGTGATCGAATAATAGTCGCAGCTTTTAACGAAGAGCAATTTAGTGCTGATGTTTGAGATAAATAGAATTTAAAAGAATGCAAGATGTTTCAGCACCACTGTAACAAACTTGAGAAATGGAATCTATAGATGATTTAGCAATGAAAATTTGAAAAAGTATTTTTCATCTTGTAGAAAGTGATACAAAGACAGTAAAAAGCATGAAATACTAAAATTTTGTCGAATGTTTGTGTTAACATTGTTGCAGACAACAATTGGCATCATAATAATTCTTACATTAGATGTGTTTGCCATGATAATAGTAAATACTGAATTTACCAACAGAAATTCTCTGTTAAATCATTTCGAAACATGAACGCATTTTCTATTCGCTGAGACCCTTCAATGCTGTGCAGGAATAATGTTCTCAAGCTCATTCAACCCATGAAATTCAATAGAGGCTATAAATAATCAGTTCAATTCCTAATTATTCTAAGAGTTTATCATTCCTAACTCGAGGAAAAAAAATTATAAAAGACCTCGTTTCGATGAGTTATTTTTGAAATCTTTAAAACCGCAATAAAAAGAACTCCTAGCTATTAAAGAAACACTATGCAAACAATTTTCTTATTTTTATTTTATCTTTTTTTTACTTCCTCCCATGAAAAGTTAAGAAAAAGCTTTATAATTGTGAAAAATTTCGAACTCGAGATTTTAACGAAACCTTAAGTTTCAGAATTCCTTTTGTCCAAAATACATTTTTGGCTTTATGTTTATCTGTATATGAATACGATGATTCAAAAATAAGTTAATATAGCAGTCGGAAAATTCGTATCTGAAATTGCAATCAAATGCATAGAAGTATATCATATTTTGAAAGAAATCTATTCTGCTTGGATCTTCGATTAGAAATTTACAAAATTCAAATGTGTTAGTATATAAAATTTGGAGCACAAATTTAGCATCAAAAATATAGATAATATTTTTTTTATCAAATCCGTTAAAGAGTTTACGATCTAATGGCCTGTGTTTCCGCATGCATTTAAATCCAGTAAAATAAATGGAATTTAGTAACATCGTGTGATTACCAGTGTAGTTTTTTTTAGAATGTTGTTGACAATCGACATGTAAAATGACACCCTAAACACTTTATGTTCTATAGATTCAATAAAAATACTAGATACACAACAAATATATATATATTTCATAATAATCTTTTGCCAAAATCATGTAGTGTGTTCAAGGCCTTATCCAAAGTTCACAATTTTTTTGCGAAGGTGGATAAAGCGTTTATTGGTAAGATTATTATGAATTAATGGTAGAAGAGGCATGTTTGAATAAAGAACATGAATCAAACAGTAAAGCAAGAACATTTAGAAAACCGCACAGTAAATATCAAATATTACAATCCCCACCGCTGAGACCCCACCCGCTGATTTGTAATTTTGTCTTTTCAATGCTTTAAACATTTTTTAGAAATATTTTTATCTTGTTCATATCATAACTTGCGTTTGGTGTGCAAGATTTTATAGTATTGTAATATTTGATATTTACCTTGTGGTTTTCTAAATGTTCTTGCTTTACTGATTGATTCGTATTCTTTATTCAAACATGCCTCTTCAACCATTAAATTCCGACAAACCAAATCATGCACAAGTTTATCGTACATGTGTCAAATTACTCTATTATACATATTAAATGCTGCAAAATTATTCAAAATATTTTAATCTGAGGAGGTAGGACCATCATCATTTTTAAGTAGAAAAACAAAGGTGCTCTGTACAGATCTTTAGTCTGAAATTAGACATCAGAATTTACCGTCAAAGCTCTCAAAATTATTTGAATGCCGATATGGTTGCTAAATAGGAATGTCTCAGATCCCTTATATGATTAAATTCTCATGAATAAAACTTTTTTTTTTTTTGAATGAAAGGGGCTTTTATTTGGGATTTTTGAAATAATCGAGAAATAAATTTCAAATTAAAGCTAAATAAATATAAGTTAAATTATTATTAATGGTTATCAGCTTCGGAACAATGATATGCATATTAAAATGCTTATATCTTTTATTTTAAATATTAAACTTTATAGAGCGTTTTAAGTTTATTCGCCAAACAATTTAATTAAAATTAAGTAAATATGTTTTCAGAGCAAGAGTTACACTCGTTACATTCTAAAAAGTCTTGCTAAATATTAAACAATTTTATAGTTCCGCATTTTAAAATATTTCTAGAAATGCATTAAGAACAACTTACCATCAGAAAATACGTTAATGGTATTTTTCTTCTTAAAATTAACTCAATTAATACTAATTCTGAATCATTTTAAAAGTGTCTATTATCTCCCTGAATAAAGACCATAATACACAAGAGTAGTTTCTAGAATTTCTCAGGTAAATATTTATTTAATATGAAACAACTTATTAAATTGTGAGCCATTCTTCATTGCGAAAATTCTTTCAAATATTATTGCTTTAAAGGGTCCCTGAATGGTACCATGACTTTATATTTTCATAAACACCCTGAGACATTTATTACAAGCAATTATTTTTGATGTGATCAAATCCGTGTGTAAGATACATCAATTTATTATAAATATCTAAATGTTAAAAAAATTTCTTTTAATTCGAAAAAAATTTCAGTTAATTGAATTTACAAAAATTCATTTTAACGTAATTTCAAAGGAAATACTTTTAAAAAGTACTTTTGATGAGATATACTTTTAACAATCCTTTGAAATGAGTGTTGAAGTTTCATTAAAAATCATTAAACATAAGGTTCATCCTTCTCTTGCATTAGTATTTCCAAAATATGAACCTATAGATATTTATTATTTTAAATAAATCTTGAAAATGAACCGAATCTTACAAAGTTACTTTTTCCATTAAAATATTAAGAGTGTTTGTAAACAACCTTTATGTATCCTAATTGTCATTTTTATACATTTGAAACATTACTTATCAGAATTAAATTATCCTCGGCCGGCAATTAATTAAATTTTTATTCATTTTACAACTGCTTGGTATCAATAATAATTTCGAAATATGCAGGCTGATATTTTAATGAGACAAATATTTTGGAGACAATGGTTGATTAAATCTGCAGCTTCTTTAGATTGAAAAAGGAATTTTCACAAGGTTTTCGATAGAAGGGAGATCCTTCCTGGAATTTGAATTCAAACTATCTTCGAATCCGATAAGTCAATTGAAAAAAAATTTAAACAAAATTTAAATGAGAAATGTAAGTTTATTAAAATTTGTTTTAGAATATTATTAGTAATATATGGTTTCAGTGATGTGTTTTCGATATAGGGAAATTACTTTATATTTTTATAGAAGATCTTGTGAAGTATTTGTCATTTCATACTATGTTTATCTATTTGTAAGTAAATACATATTCTAGTGAATGTTTAATTGTAATAATTGGATGACCACTATAAAATATTTTCTTATCAAGTTATTAAGCATGCAATTTCGGATGGTACACGAGCTTAGTGATATTTTTTACTTTTTTGAAATAAGTTTTGATTCTAAATTGAGAAAATCTTAAATGAAAAGAATTGAAGAAAAATTAAGAAATGGAATGTGACACAGTGTGATCAAAAGTAATTTTGGAGAAAAACAAGTGAAAATGAAACAGTCTGTTGTTTGATAAAGGTGAAGAAAAAGCTTTAAAAAAATTCTCTTGATCTCTTATAGCATTTCAAATAAATATCTGAACAAATTAGAAAGACAGAACCTGCCCTGGTGTTCTGTAACTTTTGGAACTAAAATTTCGATTTAAAAAACTTACATACATATCTTGACAAGTGGAAAGAAATGTTAACTTTTTTATTGTAAAAATTTCTTTAACCCAACGAGGGCTATTGAATAGAATAGTTTTATTATCGTATTTATTTGATAACCCTGGTTTAGGTTCACGAATAAAAATTAGGAAATTTTATTTCATTTAAAATATAAATATAATAATTTTTTGATGTTAACCCATATATTGATAATATCATGATTGAAAGTTTTGAGGAAATTGATCTCATACGTTTCCAATGCCCAAATTCGGAACTTTCTACCGTTATTTAAACCATAGTGGCCACGCATGCTCGAGTGAAATGTTTTGATCCTAAAGATTTATTATATGTAAATTTGTATAAGTTGTGATTAATCCACTTTTTCCAATTTTCAAAAAAAATCAATTTTTCAAAAAAAAATCCTTTAAACGTAGTCGGATATCTTAATTTCGAGTTCTTGAAGTTCACTAATGTCTCTTGATACCTAACACTACTTAGATTATCGATCAATGTAATAAACCATCAATAATCAATCAATGTAATCAAATGATTATCAATCGATGGAATTAAAACTATCAATGTAACTATTATAATTTTAAATGTTGATTATATTAAATTTTGCAAAATATCTTTTATCCTCATAAAGAATACTGTGAATGCATTAAAAATTCATATATGTGCATATATGACCCAAATTTCTGGCCTACTATTTCTAATTGGAGACGTTCGAATTCTCTTTCTACTTGTTAAAGAATAATATTTTTTAATAAAAGGTTTCCACAGGTCAAACAAATGTTAGTCTAATTTAGACTAGACTAATACAGGATAGACATAAAATAGTTAACTGTGTTTGACTTGGGAAACAGATAAAATCAGAGGACTGGAATTAATGATAAATATTATTTGAACTTGAAAAAACACAAAGCAATGACGTTCTGGAAAAAAAGGTAGAGCCAGAATTTGCTTATGAAACGTACGTAACAAAAGTCAACATATGTAAAATGTTTGCTTTTCAGTCAGTTTTAAAATTAATTTATAATAAATAAGATTCTACTTTGCTGGTTTTATACAGAATAATACTCGTTTCCTTGTTTGCATTTTTAATTACATGTTCAATAAAATATTATTCATTGTGGTTTCATTTCGTTTCAAATAAATAAATATCTCTAATTGACTTTTTTTTGGAAAATTCATGTGAACTTGCCTTTTCTAGTTTACATTCGAAATTTAATTTTATTCAATTTAATAGCAAATGCAATTAAAGAGAACAAATTGTTTTGCAGACGTACTATATTTTTTATCTTAGATAAAATATTCTGCTTTTTGAAATTACTATTAATCTTAAAGATTGAAACATTTTACAGTCGCATCACACACTTTGTTTAAAAAATAATCCCTCATATTGTATTTTAACACAAGATTATTACCAATTATGATATGAGAAATGTATAAAGCAAAAATTGTCTGGAGCATTGCTTCCTAATAGAGTAAGTAAGTTGAATCATATTTCTGGATCCATGTTTTCTCGCCATATGCTAAGCCTTGTTTATCATGTGATATTATCGGGGAGAGGTGGTCTGAATGATGTCGCTAAAAGAAATAACTGATTTATGTTAAAAACCATTTGCCGAAATCGATTGTAAAAGTTCAGGCATTTGAATGTCACATAACAGGAAGCTACTGTGTCATTCCATTCAAATAAGCTAAAAACAGATTGGGGTAACCGAAAGTCCATCGTTAGCGGGCTCACAGACCTCACGCGCCCAGTTAAGAGTTAAGAAATATTTTTAGTCAAAAAGTTTATTTGAAATATTAAAGCTTTCACTACACAGACCACAAAATTATTATTGCCCAAGAACCAATGTATATCACGTTACAATTTAATGTCGTAGTTTCAAAGACGCTAACTTTATTTAATACAAATTTTATTTTAGTTCTAATTATTTTTATTATATTTTAATTACATTGTACAATCATGTTACATTTCTAAGTTAGAAAGATTAAACATGCTTGGGTCTCCTGAGATTAAATTACCCTAATATCATTTTCGAATGCCTGTTATACATTTTGAACGCATGTGTTAGAATTCACAATACAAACTTTAAAAAATATTTCCTCAACTGAAAAAGACCTAAAATGATATCTTAGTCTTATATTTTGAACAGTGCGTGTATGTGTATTTCATTATTTCAGATTATAACACGAAAATCCATTTAGATATTTGTGTGGCTAAAAATTGATACTTGTCATCAAAAGAAATTTCTGTAAGAATAATAAATTTATTTTTCACCCTTAATGTCTTTTATATATTTCATTTAATATTACTTCTTATTGAGGTAATTTCTTAATTTTATATTTTTCTAATTTTCTTATAAAGATTAAATATTATTCTTGAAATCTTTTAAATGATCAATCAATTATTTGTATAATTTTTCTTTTCGTAAATCTCATCCTAATATTTCATGCAATCAATCACAATGAAATAGTGTAATATATCCCTAATCACCCAAACATTTAATCATCCAAATTCATTCAATGTTATTAACATCTATTATAATTACTACTGAATTCGAATAATAGGTCGAGTGCGTTGGCAAATTGAAAGTTCCATAACACTTCATAGCATACGTCCAATAAATCTTATTAAATAGGGTATCACGCAACTTCATCGTGATGAAACTACATAATTATCTAAACAGAGGGTGGATTTCTATACCACTAACTACAAACACATTATGACATGAAATTCAGTTTCGTTTCTCGGTATGCCATGCAGGTATGGATATGTTTTTTTTATTTATGCATGAATAAAACGTAAAACATTTAATAAAGAGATATATACAGATGTATGCGTATTTTCAATGATAATATTTTTTTACTATTGCCAGAAATTAATTATCATCAAAATCGAATAATTATCATAGAAAATTAACTATCAATAAATTAAATTCTAATGATAGGATAAGTGGTAATTCGTAATAATGAATTTGAAAAACCACATAATTTATTATTAAAACGTTTATAATTTTTGAATAAAAATTATAAATAAGATTTTTTATCTATGTGTTATTAACTAATAATTCAAATTTTCACAGCACTTAACAATTAAATTTCAGATTCACAGCACTTATCAAATAAGTAAGTGCAATGGAAATTTTATTGCTAAGTTCTGCGGAAATTTAAATTTCCACATCACTTAACCATTAAATTTAGTCAGCACTTATTAATAGTCGGTGACCTTACAAAAGAGAATACAAAATTGTAAAGTAAATCTCATATATACTAACCTTAGCATTAACTTTCCATCCGTACTATTCTTAGAATTAGTTAACGAAGTTTTTTTTAAAACGATACTGAAAATTATGATAGCCGAAATACAATATCAAGATTATTTAGCAACTTTTTGCAAGAAAGAGTTGTCTTTTCTTATGGGGAAATAGAAAATGGGAATCAGGTAAATCTGTTAAATGTCATTATTGTATTGTGGTTCTTACTTTCTGAAAATAATTAAAACAATGCCAAAGCATATATCAAAGTCCTTATCGGACAAAAAATTTACAAAATTTGCCACTCAAATGGCACAACAATTTCCATTTCTTGAATCATTTCATCATACGCATTCTTCTATCGTTACATCTATGTAACGATAGAAGAATGCTCAAGTTTATTTTTATTATTGTTTCTGTAAATGGTAATATTTTGAAAGTATTATAAATAATGGTGAATTAGTTCTTAATTATTATTATGTAACTATAATTTTGAATAAATGTTTTAATCTCCCTTAGTTTTTTTTTTCACTGAAATCTTCTAAAAATGCTTAAAATAGCAAATAATTTGATATCATGAGAATATTTATAAAATATTAAAATATTTATTTACAATCATTCTTTTAATATATTCGCATACAAGAAATAAAAAGAATTTTAGTTATTGATCTTTAAATGGGAACGTGCGATCTGTGATACCGTTTGGGATGGACTTTCGGTCACTGCTATTCTATGTTTAGCTCAATTGAATGGATTGACCCAGTAGCTTCCTTTTCATGACCTTGAATGCGCGATCACTTTTTCTACCGGTTTGAGTGAATACTTTAAAAAATAATTTAATTTATTTTGCGAAGTCTCTAAGACCTCATCTCCCTGTTAAATTCCCAGAAATAAACAAGGTTTAGTATGGTGACTTGGACATCGAAGTATCATCGAATTTAATAATCCTATTATGAAGCAATGCTCCAGACTTTTAAATGAAGCAGAAAGTGATTTTAGTGATGAGGATAATTGTAAAGAAGATTTTTTCGATGAAAGTTCGCTTTCAACTGATTGTGATATGTATATTCATACATAATTAATTTTTCTAGTTATAAATTATTTTGAAAAATATATAAAATATAGGCTAAGAGAAGTGCACACAAACTTTATAGGATGATTTATATCACCAGTATGTTTAAATTTAGAAAATATATACCAGAAGAAATGTATACACAGTTTATAGGGTGATTTAGTTGATAAACTGTACATTTAAAATAGCTTCGAAAACCGTGTTATGAAAGTAGCACAAAGCTATGAAAAAGGGCAAATTTTACACATTGTCAATTTTTTATTTTTATTTTACATATAATGTTGAATTTCACATTATATTGTCTTTTATATGCCTTTATATATTGGAAAAATAAATATGAATTTAAAACAAAAAAGTAATATGTTTATCGAAGAATTTTATTTATTGTTACGTGTTATTTAAAAAGAAAATGTATGCTCCAACGCATTTACTATTCTCGATGATGATAATTTTTGAAAAAATTTCTAAAACATATCTATATATCAGGAAAAATATTTGCAAAATATATTGGTAGACTTTAATACTAATACATTCATTAGAAAATAATAAATTTTTTTTGTAAATTAATTGCTGTATTGTAGAACTGCACCTCCCCAGTTAAGTCCTAAAATTTCACTTCCCTATTTAAGGGTTAACCAATTTAAAATAAGAGTATTATAAAAAAAAGTAAAATGACATCAGCTATCGAAATTTCAAGCTATCATGGGAGAGTATTTGTTTTGATGAATTGCCTAGAACTAGATAGTAATATTCAAAACTCAGAATTAAAACGGAGCCGTTTTGCGTTCAACGTTGAAAGGTGTGATTCAGAATCAAATGGACACTCTCTATGTTTGAAGTTGAATGTTGCGATTGAGAATCTGTGACACACTGCATGTATTTACGCTTTCTTCGTCTGCGTTGTATAGCTATTTCACGTTGATGCTTAAAATTTTCACCCTTCGTTTTTGTTAATTGAAGGTTTTGGCTCTGAAGGTTTGATTAAAGGTTTTGTTCTGAACTGTGTTTCTCTTTCATTCCCATTCTTTTTTTAAATTTTTTTTGCAAGGCTTGATTGGGAGGGGGATGGTTAGGACCCCCTATTTATGATTTATTCATTGCCTATATGATATCAAGCTTCAAACCCCCTCAACCAAAACCCCTCATGTTGTTTTTTGATTCTTTTTTTTCCATTTCTCTCCTAATGACTAAGCAACGTAAATGCAATAACGTTCGATAGAGGACATCGAGCAGAATGTATCGATGACAGTCGTAAGGAGAATTTTTACAAAAACAAGGTCGAAAATGTTGCTCGAGAATTCAAATTTTTACAAATTTGGCAGGAATGTTTACAAATTATATCTCACAAAATCACTCGAAGTAGCAACATGAAACTCATCGTTATCTGCATTTTAGCGAGTACTATCCAACGACATGAGTAAATGCAATGCAACTAGAATTTGCAAATTTCGCTACCCGATATCGGACCCTATCGAGGTGCGAGTTTCGGTAAAATGTCTTTAGACTCTATTCATCGAGACTAGTTTTTAGACAGATTGCACTCGTCTGTACTTTGCATAATAGCATAGAAATAACATTTTCCATTCTGACCAGAAGTTGCTATCATCGACATTCCGATACCTGTTGGAACTCTATGGTATGAATTTGATATTGATTCGACCAATAGTAAACAAAATACGTACTGTGCATGTGTAAAAGATAAACAATTTGAGGAAGGCTTGAAGAACCCCAAGGGGTAATTTTAAATGAAAGCCCCGTGTTTCTAAGATATTTAGTTTACGAGATATAACGAAAATCATTTGTGAATGCTCAGAACATGATTCCAAGGGGGATCTTATATAGCCTCATAGAATTACTGTGGTGAAAACCCATTATTTCTAATATATGTAGTTTACGAGATATAACGGTAACCATCTGTGCATGCTCAGTAGAAGACTCCGTCTATGGGATCTTCTACAGCCCCGTAGAATTACACTGGTGAAAGCCCCATATCTCTAACAGCAGGTCAACCTTTTAATAGCACATCTACATTCAAAGAAGCATACAAAATAATAATGCGATAATGTTAAAAGCAGGTAAAAAAACAGTACTAGTAAAAGGAGATCAATCTTTTAAAAATGCATCTACGCAGGTAAAAAAAAATATATACGATTAAGAGATGCTGATGAATATAGATATTTATGCTTATTTGCCTAGACTATTTTGAGCTTCAATTATATTTAGCTTCAATTATTAAAAAAATATTATTTAAACAATATCATGTTCCCACATGATAATAAAACATTAATGTAGTCACTGAATTGGGATAATAGTATTGCTTTCATTATATATTACTGGAAATCAAATGTGTTTTTTTTTCTTTCATTTTCAAAATAATAGATTTCTTGAAGTAGCAGTCAATCTCTTTGCCCAGGATAACGAGGCCAAGAATCTGCATTTCTACATCAAGTCCAAATTTCCCAACGGCATATGCAAGAAGTCAGACCTCCTTGTGACCTATCTTTCTGTCTCAAAAAATCCCATGCATTGCTAAGAAGGGAAGTGCTTAGAAGATTCGGAATCAATTTTCGAGAGTGTTTCCAACCAAACCTATCAAATGCTTGATTGTATTTTTAAGATTGGGGGAAGTGAAACTCCTTTCCTGTCGGGAAGTCGCGAAATTCAAAAGCACCGAAATCTCTCTCAAGCGTCAAATATCCACCGTCGAGACAGACATAGAACAAACTAAAATTTTACCATTCGGTTTCCCCACTGATAAGAATGAATGCGCTCAATTTTGATATTTTCCTTCAAATTCACTTCTGTCTGACGTTTTCCCCTCTATTAATCCTATATTACACCATATATTTTGCAGTATGACGATATAAATGTGCTGAAACGCCTATAAATACAAAATCTCGATTTCAAATAAAAAACTTCATTTTATTGATAATTTTCTCATTCTTAAAAATGTAGCATTTTTATATTAAATATTACAAAAAAAAACCCATAAATTTTCAGCGAAAATATAAATTGATTTTAAATATTTTTGCAGATCGCTAGTGTAAATATTTTCTTTGTATTTAAAATATAGGTAGAGGTATTGAAAAGGTAAAATGTGTTCTACTTATTATTAATATTTTGGTCTTATTTAATGACGAATTTATCTGTTATTATAACATTAATTTTATTTTATTCACTAAATGAAAAATTGCATTTAGTACATAAGATTATATAAGATTTTGAGTGGAATATTAATAATTTAGCGCAAACTAATATTAATATTTCAACACATTTAATATTATTCATATTAAAAATAATATTAATATTTTTCAATATTAATATTTCAACACATTTAGCTCCTGTTTAAAATATTTATAGGAGTTGATTTGCCATGTTTTCTATATTAATGAAAATATAAATAAATTCATAAAACTAAAATTTATATATGTAAAAATGAAGGAACTAAATTAAAATTACTATATTTTTTTAAGAAAAGTATGCTAATAATTTTTAATTTTATTTTGACACACATCTACATAATAGAATTTAGCCTTCTAGATATAATTATCTCTCAATTTCCCATTATGCTGGATAAAAATTAATACTAAGAAGCATATTAATTGAAACCAAAATTGCATTGAGATTATATCTCTAACTTACACAAAATATTTCAAATTGAAAGTGATGAAAAGAAAATACAAATAATAAGAAGAATTAATTACATTTAAATTGAAACATTTCCATATAATTCAAAATTTTCAAATGAATAATGCTGTTTCAGATTCAGTTTTATTCATTCAACTTAGTAGATTCCCTCATTTAGATTGAATGACTGAATGAGTCAGTTAGTTTCAGCTGGATCAATCATCATTAATCTGATGCTCAAATAAAAAACGTCATTTAGTTTTAATACTGATTTCCAATACGAAATTATCCGAAGAAATAGCTGTATTAAATTAACTGCTGGCTCTTTAAAGTAACTATTTGCTTAAAAAGATTAGATTCAAATATTTGAAAAATACATAAATAAAGTTAATTAAATAATTACAGACAATTAGACATTTATTATTTTTAAATGAGGTCTTGCTTTAATTGATTAAAGACGAATATCGTTTAGATATGTTATATTTATAAAATAGATAGTTCTAGATAAGTTTTATTCATAAAGTAGATAATTATATATAAATCTTATTTATAAAATAATTTTTTATAGAAAAAAAATATTCCCAACTCTTTCAAAAATGCAGCAATGTAAATCATTTGGATTTACATCAAAAAACTCTTTTTACACTAGTTTTTTATACATAAAACAATTCAGCATGTACTGTAATCTTTTATTCACATTCATTTTTTTGATTTTTTTTAATACAAACTCAAACTCAGATTCCCATTTTATTTGTCCAGTTTTGAACTCACCAACTCAATAAAAAAAAGAATATGCCAATAAATTCTATAAGTGAGATTTCAACAAATTAAAGTTCGATTATTTTCTCCCAAAGGCTTTTCTAAAGCCAGTCTATTCAATATCAAGTTAAACACAATCGATAATAATCATTTCGGCGGAAGTTTGCCAACTGGCGCAAAACTATCATTTAATACACGCACGTTCTCTCTCTGGTTGAGTTAACTCCTAGTTATTACTGAGCTGCATTGCTTTATTATTGAATTTGATGTCGTCAGTATTAACGATTAATATCGTGACAGTAACAGCATATTTGTTAACCCTTCATGGAACAGGCCCCATTATTGCACTTTTGAATTTAAAATATGAAGTAAATAAGAGTACAACAAAGTTTAATTTAAAACTGAGATTTTGATAATTTGTTATTTAATATGCAATAACGCATTTTGAAGTAGACATATTTAAAGTTTCTTATTTTAAATGTTACCTAAGGTTAAAATAGAAATTCAACTTTAAAGGTAATAATTGCAATTATTTGATTGCAAATGGGTACTGTTACCAATCACTGAAAAATTATTTAATCAAATATTCAAATAAAACGCAGAGTTGCCGAATATATACTGTAACAAGATTCTGTGGTGTTGAAATAGATAAAGTAACTGATTCGGCACATCTTTAATCCTCGATATATATAGAAAACCTATACAGCTCATTATAATAGTTATTCAAAACTATTTGCTTTAACAAATTATGGGGCAATTCAGTTATGATTTTACAAATCATACATATATTAAATCTTGGCAAAATGGGACGGAGTTTAAACAAAATTATAAGATATTAAATATGAACCATTCTATCTGTACAATTTTATCATTCATGTATATATATATATATATATATATATATATATATATATATATATATGTATATATGTGTGTGTGTGTGTGTGTGTGTGTGTGTGTTGATTTAGAAATAAAGTTAAATATAATATAGTATTGTAGTAATAAAAAATTATTTTACTTGCAAAAAATTATTTTACATAAATATTATCGCTTCTAATAAGCCGATATGTCACACACCCGCTCTTAGATAATGCCTTCCTTGGATATCCTCAAAAACGCATTATGTTCTTTTAGAATATATAAAACACAAAATATCGCAGACAATGATATTTGAAAGTTTATCCTAGAAGCCTATCTCTGAGTTGCAATATTCGTATTCCAAGAAATTGTTAACCCTCCGTTAGGCTCGTGACTTTTACTGACGTGTTTAGGCGCGTGGTCTACACTCGTAGAACAAAATTTATTTACTGTTTAAAATGCAGCAAATAAAATTTCTTGATTAAAAACTGACTCATACTTTTCTTTTAAGTATTTTAAGACGCAATAAAGTAATTTAAATAAACTTTATTACGTTATTAGCAGTTTTTACTCATAATAAAATATTGTTACACATTTTTAAGGATTATTTTACATACAAAAGCAAAAATTAAATAAAATAAACAAAACTAAACTAAAATTAATTTCTTGAGTTCAAAAATCAAGTAAAAGGGCAATATGTACAAACAGCAGTTAGAAAGTATAAAATGAAAATCTTTTTGATCATTTCACAGGCTTTTGTATTTTCAGTTATTCAAACACGAGACACACATGTCATCCATGTGTTCTTTGCGTGCAGACTGGTGGTATTTGTAGCAATCTCGCCTGGAAGACATTTCTTCTCGGACATATGCTGCGACGTCCCACATAATTTTTCCCTTTAGGATTTTCCATAGGTTGTTGAGTTTCTTCAAGACCTAAAAGGACAGTTGCACGTCTTCTAATTTCCACATGCAGTTCTTTCAATGTTGATCTAAATTTTAATTGTGGCCGTATTAACTCCCATGCAAACGATTCAATAATTTTTCGTCTTTTTGCTTTATTTTCTGGGTTATTTGCCTTGTAAACACAAAAGGCATTTATAACAGAGATGTTCAACAAATTGTAGAAAATTACCATCGGCCATAGCCTGGAGTTCCTTGCAACATCATAACTTCGACACATTTGATCTACTAAGCCTACGCCTATTTTAGTTTTATTGTAGAAGGTTATTTCCGGTTTTACATTTTCTTCTGTTTCTGGATCAATTGCATCGCCGTGGCGCATACTTTCCAGTGGATCCTCTTCAAATTCATCCCCAGATTCTTCCATTTCTTCTTCGCTTGACAATTCTTCAAGCCATTTCATTCACTTTCAGGTTCCTTGAAGTTTCAACACGGTTTATTTTACTTTGCGACATAGTTTGTTTTAAGATCAAACAGAATGATGCATTAAAATAGACAAACGTTTTAACTTTTGTGGTAGAAAGCGCGAAGAAACAAAATCGCAATCTGATTAAAATTGTGACGTAATTAGGCGCGCGCTCTACAATCGTAGACCAACCGAATTCTTCCGTTAATAAACTAGGCGTCTGCACTCGCTAACAAGCGAAACGACACTGACGGTGTAAAACGCTGTATTTAGAACAGCTACTGCGAAGCAAGTGCCTGCGCGAGCCATATATTAGAAATTACGTTATTTAAAAAGTACCTGGTCTGCGTTCGTAGACAGCGTGCCTAACGGAGGGTTAATCAATGACTTCACAAATAAATGTCAGAAAATCTTTAATATACAAGCCGTTCCCTCAAAAACAACAAAAAAATACCGAAAACAAACCTATCAATATATCCCGGCTCAGTTAAAAGAATGTTAAGAATTTTAGAACATATGATTCTAAATACATACGGTATGCAGGTATTAAGTAAAAAAATAAAATGTATAAATTTTAAAGAAATCTTATATCAAGGTTTGAAATATCATTTTGTGCCAGTGTCTTAAAATTTAAGAAGCCATTTATTTTGATAATTGAGTTTCGCAAATCATTTTTATTAAAACATCTATGGTAACTCCATATACAACAGTTATCTTTAATTACAAATTTTATCTCCAATTACCTATTTTCATATTCTTCTGTCTGAGCAAATACAATTAACATGTATTAACACCAATTATTATTTCGAACACTAATTTATATGTGGATGCTTCATTCTGTTCCATAATTTAAGATGTTACAGCACGTAATTTTGAAATTGCAATTTTTTTATAATTACCTTGTGGCATATATTAATGTGTTTCATACAGCTATTTTTTAATTTTATTCTTTAATAATTGAAGAAATTTTTAATAACAGTTCTATTTTTTTCATTATATCTTTCACAAAAAATCAATATATATATAT
>JAPMOQ010044403.1:1898891-1910351 GCA_026543055.1 Argiope trifasciata
AATAATTTGCAATTAAAAACATGAGCTGAAATTTTGGAATTACATTTGATTTTAGTAAAATTAAAAGGCAATTAATCATTTTGATTTCATGGGTATTTCTGATTCAAGTTACTTTAATTCTGAAACAGCTCTTCCAAAATAAAACTGTCAAAACTATTTTCGTATTACAAATGATTCAAACAAAATAAATGTTTTATCTAAATTTGTTGAATGAACTTAATGCTCATTAGGATTATTTAGTACATAAATGAAAGGACTCCTTATGAAATAAAACTATATTTGAACTAAAGTTTTAATTTTAAGACTTTTTCAATGGAGTTGTATAAGTTTCGTGTCATTCATTTCGATCCATAACTTTTCTAATTATTTGTATATGTTCAATAACAGTTGCAGTATCAGAAAATGAATAAACTGAAGCTTCCTAATGTGATTTTATTTATATTGGATATTGCCATTTATTGAATTAGAATAATAAATATTATATATTATTATGTAAACTTTCGTTTATTATATATTAGTGTGTAGGTGAAAGTTTGTAGAAATACTTCAAATGTCCAGGAAGCAAAATAACTCATAATACTAAGATATAATTCTAATTTTAATATGAAGTATTCAAATAAATATCACCTGAATATCTCTTGAAAATATTTCTTCAGTTTGGGAAAAATGTGTTTCATTAAATTAGATTAAATTGAATATGTTCAGCTGAAAACTTTCAAATAATATACAAATACGTTTTATATACAATATTTGATTCGATAAATTTGCTTTTCGGAATTATTAGAAATAAATTCTGTATGATAAACTGGAACACAAATCTTTTAAAATGCATTGAACTGTGGTAAATTAACATTTTATCCCAGGTAATTAAGCATCTTTTATTATTATTTGCATTTATTTATTTTGGGTTGAATTTGAGATCAATAAAATATTAGCAATTTAAAAATAGCTTAAAGATTGAGATTTGCAATTCAAAGATTTTATTCCCCTTATGTTGCTCCTGCTAATGAAAACACAAACATCAAAACTTCAGTATATTTTTTTTTCATATGGCCAAGGCAAATTATTTATTTTAGAATTTTAGCTCTAGCAAAAGTATTTTGATAAATAAATAAAAATGAGAAAAGAGAATTCATTCATAATTATTTAACTGAGAAAGAAAAATTACAGATATAGATGCTAAAGCTGTAGTACATCATTTAAACCCTAAGTTGCTAACCTAATTTTAATCAAGAAAATTAAAAGGAATACGCATAGTTCATTATCTTAACAGCATTAAAAATTACTCGCTGTATTTATCAAATAGCTGTAATGAATGGAATAAACAATATACAAAAAACCGAGGTATTTTTGTGTGCATAGGTTGGGAAACTAAGCATCCCCTTTTTTTCATAAAAAATGGTTATGCGTAGGATATTGTGGCTTTTGAATGCTTGTTCTATCAATATGGAGCCGGAATTCAAAGTGAAGATCTGGAAACTTTGAGATAAGGAAATATTTCTTCCAATTAAATTATATTTAGTTGTAAAAAAATTGCCGAAGTGAGTTAGCTTGGAATATTCCACTGAGCAATTAAACTCTGCTTTCTTAATAGTATATTCAGTAAAATTTAATTATTTATGAGGTACTGAAGCCATAATTATGAACACGGTCTGTAATTTTCTGAAGACAATATATAGTTTATATATTAAAATAGTTTAAAAATAAGCTTGCAAAATTTACTCATCTTAATAATTTTTTCAACAAAAAAGAATGATTCAAATAAAATGTGTAATTATATTTTTTAACCGATTTGATGTTAAATATATGGTATTCATATTTTTTTTTCTCTAAGAAAGACAAAGGAGAAGAGATCTTTCAATCTGGAATCGTTAAATTTTCTTTTAATTGTGTGCTAACGTATATAAAAAAGATTAGGGAGGAAAAAAACAAACAAATTTTGCTCTGGTTTCGTTATAAAATTTCAATACTAATCTATTGTATTAACAATTTGATAATATCCGGCTTTCAAGTGAAGCCTCTTAAAAGAGGGGGCATGGTGGCTTAGTGGTAAGATCTCGGCCTTGGAACCGAAGAGCTTCAAGTTCGTGACCTGATTCCACCGAAGAACCTCCGTGTAAGTGAAATCTATTGCCTTTTATTCTAACTTCGTCATGGCCAAACGACCTCCAACTGGTTTTTTGTGGTGCGAGAAGGGGGTGTCAATTCAGGTGTCTTCCTCCTCATCTGAGCGTAGTTCAAAATGACGAGGTCCGTCTTACAAAGCCCTAATGTAGCTTTAAAAAACACACGTTAATCTAACTAAACTCTTAAAAGGTATTATCACGGGGTTGAGATGGAACATATTTTGATGTGTTAGAAAGACATCAGAGCAGTTGCATTTATGATATTATTTTTACTTCTCAGAGACATGTTGATTATTAGTATTTTCTCGTTTCTCATTCTCAGCAAATACCCTCACATATTTAAGACCGTCCGTCTTCTTTTAAGAGAAAGAATATATCTGAATAAATCACATTGTAGTAGATTTATCAACAACCCTATCATTAGTATTCCGTAGTTGGTTCCTGAAAAACAATTTAAATACCTTTTAAACGAATCACTTTCAAGAAAATAGGAGGTAAATGTTAGTTACAATTGCGTTCGCTTGACTGAACCATAATGTAATGCAAATTTCATTATACAGCATCAATAAAAAATGTTTGGATCATTCAAAACTCTCACTAAATCAATTATTCTATGTATAATCCCATTATCTTTTTAATTCCTATTTTCTATTTATATTTGAATGAAAAACAATAATTCGCTTTGAATTTTGGTAAATAATACTCCTTTTTCAGGAATGGATATAAAAATATATGTTCCATTACACAGTGAATTTATAGATTTTAAGAAAATTTCCACTTAAATCAGTTAAAAATTGAATAAATTTATCATGAATTCTATTTTGAAAATTTTGATAAATTATATCTTAATGCGATATCGTGTTAAATTGTGGTCAAAATAATTTACGTATATGGTTCATCATCTATTTCCAAATAGCAGAAATTTCCGAGTATCAATTTTGTATTTAATTGAACGTTTTATACATTTTGTTTCACCTTTCCTGGTTCGTAGTTCCTTTAATTATAATTTAATGAAATTATTTTTCGAATAAAACAACCATTTTTCCAATCCAATGATAAACATATTATATCTAAGGTTTATCAGTAATATAATATGTAAAAAAACGATAAATTTCAAAAAATCTGCTCTTTCCTCTATATCTAAACTGTCACGTTTGGCCAACATTTTTAAATTAAATTATTTATTAAAATACATCCCCATAATTATGTAATTCTTTATCCAAGAGAGAATTAAATAGTTGAAAATATCAAAATCAATATAAAGTAATTGCTTTTAAATAAATTGGATTAATTTTCATTAGTTTTCTCTAAAATAAAAGGTGAAAAAGGTTAGATATTTTAAATGGAATGCTTTAAGGTTAATTATTTTCAATTTGTATTCATTTTGAAGTTGTAATAGATTTTGAAAAAAAAATATGTGTATATACTTAAAGTCATTCCCAATTGAATAAAAATTGGATAAGATTTTATAAATATTAGTAGCTTTTAAATATTTCATGACTCCTTAAAAATGATCTTTTTACTTATTAAAGGCTATAACAAACTTATTTATCATGTCAAATGATTTTACTCCTCTTCGGAAACTGATTAAATTGGAATACTATATCTGTTTTGAACTCGATGAAAACACTTTCGAAATATTTTTAATTAATTAATTTCTCTCACTCCTGCTATCATTTGTTTATATTTTCTTCCAATAAATAGAAATGGATTTGTAGCTTGATTCCTCATAAATAAGATCAAAACATTCAAAGTAAAAAAAAACCCTAATTGTGAGAAAAAATGACTCAAAAGTTTTCTAGTTTTAATCTTATTTCAATTTCCGAAAGCGCAGAGAATAAAAAATAAATGTCACTACTTTCAAAACACTTTAACGGAAATCCTAGCAGTTTTCCCAAATGAGATTTATAAAATAAATTAACGTTGATAATATCGTAATATTCTAGCTATGGATTGTTTTTCCAAATCTTTTACTAATGAGATGGGAGTTATGGAGGTAACATTTGGAAAATTGTAATGAACTTCAATAAAAACTGTCTGATTAAAATAAAAATGAACTTTTATGTGATCGTGCTTCCGAATTTGTGTGTGTGTTTTCAGGTCGACACCTGCGTTTAACCATTAAAAGGTCGTAAATGCATTCTTTAATTGCATAAAGGCAGTGATGCAAATCCTTAAAAGTAGTTTCATAAATTTTATTTGTACAAATATTTGATTTACAGATTTGAGGAACACATAATTTCAGCGATTTCCAGTCGTATTTATTAATTGCAATTATAATTGCATGACCACTTATAATTGATTAGAATTAAAATTGATGATGACTTTCGACATCCTCAAGTTATCATAAACTGTAATTTCCTAATTGCTTCGTTTTATGCAACAATCAGCGGACGTAATCTTTCCAAAACTTTCTATCATATTCTCTAATAAATGTGTTATTCTACAGAATGTCTTGCATGGTATTGGTATATAATAAACACCAAATATTAATCTTTGACTTTAATTTAGTAATTTTACTGAATCTACTATGTCATCATTGGAGAGTTTCTTGGAAATTAATCCTTAGCATGCGGTTAACAGTTTCCAGAAATCGAATTTGGGTTTTAGGCGCATATTCCTCACTATTAAAAATGACACAAAACTACACTTGTAGTTACGAAATTCTATACCGATTTCAATATGTTTAAGTTACTGCGTTTATGAGTTCTCGTTTAACATTTTTTTCTGTAAGTACAGACCGACAGGTTGTCAGCCAATTTTTGGATTCTGCTCAAAATTCGATATGTATATGTCCTTTAGATGTAAAATCTATATTCTGCATTTTATTTATCCCACTTTATGCATTTTTCAGTTATTGAGAATATTTCTAATTGAACAACAGACAGGATACTCTTCTGAATGTATTTTGCTTAAAATTTGATGGAAATCTACACCCTTGGCATAAAGACCATAAACCGAATTTTCACAGTCTACCTGAAAGCATTTTGAGCTATCTTTTTCATAGACATACAACTATTTTCATAATGTATTTTTTGAACTCAGGGTGGTCTAAAATTTGGAGATTCATCAAAATCTCACCATTGACATAATGATACTTTCTCGTAAAAGTAACCCTACGAAAGTATGACAATCGTGAGTTTCCATGTAAATAACTTTATATGGATTAAAAACAAAAGTAATCTTAATTAGACATTACTCATAATATTTATTCAAAAGCAGATCCTATGGGAATTACTGTTAATTAACAATTAGTGGACTTAATTTCGACTTTGAAGCTATATATTCAATATTAAATTAAATAAATATGTTAATAATATCAAAACCAAACGATTATGAGGCATATTATACCATATTAATGACCTCCGACTCTCCACTAAGGCACAAGGATTAACCTCGCAAGATTGAAGGACCGAACCGCCACTACAGCAACACTGGCGGAAACTGTGGTTAAGTCCTAAGGGTCATCACCGGCCACGGTACAAACCTGGTCGGACGGAGTACGTCTCGTCATCGATAGGAGGGCCAGAACCCCCACCTATTATTGTGTCCACTGGGTTGGCGAGATCCAACCACCATACTAGAAGCATCTCATTCTCATTTTGAGGTGCCCCCCTAGGGTCACCAAACGATTATAAAATATTTTTTTAATATGAAATTTACAATTATTATTAATCATCAAATAAACAATGTTTGGAAAGTATTGAATTTTAAATACTAACAATTAAATGTGAATGAAACAATCACAGCTTTGATGGCATATCCAAAATGAAAATTATATTTGATTGTTTTATGTCTATTCTCTTATAACGATCTAAGCTATACGCTTATCAATCAAACAAAAATGAAACTGACACAATTTTAATCCTTAAATTGTCCAATAGATGTAATAACACTAATGAATTATAATATGAAATGTTTAGAAGTATCATCTAATTTCCAGGTGAAATTGTTTGGTAGAATTGTTGACAGATTTTCAAATTTCAATAAAGGAGCTGAAAGGAAATAAGTAATTTAAATAAATAATCTTCAATTGTTAATTCCTAAATTTCAAAAAGTATCCAAATTAAAATTTTAATGCTTGCTACTCATTCTAAAATTATGTTAAATTATAAAGCGTATGGAATATGCATGCTCATTTTTTACTCTTTAAATTATTGATCTTTTTTAAATTTGAAATAAAAAATATGCATATGTTAAAATTAAAATAGATTTTCAGCAATTTGGTCAAAAATGGATTTTAGTATCCAATCATGTAGATGAATTAGTTATTAATCCAAGAGAAATTATTTAGTTTGTCTTCTAATGAATATATCCCAGTACATTGAAATTAATTGCATTAATAATCATGGTAAATTTACTATACGAATCTATTATGAAATAAAAAGTATCAGGTTTTTAATGAAATATGTGTTATATTTAAATGTTCTTTGAAGAAATGGAGAAGAGGTTCTTAAGTACAACTTCCTTTGTTGAATATTCTAAATTGTTTTTTCAAACAATTCAATTAGAGATAATCAAGTTGCATATAAATAGAAAAAGCTCATTGAAGGAAATAAGGTATTTTAGTCTTAACTCGTAGAGACACTATGAAGGGCTAAGTAACTAATTGCATAATCTAAGTTTATATTAATCTAATAGGATGTTATAGTACCCAATTATCATCAAAAATGGGATTTGTGACCTTATTATCCTGCCGAGAATCAGCTTAATGTCATTTCAGATACTCTCCAAGATGCATTACGGACTTAACTTCATGGGTGCTAATGGTATCTTAAGGCATTCATTAATACACATATTTCAGCTTAATGCACATACATTAACTATCATAACTATGGAGCCTTACAACTTCTAATACCTATTAATAATATATTTATCTGATATCATAAAGAATGGTCACAATATTTTCATAGTTATATTTTTTATGTGCATACTTAAATTCAAATTACTCACGGTTAGCTATGGAAGAAAAATTTTCTTGTTAGAAGAGTAATTTGGGGAGCACAACTTTCAAAGCCGTCCAGCAACATTAACTTATCTTAACTCACTTAAACGCACTCAGTTGATTCTTATGGTTGATTGAATCTTCTGATTGTTCTTAGACTCAGTCTGCATGTGATATTTTCTCTATTCAAAAACGTTCGTTTCCTTTCTTTTACAGTATTACTGGTGTTATATATTCAATATCACCGATGTTATTCCTTTGAATACACAAGAAAGTTAGGGCATACAATCACTCAAAAAGTATTGGGACACTTTCCATGAATAACTACAAAACTTTTTATAAAACTATTTATCATATTAAAATAAAAACAAAATGGATAAAGCTACATTTGATCATTTGGTGTACAATTTGTAAGGAAAAGTATATTGACATTTAAAAATAATATGTAAAAATAATAAATAATTTATTTTAAAATAATAGTTTGATCTAGCTTTTCAAGTATAATTCAAAGGCAAATTGGAGTAAAAAAAGTATTGGAGCCCTTTTGATGATGAAGACATCGTGTCTGTGTTTTTGAACGGATAGGGGTCACAGTAGCTTTAGATGGTAAAGACCCGTGGAGAAATGAAGGCATGTCTGACTTCTAGCTCAAACGAAGATGAAACGCAAACGCATTCGCTTGCACAAACTTTTTTTTACTGGGGGGGGCACATTCATACACCTCACAGATAGGATACAGAAGAACAACCTGAAGCGGGCTCGAACCCGGATGAACTGCACAAACCGGAACTCGAACCCGAGATCACGGGAAAGATACGTTATCCATATGCCATAACACCGGTATTGGGACACTTTTAAAATGAGAAATCCGAAAAATGTATGGCACATAAATGGAATTGAATTTACTGCCACTTTTTTTGACTATAATTTTAAGCATAAAAATTTCAACAAATAATTTTTTTTAAATGATGAGAAACATAGATATATTGGTTGATGTACCCAATATTGTAATAAGACACAGGGAAAATAGAGAATCATTTCGTTTCATAGGGCATATCGTAAAATTGAATAAGTCCACTATTTTAAATATTACTCACGGGTTCAAGAAAGCAAATAATATTGAGAACAAACAAAGATCAGGGGCTCCAAGCGTCTTTAAAGAAAGTTAAAAGAGATGAATTGTGAAACAAGCTTACTTTAATCTAAAACCTAATGTAGTAAAAGCAACTTCGCAAAGTAAAATTTAGTCTGTAAAATCTATAAATCCTGAAACCAACATAAAAATCATGGTAGAGTACATCAAAGAAAGAATTACATCAGAAAACAAAGCCTAGAGTTTGTTAAAAGTATGTTAAGCAGCGAAAATAATTTTAGCAAAATGTAATTTTTTGTTGATAAAAGCAAATTAATTTTAGGTATAAAAAATTATTTTAGCAAATATACTTTTAGATCGGATGCCAAGCATAAAGTTTGGCGGAAACCTAATGCAGCAATGCATGCCAAAAATTTTAAGCCTATTGTCAAATATAGGGTAGCAATCAAATAATCTGTGGTTGTAAGGCAAGAGCTGTTGAATAGTGCTTGCATTTTATTAGTGGAACAAGGAATAAATATGTTTATCTTGGCATTCTGAAGCTAAATTTAAAGAAGCGTGAAGCAACCAGGAATCAAAAGATCTTTTAATAAAGTTCAAGAGAATGGTTCGAAACGTATTTATAACTTATGCTGACATTTACATTAGGGGTCAACCTTATTGTCCCAGTGTTGTTAAGACTTCTGCACAATGTCTAGACATTAATCCCACTAAGCATGAGTGAGATCATTTTCAGTAAAATCTCTATGGACATCAAATTTATAACTTGCAGAATTTAAAAAAAAACGTTTGGTATTATAATGAGCCAAAATCGATGAATCATTTTGCATAAAAATTGACTCAATTCATGCCAAATTAACTACAAGAGGCCATTATAAACAAAATATTAGCTTTTACATCCAACAAAATATTAGCTTTTAACTTTTCCAACAACTTTTAATTTGCACTGTTTTTCTTAACCCTCTGAGAGGCCAATCACTCTGAGTATGACTTTTAAAAAAGTTATCTCTATCCCTCAAAATATTACTTCAAAAAATATCAGCTTCACACCAGAGAGTGGGAGAAAAAGAAACGAGCATTTTTCAATCCTCCTAATTGACAGCCGCAGGGTTCCCATTAACCTAGTGGAGGGACTGGTTTGTAATATATCTAGCTAACTTATCTTACTGATTGACCACTTCCCTATACCCCCCCTCTCTTTTTCACTCACCAACTTTTTTGTATTAGCAATATGTACTTTTAAATTGAATTTCGAATTCACATCTTGGAAAGGGAATAATATTTTCCATTAGATATCTTAAATTTTTAAACTAAAATTTTTGTATAATTAAATTAACCATCACATATCTGCATTTTATCCGCGTTTTTACAAATTGTACATTCTGTTTCTATTAAAAAAATAGTAAAAAGGAAGAAAAGCATTTAGAAATATAAACAGGCTAAAATCATGCTACACATTTACACTTTTTCCGCAAATAAAATAAGTAATACTTAATGCAAATAAATTTATTTTTTTCTGAAAGCATATAATTTTCAAAATTTGTGTTTCCTATACTTCATTTTTTAGAAACATAATTTAAGATATTGCGTTAAATATTACACTGACATGTGAAAAACTTACATCTTAACTATTTCCTATGACATCTCACCAAATAATGTTACCGCTGTTTCTTAGAGGAGCGTAAAATTCGATAATTCTTTGACAAACTTTTCAAAGCTACATATTCAAGCTTTTGAAATTAATATAAATGTTTGAAAATATCACTTAAGAGCATTATTACATTTAATAATAAAGGGATCTTTCAGTTTTTAATTCAAAAATGAAAGACAATTCTCAAAGGAAATTAAAATGAAAAAAAAAATTCACTTATTTTTTTGAAATCTCCAAACTGATGAAATCAATTTTTATTGAGATATAAAGCGATATTAATTGAATTTCACCCACAGTTGTTTCCGTTATTTATTTTATATGTAAAGGTCTTATATCCTTAGTTATCTAAATATTTACATGTAATAAACCAAAACCGTTTTTGTACAAATAATAAATCTTGATTTTTTTAAATGTAATTTTTTTTAAAAAAATCTACTTTTATATATTTCTGCTTGTTTTGAGTAAAAAGTTATTTTTCATTTTTAATTCAATTTTCTTTTTAAATAAATTGATACTATTGGCAATAAAACACTTTTCAGTGCTTCAACACAATCTGCCATAGAATCTAACTTTTGAAAATATCAGAGTTAATAGATACGCACATTTTTTAAAGTTATGAAAGCCAGAATGTGTTAATGTATGAATCGAATGTTTAAAATTAAATGATTTCGTATTTTGCCATATTCCTTAATTAAATCAAGGCGAAACATAATATAAATAGAAATTAATGCTTTTGAGAATGGCAACAAGAATATGTCAGTAGCAACTAAGCAACCTTCAAAATTAATTTTACTAATATTCAACGAAAATGTTTGGGTTGATTCTCCTTAAAATATTTTTAATGCTTTTCTAATCCAAAGATTAAGATCCTCTTATCTTCCTTCATTCAAGAAAAATCAAGTTTCCTCTGATCTTGAAGAAACTGAACTATATATTTGAGAATAAGTTTAACATGTTAAAATACTATTTGTTTAATTTATATATTGTTCAAAAATCTACAGCTTTTTTGAGTGATTCATTAATGACATACTGAATGTAGAAATAGTACAGTGATAATGTATAGAATACAGTACATTAATGACGAACGGAATCAGGTATAAATATGAAATTAAATAAAGTAATGAAATTTAATTTGAGTTGAACATTTTATTTCTAATTTAAAGCCAATGTTTATTTGATTATAATTATTGAGCTCATGATTCTATTTCTTCATAATTCACCAGAATGAGTCATTAAAATGAAAGATTTTTTTCTTTTCATTTTTAATCTTTAAAAATATTTTGAAACTTATTATGACATCATTTTAAATTGTAGAAACAATTTTTAAAATTAATTTTACAGAATTATTATTTCGAATCAAGATCAATTGCAAAGTATCTCATATGCCACATTTTTAAATAGTTTCCTAACTATTTTAAAGTGCTCATTCATTAAGTAGTGAAAAAGTTCAGTAGTTAAAACGTTCTTAAAAACTTTAACTGAAATTACTGTTTAAAAAAGCAGATATTTTTTTCAACATTAAAAAAGTAACGTCGGAACATTATGATAAAATAGCAAAATTGATTTCAATAAAAATGAATTGTTACAAATCATTTCTAAAATCAATTTTGAATTATTTGAAGAAAAAAAAACTTTCCGAAATTAA
>JAPMOQ010044403.1:1950351-1978439 GCA_026543055.1 Argiope trifasciata
TAAAATGAAAATATTTTTTGCTGATAATTTTAATTTGAGAATTGTGTTATTGAAAGATATTCCTAGTTTTGTAGATATTCAATAGCTAAATTATAAAATCATGTTTATGCACAAAAATTTACTGATAAGTAAATAATCTGCAGATTTAGGACAATTAATATACCAAACGAAGAGTAGATATGATTTATTTAGAAATTGATGCATAAGAATTTACGTTAAAAAGATGTAAACTTAGTTTTTGAAGTTCTTTTTTCTGTATGACATGACAAATCACTTTATTAAAAACTAGTATCTTTAATAAAAATAATTTAGATTATCTTTGAGACATGCTTAAAATTAAATCTGGAATTCCAAACTTTTATGAAGCTTTGTTTTATTTCAAAGCAAGTGTTTCCTGAATACTTTGAATATCAAGGTATTTTTCAGTGTTTTGAAGTAAAAGTACAAGCATTTTTATTCTTCTCTTCTGTTATTTTAGCGCACAGAAAAACTGTTTTGAAAAATTTTACGAATTTCCTTCAAAATTTTAAGATTACATATTATAATCTTTTGTATTTATATATTATGTTATGTATGATTTATTTATGTATAAGTTTTGTTAATCCAACACGAATTATTTTTATTATAAGTTATTGTCTTTATAAATTGATCACAACGACAATTACTTGTTACATGCGTCCTTAGTTCATTGTTTGCTCAATAAATCACTTATGAAATGTCAGGTATCACTTGAATGCATATGTTCGAAAGGAACTTAGTTTTTTGGTTAATGTTACAGAGATAAGAATTCAAATTTTGAATAATAATACTAGCTCTACGCTCAATTTATCAGAGCAATGATGTTCCATAAAGGCATTGGAACGATACCCTGAAACTTGAAATGTAAAACATTTGCAAAGAATAGCAATGTGAAGGATCAATGACAGTATAAGAAAAAGATAGAACAAAACTATTATTGGAATTACATATTTTGAGCATGCCTATAATCTCATTCGATTAGGTGTTAAATGCAGGATACTGTTGATAAAACTATTACAAAAATATACCATTTCAAGATTTATAGAAACTTTCAATTACGACAAATATAATTTTGAATCTGCACAATTTTGTATTATGACGATAACAGCTGTATCTTCTTGATAAAAGACCAAAAAATCATTTAAAAAAAGGGTATTAAAGGTAGAAGATTACAACAATGTCGATTACATGACCTTTAAGTTTTTTTTTTTTGCCACTTTTCATTAATTTATGAAGACATAATAAATTAAGAAACGTATAAAATTCTATACTAATATGCTATATCATTTACTCAATAAGTATAAGATATAGATATTTTGAAGAGTTATTTGTATTATTAATATATGAACTTTCTCTATTGCAATGCAGCACAAATTTAATTATTTTCATCCCCAATTTCAATCAGAGGTACTTTCCTTTTTAAATTTATGAACAAAACTTAAAGAAAAAAAAAGACTGATACTAAATGAATTAGATTATTTGAAAAATGCTACAATAAGAACTAGCAACCGTGAAATATTTTAAAATTAAAAAAAAAATATTCAATGAACAAATCAGCAACAAAGTACCAATAGCATTTATGGATTATACTTAACACATATACTATAACCTTTAGTGTCGAGCATCACCTATTATTCTTTCCATATTCTCTTTGACCAATGATTCTATGATAAATTTAAGTGATCAGTGCAAAGTTAAGAACTTTAGAATGAGATATCTTTGAATAAATCTCGTATCGCATTCCTTTGAATCAATATAACTTTATCAACCATCTGAGTGTACTGTATTTTTGCGTTCACTGGATTTCAGCTGGAAACATCTAGAGATACAGAATGGCTGAACTATGATAATGTTCTTTTTTTTAATTCCATGACCGAAATGCATTAATGGATATTTAATGATCTTTAAAGACTGCAAGAAGATGCGTAAAACAGTTGAAGATATTCCTAATGCCATTCAAATGGTACCTCGTTAATCACCGCCATTCACCGACTTTTTGAGATACTGAGAAAGATATGTCTAGACTTTTATTTAAGGGTTGGTCATTGTATGCAGACAATCCCTATTTTAAAAGCCTTTAAAATATATTTTACTTTGATGTCGACCATAATGCGCCTTATTATATAGAGATATTTGCTAAATTTTTGAAAGTGTAGCTTGTTTATTTAAAAGCAATCCGATTTTGACTTCTTTAATTTGACAGATTTGCTGACATTTCTACTTTCTAAAGTTTTTGAAAGATTATGTTTAACAATAAAAATGTTAACAACTCTGGAATTTTTGTGTGCAGTCTGTCTTAAAATGTGCAAATATAAATAATTTCTTTTTCAATTTATGCTTCCTTTTCATCACAAACACGAAACATGGAGCAGTAATTTAATTTTTCTACCGAAATATTTGTGAAACATTCATGTACAATGTAAAATATGACTATCAGACATACGCTAAATTTGTCATGAAGTACAGCATTTAGTGTACTTCATAACATATTTATAAAATATTCACATTTGGAAACTTTATATTTAAATTTGATAAAGTATTCAGACCCATTTACAATGTGAAATGAAGCAACAAAAGTGCCTAACATTAAAAAAAAATATTTAAGTAAAATTGCATTTGTAATTTTTTAAATTATTTAACATTCTTTATCAGGTCTAATCAGATTTGATATTCTTTCTTATTGACTATTTGTGTTCTAAAATCTTTCAGTAAACATTATTTGGAAGGTTTCTAGTAGCATTATTTTAATTATCTGAATCTGAGCGATTTTATTAAAAATACAATATAAGAAAATAACATCATTTGAAATCGCATGAGAAAGATCAAACATATAAGTTAAATTGTAACACAGCTTATATTGCCATCTATTAAAAGGCTAAACTATAACTAAACTAAATTTAAATTGCTTTTTTTATTGAGGAATAGCCTCCAAATTTTTGCTCCCAATGAATAATCTTTCAAATATAAAATAATATATTTTCTAACTTTATTTAACAAAATGTCAATTCAATATATATAAATGTATATTTGTTTCTTCGTTATTTTATGCACTTCAATACTGTTCAATCGATTTCAATAAAACTTAACCAATAATTGCTTTGAACCTAAAAAAATTGTATTTCTCACATGGCCAGTTGTGTTTTAGATGCTAACAAGTAGGATAACAACAAAATGCATTTGTTTTTACTGAAGACGAAAAAGCAAAAAAATATTGTCTACCATAAAGTATATTTGAATAATAAAATTAAAAAAAAAGAATAAATATTGTTTATACATCTTCCTTATATATTATTAAATATAAGTGAATCTATTTATAGCGGACAATTATTATTTAGTATGAATTATTATGCTTTTTATTACTCTTATATATATCTGGCAATTATAAAATATATTTCTTTAAAATCGTTTCCTATCCAAGTTTTTCACTGAATATCTACAGTAACAAGCATAAAAAGTACAAAAAATAACACGTACGGGGTTTTTTTAAAAATTAAGCCGAAAATTCCCAAAGGAATATAAAAGAAGTCACATTTACTCGTCCTCAATCATATCTTCGCTAACAAATCTCATTCGTTCCCAAAAAAGTAAATCATTATACAGCAGAGAATCGATATTCGAAGATTTTTTTGAATAAGCCTATGAAATGACTGAGATTTGCCTAAAGGGATGAAAAGGAATTGAAATTTCTTTCATGTAAGGGGGCCGAAATATGTACTTGGGGTAAAATATATTCCGAATGACAAATAACCACTATAAAGAGAGATTTTCCCCTTCATTTTCATAGTGATGAAAAGTTTTTGAATAAGCTAGATACTTCACACTGGAGTCGTTTCTTTACAAATCTTGGAGATTTTTGGCTCTTTATAATACCCTACATATCATAGGCAGATTATGTATTAAATCCATATTTAGTGGGGAAATAAATCGTTAATTTCAAAAAACAGGGAAATAACAACTATTATTTCTATTGTTCAACAACTATTGTTTCTACATGTCATTCTATTTCATGGATTTATATGCAAAATACTTTAATATATCTAATTATAGATATATGTTACATATTTAATATAGCCAATTATAAAAATATTTCACATACTTAATATATCCAATTTTTATATAACTGTATCAAAACCGTGAACTATAGTAATATAAAACTATTGTGATTTTAGATGTATTAGGAGCTTTAGTAGGTTTTAATAGACTTTCTTGTGGTAATAATACTAAACAGTAGAATAATAATTCTTTTCTACGAATGTATGTTAAGCATTCTCGATGAATTGCTGAAATAATTCAGATCTAACTTATATAGCAAGATTTAAAACCCCTTTTCAAATAACAGAAATATGAAAAGTTTATAAAAATTTAAAAGTAATAAAATACTACAATCAGAAATACCTAATTTATTTTTCCATAATTTAATACACATGTTAAAATATCAAATATGTCTCTAAGAATTATTTGGTATGAATCATATTTCATTAAACTACATGCAGATTTAAACAATACCTTATTTTTTCTATTATTCTTTATTTTGTGAATCCAGTCCAACGAATTACCGATATAAGTCTGATTAAATTTTTTATTTCATTACGCTTTGCATTTAGGGACATTAAAAAAAATGAGAAAAGACTTTACGCTTCAGAGATTATTCTGAGACAATTGTTTTATTAATCGCCAATCAGTATATTTTATTTAAATGTAATCATATATTCTGCCGTAGTTGAAATGAAAAGTGGGAATTACATTATGTGCCTTATATTTTCTTATTATTTTCGCCAATCAAGTAGGAGATAGCATATTTTATATTGAAAGTATTCTTCTAAATGAAATGCTTTACTAAAATTAGATTTATATCTAATCTTAACAGAAATTTTAAAGTCAAAGAAACAAAAAAAATCCTCTTCAAATTAATTTCAAGTTAAAATTTCTTTCTGATTACATAAAAAAAATTAATTAGTTTCACGCGTGTTAAAATTGAATAAATTTTCTTTTTTTTAAAAAAGCTATTTTTCACTTTTAATTTTTATTTTTCACTGAAGTTAAATGAGTAGTTTGAAAATCAATTTTAAAGATGAAAAATGTCAATTTTCTTTCTGAAAGGCATTTATTTTTTAATTCTGAGAAATTCAATTCTGATAGTAACTAACTATTATGATTGAAATGAAAAATAATCCAGCACTTAAAGTGACTAAGACTCCATATATTATTTTCATTAAGTATTATATTTGAAAGTATTATATATTAAGTATTTCATTAAGTATTATATTTGAAAGTATTATATATTAAGTATTTCATTAAGTATTATATTTGAAAAAAAACCCGCATAATTAAAATACTGAAATCAAAGGTTTCTGTTTTAAAAATGTCAATTTGAACTAATGTCTCTTGATTAATTCATGTATTTTCATATTCCAGGTAAGCTAAATTTAAGATTCTTACTTAAGAGTATTATATCCTATGAAAAATACTATATAAATGCTTATCTTTACTTTTATATTCATGTTAATTACTAGAAATTAAGGTTCGTAGAAGGACAACATACATTAATTAAATTCAGAAATATTTCTATTGCGACTAAAATAAAATCTGAGACTTGGATAATCTTTCGTAGAAAATATTTCTTAGATAATCTATTGCAGATACTGTTATTGAGTTGGAATTTGAGTATAGAAATGAAATAAGTAAAATCTTAAAGGATAGACATTGTTAAGAACAATTTGATTGAAGACATATTCATTAAAAAATGAAAGACTTTTTGAACTGAATTAAATTCCGAATTTCGTGTAAAATGGTATAAAATATTTAACCAAAAACCGTATTCTATAAATTACATGTATTTAAGATATCCAGAAAGTTCTATTTGCCAGATACCAGTTTAAAATCCAGTTTATATATTAATTTCTTTTTTATCTTAAGTACATGACTTGAACTTAGTTTAAATGAAATTCCCTTCAACAAAAACCTTGCTGCAATAAATCATGATTCCAAACGTAATGATAAGAGAGCAAGAAAGCTTTATTTTTGGCAAAATATAGGGAGATAGAGTGATGGAGGTTTTAACTGTTTCAGCTTCAAATTTTCTGATGAACTATTTCAACTGCCATATCAATGTGCTACGAGCTTTTCTATTCATTTACATATTATTACGGATTCCACCTTGCTCACTTGTAATGGGTGTATGGTGCGAAGGTACAATCAGTGGACTCCATGGAAAACTAAGGTTATTAGTTTTAAGGTTAACTATTTACTAACACAAGGAACACGAACACACGGACCACACATATTAACAGCTGAGACGAAAACAGGACAGCACACTACAGTAAACAGTAACCCACAGGTAGTGATCAGCCAGAGGACACAAAGCGACCATTCAGCAGGAGTGGGAATCCTTGGAGTTCCGCTTCACGGTCTCTCCAAATGACAAAACTTCCCAATTTCTGTCGGTTTAGAGGTATCACTAAGTACCACAAGACTGGCAACTCCACCTACGCTGCTTCAGCAGTGGGCAATCGAACTTGGCACACAGCAGTTCAGTACTCGCTTGAGTTCTACACAACGTTGCTACTCCGCCATTGCTTCGATATCGTCTCGAAGACTCTTTACTTGTCTAGGAATCTACTTACACTTCAATTAACCACTTCATCTTAAGACTTCCATTCTTTTATAGCTCCAGGGAAGTGGATTGATGACCTCCTGGATCAATCAGGCCGTGTCTCAGTTCCTATTGGGTGGATCTTGAAAATTCTCGAAATTTCGAGTATTGTCTATTTTGTCACCAAAGTCGTCATGAAGTTGCCAAAATGGCATCCGGTTTTCCCAGTGATTCAACCAAACGCGCTGGCAAGGAACTTTACAGGTTTGTAACGATATTATTACAACTCTTTCTATCTTTGTTTTATCTGAGCACAATAATGATGGCATGAAGTATTCAAAGCGCCTATACACTCTTATTATTGCAACGTAAGTGCTTTAAAAATTCCCATTGAATTTTTTCTTGGACAAAAATTACAATTTTTTCTGTGCAGCTGTGATTGTTCTTCAATGTAAACGATTCTAAACTCATCAAGAACAAAAAGAAAATTAAAGAAAATTAAATGAAAAGACATTTTTTTCTCTTCTCTTTTCTTAAACGATGTTTTTAGATTAAACATTGGATATTTAATATTTACTCCATAGATAAATTAAACTATTACCAATATCCGTTTATCTTAGCTAGGATACATAACATCACTTTGTTTATTCGCATTCCTAATGTAATGCATTTCAGATGTTTATTTCTAGTATTCTTGTCAAACAGACACAATTTCATTTTTCATCGGACAAAATATAAAAAAAAAATATTTCTTTTCAGTCAATGTAGGGAACGCGCAGTGTTAAAAAGGATATTTTTTTTCATTTTGTTCAGCAACAAATCTCTTTAAATGTAGTAGAAGACAAATTACTGTAACAAAAGCTAGGCTACTTGATAACTACTTTACTAATGAAAAAATGCAAAATACCGCAATACACCGTCAAATAAAATGACACTAAATTAAATGATATAATACATAAACAGATACTACAAACATGAAAAAAAATGTTTTTTACCCTCTACTTGATAGTTTACTTTATTAATGGAAGAATGCCCAATACCATCATACTCCGCCATGTAAAATGGCCTTAAATGAAATTACATATTATATAAAAAAAATACTACGAACCTTTAAAAAAATGAATGATAAATATCGTTCTATTATATTTACAGAAACTTTTCTTTCCTAACAACTATCATAATTGTGTTATTCATTTAAAAACCATCACATTTGCTTTCATCTACATGGTATTGAGAAGCTCTATTGAAATTTTAATTAAAAAAATCTAAAACATAATTCATAAGTTCTTTGAACTTACAAATGATCGTAAAGCAGTTTCAAACGATATAGTTAGCTCAAAAAACCATATATAACACTTGACTCTGAAAAAGTGCATAAGTAATTGCGATTATAAAATATTTCTGTCTTCCTGCATATTTCATGTGCACATATCAGCTTTCTTTTTATGCGTATGCATTTTTTATCTACGTATTTTATCTATTTATTCATTATTTTATCTAAGTATTCTTAGGGAATAAAAATAATTATATAATTACTTAATGATATCCACTTCATTCAGTTCCAAATATAAAATATAGTTTGTGACGCTGATTATATGTTTCTAGTTAAAGAAATACTGTAAGAAAAAATATTTTCGAAATTAGCTTAGAAATATTTTATAGTGCGTAATATTATGCAATGTAAGACATATGCAATGTAATCAATTATATATATATATCATACGTTTTATATCATTAATTCATTTTATATTGCAATCACATTTTCTATATTACATTAATATTCCTTTTCGAACATTCCTTTTCCATTGTAATCTGTAACTGGAATTCTATAATGGTCATTTTCTTTTATGAAATATATAAATAAATTATAAATTACTTTTAAAAGAAAAGAGGGTACTACAGATATAAAAAATGCAAGCATATTTATTTATTTTTTTATTTATGGGAAAAAAAGTCCCATCTATTGCTGAAAATTGGTTAGATATCACAATAACGTGTTTACATATAAATGATTGTTTGCAATAAAATGAGTGCAAAAGTACTGCTTTTAGATATCGTTATACGTTTTTGTTAATTTTCCAGTCTACAATCAAATTTGGTGTCAAATAATATAAATAGATAATATATTGTAGGATACAATATGTATATGTATTAACATTTTATCATTTGTTTTTTTAACTTCCATATTTTGTATATAATTTTGAACAATACATATTAGTCAAAATGTAAATTTCTGTAAACAACAAAGAAACGTACCCTACTTACTTTCGTCAAGTTTTTATAGTTTTAAAAATTCTCATTCTTTTAATATTTTGAACTGGATTAAAAAATTGATAAATCAATTTTTGCCGAAAATACTCAATTAAGAAATAAAATTTAAAGCTCAATTAACTCAAACTAAATTATCTTTTGCATAATTATTCTGTTTCAAATTTTTCTGCGTTTCTTTTTTCATCTTACAAATTTATTTATCTCTTATTTTTAACTATCATTGTATTAATTTTTAATAAATTTATTTCTTTTATCTACAGTATGTAATATAGTGAAGTAAAAAAATAGTAGAAAGAATCTACCTTTCCGGTTTTCCATATTATTATGATTGGAATGTCATTTGTGATTTCACTTAAGGTATCCGACTACGTTAAAAACACTGGTATAAGACCACACTGGCAATTTTTTTTAAAAAGTGTTATTTCTTGTCATTCAGACTTTTCTGTTTCCAAAACAGTTCGTTTTTTATTAGGAAAGGAAGGTCTAACCTATTATCCTGAGGAATTTAAAGCGAAATATATTTTTCAGATAAAAATTGTCTTTAACTTCAATTTTAATTTTTATAAAAATTATCCACCATTAGTATGATATCCCAAAAACTAATAGAGGTATTTACATACAAATTTCAGCGTGTGTTTTAAATAATATAGGCAATAAAACGAACCAAAAGTTTTGTGGTTGGTAAAATACTTTTTGATTCATAGGCGTTTTAAGAAATATTGAGTTGCGAATTTATGGAAAAAATGCATATATACGTATATTTTTACCTGTAACTTCTTTGCATCTCAAAATGTTTCTTATATTTTGGTTCATTTCATTCATCATTACATTCTTTAACTTGTGTACAAAGGAAAATAGGATTGTTGCATTACAATTTTGTGTAGAATGTTAAACGTTTTGGTTAAATTTCATCAAAATTTATCACAAATTTTCTTATTCTCAAAATATATTATATTCTCAAATAATTTTTTGTATTTATAGTGTTTATAATTGATAATACATCTAAAAACCAAAAATAGTTTTTAAAAAATAAAATTTTTCAAAATTTTTCCTTTGAACGTAGTCGGTTACCTTAATTTAAAGACACTTGAAGATAAATGATTGCTAATTCCAATAATTATTTTCTTTAACTTTGGAATTTATTTGATTATTCAAACACTAAAATAAAAAACAATAATTGCTCACCTGAAATCTCTGACGGTGTAATTACAAAAATGTTCTACTTTAATGAAGCATTTAATTGAGCCATTATTTGCACGTTCAAGTATTTAAACGTATAAATCTCTTCTTTACATGTTATATGACATAAATAATAAATTTTCAAATTCTTCAGAGGAATGAACTTCTTTTGACAAAGAAATTAAATTATTTAATAAGAATGTGGAAGTAAAATAAGTATTCATTACTAGTTTTTGGTATTGGAAAAAAGAAATATTATTTGAGAGCTATTTATTTTGTTATTCCATGTGGAAATAAAGTATCTTTCATGAATTCTTTTTTATTTAAAATTGACAAAATTATAATTTCAGCATTTTAAAAGAGAAAGAACTTTTGCTTCATGAAGCGAAGTTCTGTTCTTAAAAACAGTCTTTAAAATATTTCACTGTGAAAAATGATATAATAATGATTAAATAAGATTGAACAACTGCGTTTCTCACAAATTTGAAATTTTCGTAAGCAATAACATTTTTAAAAGAAATAAAGCCAAATGATTCCTTGCCTGTTATTTTTCATTTTTTATATGTTGAATGTAAATAAATGTTTACATATTCTGAATTTGTAAACTCTCAGAAAATCAAAACGTTATCTCGATGAGGAGCACATTGCTTAAAAAAGGATAATCTTATAAGATCAGAATCAGGTAATATTAAGATTTTTTTGTTAACTACTCTTAAAAATGGAAATATTTTAATTTTTTCTTTATTTCTATAATTTATTTCCACAGAATTATCTAGTTTATTTAGTGTTTGTTTTATCTTAAGATATTGTATGAAGAATGCGATATCTTATTTTATGATTACGATATGAATAATATTTTACTAACTGGCTACACTGGCTGGATACTAACTGGCCACACATTAATATTAAAGGAAATTACTCAAGGAGTAGAATATCAATATAATACAAAACACAGCATCAATATAATTTAAAGAAACAATTCAAAATAACTACATAATTTTTAAACATTTTTTGTAAAACTGTTTCGTATAGACCTAGAATACGTTTTAAATTTTCTGAGAAATGATCCTTCCTTAAGGTTAAAAAGCACTGCAAAACTTTACACATACATACTTTGGAGGGTGGGAATATGCACACCGATCATTATTTTTAAATTAAAAATAACAATTTCCGATTTTTTACGCTAATTTGCGAGAGTCTTGCAATAGAAAATAATTGTTACCTCATCCTGTAGTTATAAAAAATCAGTATACATAACATTTATAATTTTTATCCTTTTTCAAAAAAAAAAGTTTTTAAATATATTATTTATATACATATTTCTTATAAAATTAAATTTAATTAGCATGATCGTATTAAGCACAATGGAGAAAAACTTGTTTTTATGAACTTATTGCCATTACATTAAAATAGTTCCGATCAAAGTATTGAGTTTCACTCTGAGCTATATCTGGAAAACTAAATGCTAATGATGCGATGATGTTGCAAGGCAAATTTGAGTTATATCCTCCGAATATCCACTGTAATCCTGACCAACAGCTAATATCTACTTGAATTAATAAACATTTGTTGAATAAAGAAATCTAAATTTTCATCCTGGGCTATATGAGTTCTATTTAATATTTTTTTTTCTTAAGGCATAAATTGCATTTTACATAGATACATTGTTATTGAATCAATTTCTGAGATACTACATAAACAATTTTAAAAAGCCTTATTTGAACACATAATACTTCATTGCTGAACGATTTTAAATTCTATACTTACATTAACTAATTTTTCTATTAATAATATGCTTTCTTTAATTTTGAAAGAAAAAATATCCTTATTAAATCAAAAATTATTCATTAGAAAAAAACGGAAAGTGGAAAAATGTATAATATACTGTGAGGCTCCTAAAATAGAGTAAGATATATCGATACCCAATTTTCCAGCTTCAAAATATTTTCTTCATAAATCTATTAACATAAAGTTGTTTCATTGAAATTTTAATTAACCAGTAATCTAGAAGAAACTACCTATCACCAATGATAACAAATGTAATAATAATACCTAAAGACAGTAAATAATAATAAAACATAATGATTAAATGAATGTTTAAATAATTTTTACTAAATTTCAAATCACAATTTGGTAGACTACTTGAAAGAGAAATTGGCACTTCTTAAGGTCAAGTTTTTGTCTACACGAAGCGCAGAATCATATTTTGAAACAAGAAATATATAATAAATATCAAAATAATTTTTGCTATAAGTAATGAAATATGATAAATACAGACTCTTAATCAATAACTTCTACCAATATCGATGCGCTTGCTTTCAAGAACATTATTACGCTTATGTGCAATATAGTTGTTACATTTTGGTGTACCTGAAATTTACCGTTATTTCCAAAAGGGTAATTAATTTTTGATGTTTTATGCATCAAAGTAATATTAATTTAGCCTTGTACTTTGTGAGTAATTAAGAATAAAAGATCATAATGTTAAGTATCCATGTGTCACGCAAGTCATAAATTACATTGCTCCAAATCATATGCCAGTTGTATCACTTTGAGATATGGTTAAATATTTAAACGAAAAATATCTGTAATTCTAGAACGTTTCAGTTACTGAAATCTTAATTTAATTTGCATTTAGAAAATTTAATCCCAATTTTCTTTAACTAGATTATAGACAGCATAATATTAAGTAATTAGTGTTTAGTAAGTAAATACGTTGGAAGACTCATTAGTTTCAATAATTTCACATTATATATCAGAAATGAGAAGCTATGCATGAAAAGAAAACATGATAAATTAATTTTTAAATTGTGACATTAAGCGCTCATTAGATTGCAATAAAACTTTGAATATTTATTACTTACACTTACTGTATGGTTATAGGAATAGTAAAATTATGTAATTTATAAAAATCATTTTTGTATCGATTTACCGCATCTATTAACTACGGATCATTGCCAAATTACCTCAACAAGGAGACACAACAAATTCAGTAAATGTGCTCAATTCAATCTAGAGGAAATATTTTGCTGCTATTGTACGTGGATGATATGCAAGTAGTTCTCTGAAGTAACAACATTATTAGAGTGTAACAATTATTATTAGAGAAGTTATTAGAGGGTACCGAAGAGTTTCAGGTTCGAGATTCGATTCCACCGAAGAACCGTCTTGGGAGGTGTTCTCTTGCACGCTAAATCTATCTAATCAAACGTCCATCCACTAGTTTGGTGTGGTGTGGAGGGAAGGTGCCAGTTCAGGTGTCGTCCTCTCATCTGACCTTGCTTCAAAATTACGAGGTTCATCGCAAAATTGTCCTTGTGCTGCTTTACAACGGGACGTTGGTATAACTAAACTAAACAAAGAAAGGAAGTTTTAAAGGAAGTACTCCAATACGACTGAAATTTTAAATCACATTTTAGAGATTTTTGACGCGTTTACCAAAAATAAAAGAGTACAAATTTTTTTGCATGATTTAAAATTTAAAAAATATTAATTCAACTATATCAATAAATTTATGGCATGAGCATATTTCCTGTGTTTAATCAATTTTAAAAGAAAATATTTTAATCATATCTTCTAATATTAATCTTGAAAATTCCGAACGAATATTAAAAGAATCACGAAAGATTCAAAAAATAGCTTCTTCCCTTAGACTCTCAAAGAACATAAAGCATTAAAATTCTAAAATAATACATACATTTATTATATAAAAATGAGTAGTTTTTTATTCGTACTTAATGTTTTGCCGTACTATTCAACCAATTTATATACAACTTGGTCAACTCATTGCTTACACCTGCTTAAAAGGTACAGGCAGAGAACAGTTGTCATATCTGTAATATAAATATGATTTCTTTTGTTTGCATTCTATTCTCTGCTGTACTGTTCAACTTAGTGTTATGAAATTTGGTAAAACCTATTGCTTGCAGTTCCTCGAAGGTTATGTTTTAAAATTGATATCTGACAAATTTGAAATAGCAGATCCCATCGGAATTATTCACACAAATATCAAACAAAATACAATTATTATAATTGATTTCAAACAAATCTGTGGGAAATGAAATGGAAATAAGATCAAAGTATTGAATTAATGATTCGATACTTTGTGAAAGCGCTAATATGTTTTTTCTCATTAATGAATAGTCTCTTCTACACAGAATGTTGTTATTCAGCTTTCTCACTATTTTGTCTGCAGCAAACCGCACATATTATTCAGAGTTGATCTCGCACATACAAAATAAAATTATTATCGATGCCGTTCAATGTAAGTTATATATAATGGTAATTTTGAAGTGCAAACAGTAATTTTTCTATTTATTAGGTGAATCTGCTAACAATATTTTGATTATACAAATTGTATATCGTGTTGATTGCTTCGACAGAAAATATGTTCCCAAACGTTCGTAACTTTATAGATCTAACGGCGTAACATCTGGAAAATAACCTCTGGAAATTAAGCCAGATTAATTATTTATGAAGCCAAATCGAGCTTCATAAACAAACGGAGAGCGAGAAGACAGCAATTAAGCAGATTCTTTAAAAATTGCAAATTCACGTGTTTCAGAGTCTCAAGAACAACATGGGCAAAAACCGAAAGGCAACATGCTTCCTGATCACGAGTATCAGAATAGAAAAACCAATATCATGCAAGAAGCGTAACAACTATCCTTAAAAGAATGTATATCGGAGATGTGCTCACTCCATGCATTCACATTACCTCTTCCTCCCTCAAATGCATTTTGATTTCAAATGACTGCGGTTCCTCATTCTTCTTGCATTCCTCAACAGACCGTCAACAATGTGCATGGCCCATTACTCAAGTGTGCGAACTGAATCTAAAAATTTCATGTTTTCACATAACCAAATTTATATTGAATGTCGCGAGTAAAAAAGTCAAGAAATTAATTTGTTTCTTCTGAAGACAGAAAAACAAAAAAATACATGATTAATAAAACAAACCAATAGAATAAAAAATGTTTACATTTCTCTTTCATAAATAACTTCAATGAAGTATTTATTTTCCGATATGAAAATAAATATCATATTTTCCATTATTCCCAACTAAACAAAATAGTAATAATAAAATTCAAACGATATTTCCACAACTATTTCTTCTGCGGCAGCAACGCGCCGCGTACCTGCTAGTGATTTACAAAAAATGAGTTCAAACTTTTTATATGAATATTGTAGCATGGTATAATTTTTACGCTAAATTATATCATCTATATTCACTTAATTTTAACTAGCAGTTCCCAAAACAATTACATAGTAGTTTTAAAAAACACATAAAATAATGCGATATCCCTACACAAAAAATAAAACTTGATACCTAATTTAATACAACTCATTATATCTTTAAGAGTTTAATTTCATAATAAAAATGATGAACAATTAATTAATATGGGAAAAAAGAATTTTATGAAAAAAATTTGGAAAATGTATTGATTTATTTATTTTTGAAATTATAAGTCATGCAAAAATGGTTTTGAAACACAATTAAACGTCTTAGTATTGAGGAAAAATCAATTTGTAGTAAGAGACCAGATATATTTTTGAAAATGCGTCGCCTATCATAAGGGCAAACTGGATTCAACCCAGAAAACATAAGTGGATTTTAACTATCAGACCGAAGATTTTCCGGTTTCCTTTTTTTTTTTCTTCTTTTCCTCAGATGTCAAGCTGATAACTTAATGGGGAAAAGTGTCTGCTGTCAGTTAGAGGGTCTGAGGTTGATTGATTAGACTTGGTCTTTCAATTCATGATAGGCTGAACATCGTAAATTTCTCGGATTATTTTTAGCCATTGCTATTTAGATACTGAGATTAAATACGAAATCAGAATGAGTCTTATACATTTGATAGCTAAAGCATGCAAACATAACAATTTTATGTTCACATATGCATATTATTATTTTTCTAACTGTAAAATTTTATACTAAACAATTGTGATTACTTAATAAATCAAGGGGAATGAAAAAACAAGAGAAGGGTAACAAGAAATTAAAATGTCGATAGTTTTCTTTTTTTATAGATAAATGTCAGTTAGGGATATTCGAAATGTATTTGCTTTTTGAAAATATACTTGAATATAAAGAACTAAAAACAAAAAGTTGTTTAACATAATAATGCATTTATAGTTAAAGCACTAAATCCTCCTGATTTATTTAGCATGCTATTCATTTACGATGTAAAATAAATAATATATTTTTATACACAGGCGCGGCAATTTTACATTTAACAATGTCTTTCAAACTTTTGTAATTTTTAACAATTTCACCAGATTTTGGCTCATATTTCAGCGCTCGTTAAAACAAAAATTAATCTAATACCTTTTGACCTACTATATCCATATTTCAATTTAAGTTTGTTTTATAAATTTTTATTCGATTTATTAAATTTGGCAGTGTTTATTTGCTTCCAAGCAGTAGTTTAAAAATATACATAAAAAATTGGAACAGTTTTTCTTTTTCCATCTACATATTTTTACTTTTCTCTAACTTCGTAATATCTAGGTTTGAGACTTTTTTTGCTATTGCTGTCATAATATCATACTCAAATCTTAGTACTTAGTTCTGAAAGTTTGATTAAATGTATTTTTTAAAAATATTGAACAATAATATAATAAACATCAAATGGCAAATGTATGCTGACTGTATGTTAAAACTATTATGATTATTTCTGAAAGGAAAATGTTTTCTTAAACTTTATAAATATTTATGTTTTAAATGAATATTTTTAAAAAATAAAGTGTAAGTTCTATCTATGGTAAAAGCTGTTTTAATTAATTAATATATGTTACTTTTTATTAAATGAAATTATATGAGTTTATGATAATGAACATCTAAGAATTATATTTTGGACAAATTACTATTTGATATTCTTATCTATTTACCAATTTTTGTGCAATAAGAAATGTTTTTCAATAACTACAAGGTATATAGCTCATGTACCCGTCTAGTCTGATTTCTTATCTGTTCTGCAGTTATATGCAGACTATTTAGTGGTTTTTGTGTAATTCCCATACCATTTATACATGCAATTCACATTAAAACTCTTTGACCAATAATGGGGGAGTAGGGGTAGCGAGTCTGCCCCATGATATTTGAATCCTGGGCTCAAGTCCCTGTTTGGGCCTGGTTGTTCCTCTTCTGTTTTCTATCTGTGAAGTCAGTGAATGCTCCCCACTTCCTGTAAAACGATTTTTTACAAGCTAATTCCCATGAAAGCTAATGCATGAAATAGCTAATTCGTACTCTTGGTCCTAGACCACGCTACTGAAAGGAGATCTCTAGGCTCAAATCGCTGACAGATGACTGTCAGCGAGATTGTAAGGTGCTATAAGACAGAACACAAAATCAATAATGTTTATATAAAAGTAAAACAAATAACTCGTTTCAGGCATAAAAAGAAGAGAAAACCTTGACCACCTGATAGGTTCCCCCATACTATCATAATACTTTATACTTGAAAATCTAAACGACGTGATACACCATTTCACTGTAATAAAAATCTTAGCTGGACTTAAGTATTATTCTGAGGATCAATGGAAATGAGGACAAAAAAATCAGAAACCTTTCTCGATTGTCTAGGAACAGCAAGCAGCAGTATTTGAGATAAAAAGAAATATTGTGAAAAAAGCGTTATAAAACACCCCATTTATTCAAGTAGTTGTGAGGAAATACCATTGCATTAAAAATTTATGAACTGAATCTAAGCATTTTGTCCTTTCAGAATATTTTTTTTACAAGAATCGTACAGTTCTTTTAGAAATGATTAAACATTTATGAAACTATTTTGTTTTATTGGAGAATATGCAAGTTAATCTGATTGCATATTATTTAGATTATCAAAAATATTTCCTTCTTTTTTACCTGGCGGTACAGTTTCTTTTAGACTGAGTAAGCCAGACGTATAAACTATAGTTTGCTTACGAAATGAAGAAGATAAAATAAATAAATTTAAAATGATATTAACATTCTGCTGCAAATAATTCGTAAAAAATACCACATTTCTCTTCACCAAAAATCTATTGGAAACAATACAAAATCAGAGAATCCATATTAAATATGTATCTTAATTTAAATTCCAGAAACAACATTGAATTCAGTAAGATGCATTAAATACTGGCCATTTTTCGTGATCTGTTTGAACACGTCACCTGGTTGTTTTGAATGCATTTTTAATTTCTTGCTTAACTCTTGTATTTCAAATTCCCTGCCAAAATATAGCTGAAATCTTAGCTTAGAACATATTTTATTTTAAAAATATGTTTCAACATTTGCAGTAGATTCAAAATACCTTTTGTTTAAAAATTATTGAAATAAATTATAGTTAGAAAAAGTTTGCAACAGTTCGTAGTATTAATTATATGGAAAAAATATGTATATTTTTATTACTTCTAACCACGTATTCACTAAATTCTATTTATCAATTTTATATAAAAATTAGAAAGCCTGTAAATTGGAATTAAACAAGAAACGAACGAATTGTATTGTATAGAGGTATTGAGTTTCTAACAGTAATACGAAATATATCTACAAGTTATCCCTCTAGGAATTTAATAAAAAACTTTCCAGAGAAGTTCAATATAAAAGATTTGAAAAGAAAACTCTTGAAAGCATCTCCAAGAAAGTTATTGTCGTAACTTTGAACTTATGAAATGATTCATTTAGTTCTGTTTTCAACACGTTTGCAGAATGAGTTCGAAGTGTTGAAAAGCGTAATCTTCCATATGGTGTGAATTATTTTTTCTTTTTATCATTTCTCCTTCTTTTTCTATTTTTCCCCCATCAAATTGGTTTTCTAGAAACCGCTTTCTTTTGTAAGTAGTAAGAAATTCGCTACTGCGTGAGAAGTTATTTATAAAAGTAGGTTACTAAGTTACTGTTAAGGCGTTTAGAAGAGACCCTGCTATATTACAATACACTAGCCAATAAAAAAAATGCTGATAGCAAATCTCTCAACATCACACGCAACAGGAGAAAATATATTTTATTCAAATTTATTATTTATTTAAATATATCTTTCCAAAAATTAGGTTTTACTTAAAAAACAGAATATTTTAATTTTTTTCCAATATAATTGTTGTTAATAAGCTCATACATTAAGGTGCATTAATTAAGTATGTATTAATGTAATTAAAAAAATAATTCAGAAAAGGCTTTTACTGATAGACTCAAAGTACATGGATTAAAATGTAAATGTTATTAATTTTTGATAAATTCTTACATGCTTATTTCAATTTCTTTTTCAATAATTATTTAGTCTGAAGCATGATATTTAAATTTTCCAAATATTCATCAGATGAATTTCTGCTTGTAATTGAATGAAAAGAATTACATGTTTATATTTTTCAGTGAATTAATAACAGTGAATTTAGTTGAGTAGTTGAGCAATCAAAGATCAGATCTTACGTAAATTAAAAAAAAATATATAATAGTTTATCCTTAAAAAAATCAACCAAATAAGCCAATAACATATTAACTTACCATACACTATATTTCTCGTCTAAAGGCTTGAAAGAACTTTTTTTAATCGTCACTATATATAAAAAGACCAAACCACAAAATTTGTACTTCCTTTATGAGTTGGAATTTGATTTCTGACTGATTGTAATATGAGTGTTTGTTTTCTCATTTATCTTCAACTGACGACATTTTTTGTTGAAATGAAAGACTAAAATGGAAAATAATTTTTTTAAATAACTAATGGAACAAGAAATTTCATCTTAATATGATTAGGACCCCTTTCAAAACGAAAATAAAGTATTTTAAGAAATGAGTAATTAATCACTTTTAAATAAATGATACTACATGACTTACAATATACTTAGTTGCTTTTTGAAAAGATTGTTCATCATCCTTATGTAATTGTCATCTATTTCTAATTGAAATGACAAGCGCGATTACTTCTAATAAGTAATTCAGTGTTTTGGTTATATTTTACAATTAACAAGTCTACATTTTAATGTAGTGGTCTTTAATTGAAGATAGTTTGATACTTTACGCTGTGAATTAAGCTTAAAAATTTCAAGATTAAAGATACCTCAACATTCCTTCATCATATAATGATGATAGTTAATAAAACGCTATTACCTGCATCCTGTATCCTAGATGCTTTATCTCGTAATCACTTTAATATAACAGAAACCACTCTAACTCAAAAAGTTACAATTAATATAATTAATTTCCTTCTCTGCGCATTATATTTATTATTTCTTTAAATAATTACTTCTACATGAAATTTTTAATCACATAAATTCACTAATATAGAAATATTGGAAAACGAATTAACATAACATCAGAATAAATTGGTTTTGTCCTTCAAAAGGGAAAAATCCCTTTTAAAGAAATATTTATTTTTATGTTACAACAAGTATAATTGAAAGAAATATCAACATTTATTAGAGATCAATATAATATGTGTATAGATTAGACTTGTATTCGCGTGTGTTAAGCATTTTCTAATCAGTTTCTTATTTCATTTTCAGCTTTTTGTACATAATTCTGATAAATTGTAAAAATTAATCCACTGAGTAAGTAGTAAAAAGCATTTTTTTCAAATATTTTAACATTATTTAATTTTAACTGTCTGTAAATTGACAATAGTATAACTGATAAGTTTATATATTACATATTAGCATACACAAAGGATTAAGGATGAATTCGACATATTACTATTCATTTCCATATGTATGTTTGTTTATTTTTATAGATTATGTCATTATTTAAAATTAATGAGCATAATTTTAAATACAGATGAATAAATTAATTTGAATTGTATAGAGAACATTATACCTTTGAAAAAGCTAGACATGAATGAGGAAGTTATTTTTTTCAAATCGGCTCTAAAAATTTTTAAAGCAAAATATTACATTTATTTTTAATATAAAATCTATTTAATATTATTTAGTGGCATTATTTAATTGGATTATAACAATTATAAGGATTTTAGTAGTAAAATAGTGATAAAAACTGGGACAAGAAGCTCTCATTTGATTATTGTTAAAAAAATTCTAAATACTGAAAGAAAAAAAAGCAGTTTTCTCACTAAGGAAATAAGATTATATAATTATACTGAGATATCAAACCAATTAGTAACACACATAGTGATTGTAAATCTGGTCTTTATTGAATACTGCAATTACTGAGAAAAAATTAACAATAATTCTTCGTATAAAATGCCCTCAAAAATATTCTCATTTTACTGCCTCAGCTCCTCTAATAACTTTTTCTCAGTTATATATGATAAAACAACACTTATGAGTAATGAAGGCACATTTATTTCCTAGCCATGCACAATATTTATGCAAAATTTAAATAATCCAATTTCTTGACAAACAAATACATGTAATTTCTCCTTGTTTGCACATTCTGCAAAATGTATTAAAATATTGCATCCACACCAGTATTATATTGCACACAAATTTAATATCCCATACATTATCCCATTAATATCAAATACATTGTTACTAACTTGTTGAATATTACTGTAAAAAAATAATGGTAGTAACTTACGTTCGGTTAATTATATAACATATATTACTATGACTCCGTATAAGTTTTAAAAAAAAGAAACATGTGTTATGAAATTTAGAATATAGTGAGGTTTTTCATGAGAATACATTTATGATATTTTCTGTATCTAAAACAAATATTTCCCAATTCAATCTTTGCGCTGAAAATTGGCTACGATTACCTGAGCAAAATAAAACTTAGACGTTTACCTGAGCAAAATAAAACTTAGACTTTTAGAAATTACTATGAATAGGCAAACTCTTTATATCTGGTATATTTATACATTTCTCTCAGTATAATTATACACATTTCTCAAGTATGTCTTGGTAATCATGTCTCATTATGGTTTCAAAATTTAATATAGATTTTTTTCATTTCTGTAATTTTATAAACTTTTCTAGAATTAAAAATATTGCAAAAGTTACAATTTTACTATTTTTTTAAAAATTAGTGTTAACAATTTTTACAAATATATATATATATATATACATTTTATAGACATGATCAAATTAAACATTTTCTTCTTTTTGCTTCCAATTCTGGGATTAAAAAATAAAATATATTCAAATTGAACTGCCATCAATGAACTCTAAAATTAAGGATTTAGCTGTGTTTACAGTTGGAATAAATTATTAATGAGAATTTTAATAATTTCATTTCGTGCTTATTATAAATCCATTTGTAGAACTTACAGATATTCTGAAGAATAAATGATACTCACTCTCTCGGGAAAAAATTTCATTCGAATGAAATACTTTCCTAAATTTAGAAATGATGAGACTTGTGGGCGGAAGGTATGTAAACGTAAAAAAATGATAATATTCCAAAGTATTATTTCGGTAAAGTGTGGGTGGAAAGTATAGCCTTTAAGGATGTTTTTGAAAGATTTTTCTAAGCCTTCCTATTGAAAGGTTTCTTCAAATTTAATCATAAATAGCAGGCTTTACATCCATAAAAGAAATGGTATAGAAAAAATAATTCATGGAGATGTAGAATGTCCTTTTAAGTAATTTTTATAATCAAGTTAAATCTCAGTATATTTTCAAATGATCAAAGAGCAGATTATGTTATTAAAATTTAGCTAGAATCGTACTCTAGCTCAATAAATGATCTTTTATTTCTCATATTTGATATCAGTTGTAGACTAATTAACAAAAAATATAAAAGTTTATTTTACTAAATGCAATAGCGGAGAGAGACAGTTTCTGAATTGAATTTTCTTTTAAATTATCCAAGAGGATATTATTCTTGAAATTAATATTATCAGAAATATTTAATACGTGGTCTCTTACATTCTGTATTGAGAAAAGGGCAAGACTAATTATTTAAATTCATAAAAGATTCACAAGGCATTATATTATTAATGATTTCAATTTAATTATTAAATATTTTCTAGTAGATATTCCAATTTTAAATGGTTCACTCATTGCTCTTATGCTTATTTCGTTATTTTAAGTTTGTAGTCTATTTTATATAAGCAAATAATTGTCATATGTTAATGCAGCAAATGAAAAAAATATTTTAAAAGAGATAAAAAAAATATAACAATATTTGATATAAATTATTTTCAGTTTTAATATTTATGCTTTAAACTGAAGTGTTCTTTTATAAAAGTAAAGATAAAACAAAAAAAATCAAAAATTTTTTTGAATTGCAAAAATATATTTATTCACATTCAGTTCCTTGAAGACCAAAAGTAAATATTTTGTCTTCAATATTTACTTGATTATTAATCGAACTTCTAGAATAAAATTTCCAGAATGTCTGACGGAAATCAGAAAAACTGGACGAATATCCTAAAATATTTCAAATTTCTTTTAGTTCCACGATTTTAACCCAATAGCTATATTTAAAATTTTTGATTCATATTATTGTAGTATAATAAGTAACTATAATAAGTAATTAAATTGTGATATAATTGGCAAAATATCATATTGAAAAAAAAAATCCTTTTAACAAATGATTTTGATTCAATATTCCCAAGAATAGGGTTCATATGTTAAATTGCCAATTACTGCTTCGTGGGTATTATTTTTGCAATTGCAATCCAAAAATTTAGTTTTGACCAAGATAATTACTTATTATTGATTTAACAATCTTAATTTAAATAGTTTTGAGTTTTAAATAACGATCCTTATTCCAGAATTAGAGATAGAGCAAATGAATATTTTCATCAAAAAAGTCAATAAAATATTAATATATATATAAAATAATTTAAAAAGTAAAATTAATAAATTTTTCTTAAAGTTTACAACTTTAATTAAATTAGAACGTTGAGTTATACAAAATAACTTTCATAAGCGCATGAAAACTTTTTATAATTTATTAAATTTCAAAAAAAGAGAAAAGTGTTTACCAAACTGATGGCAGCCTGGAGGCGAAAAGTTGTTTTATCTATTTTTATGACTTTTAACAATGTTCCCAATAAAAAATATTCAGTTTTTCATGTGAAAATATAATTAATAATTAAAAAGGAAAATCCACTCTTCAAAGAGCTGTAACGAAAATCTTTAAATTATTTTTCATATATCCGTAAAGCCATATTTTATTTTATTTATTTATTTATTTTTCAATTTAGATTTTAATATCTAAGAAACAATTTTAGAATTTTGTTTATATTTCAATGAAACATAAGGATTTGAATAAAATATAATTCAACGTTCCATGAATTGCTTCTCGAATAAAAAGTTTTCAATAACAAACCTCCTTTAATTATAGGGAAATTTAAATAAAAATAAAAAATAAATATTTTGCCGGAACTAATAGAAATTTAAAAGTCCATAGAACGATGAATTCAAGAAATTTTTTCTCAGAAGCAATAAAAGCTGTTGATTTGAAAAATGTTTATCAATATTTTACTTGTGAATGTTTCTAAAAAGGAATGCAAACTTGTATTGCATATAACAAAATATGTTTTTCTGAAATATTTAATAAAAGAAAGTATTTAATACCTTAACATATTATTACTGAGAAAATATTGATTAGTAAATATGTTTTTGAAAAACGTACTATATATTTTGGAATGATTTTAAGTACAAAATTCATTTAATAGGAAAATAAGAAAAATTGCAATTTTATCTTCATTTTACAAAAGCTTTGATGGAGAAATCAGTTGTAATACCATAATTTAGAAAGTAGAAATTTCCGTAAATCCAAATTATTAACAGAACTATTTCCATTACATTTCTCCTCAATATAAGAATTTCATTAAACCGAATGTTTTCAAATATTTTAGTGCTTTGATTGTAATTTCCATCTTTATAATTCCATTTTATATTATTTGCTATCTTGGAAGATATGATTTTCGGATATAATGTTTCATTAAAAATTTTTAAAAAACTTTTTTCCATAATATTGCAATTCACTTACTAAAAGTATTAAGATTTCTGATATTTTTTTAAATCTAAATTACTTGCTCAGTATATTGTGAACGTGGTTGACTTTTAAACTAAGAATCAAATACTCCATGGAACAACAAGGAATAATTTATAATTTTTACAGAAAATTCGATTTTGAATTTCCATGCTATCTTGTATATAAACTAGTAGCAAGTATTTTCTGTTTTTTAAGTTTTATCTTCCTTAAGTTTTATTACCCTCAATTAAGTGCATAAGTCTAAACCTTTAATTACAGAAATACAAAGCATTCTTTTTACCCCTTTATTTACTGACGGCACTTGAAACACCATTTAAATCTAGCTTATATCTTTACTATATGAATTATTTTGCTGATTGTATTCTAAAGAACACGGAAAATGTCAGCTAAATGACATGCTATTAGCATAAGATAAAAGTAGGAATTATAATTTTTAACTGATAATTAAATTAATTAAGATATTTCTGTTAATTGCATTTTTTAATTATGTTCCCTCGGATTATTCTGCAAAAGAAACTAAACTACTGATGTAAGAATGAAGTTGATAAATTGACGGCAGCATAATTCAATAAATAAAGGGTTAAAATGAGATTTTCCTACTCAATCTCACATGTTTTGCTAAATTATGCACGTCTCAACTGAATTAGAAATTTACTGTATAATCCAATTTATATATGCTAAAACAGATAATAAAATATATTATCCTTAATATTTAGGATTTAGAGTCATTATAGAAGACAAAACTGAAATGAAAGGAAATTTAATATTAATTATAAAGTCAATTTTACATTTTAGGATGTAAGGCAGGGTGCTAGAACTTGCTGACATATCTTTTGCTGAGTTGGGAACGAAGACGAAATGAAATCCATTCGGTGGTCGACCACAACAAATCCCGTAAGTACTACAACGTTCAGTGGTGACAGGGGGGGGGGGGGGTCGGCTGAATACAAGAATATGAAGGCGAAATAAAATCCTTCTAAGTTAGAGAGATATTATAATAATCTACTGTGAAGGCACTGTCGTTACATAATATTGCTTCAGAATGAATGATGCAATAACTTTAAAGTCACATTTAAAAAGAAAATATCATTTTAAATGAAAAAGTCCTCATGTTTGGTGGGCGTATTCTTGAAAAAGAGTGAAATTTCTCAAAATTCTGATACTTTTGGTCAGATGTGTATATCATAAATTATGTATATTGATATAATTGATATATATTTCCGTACTGAAATATGCATAAATTATGTTATAATGAAGGATATTTTCAATGAATATTATCAGAGGATTTATATTCAATCTCTGGGAAAAAAAATTGGAGAAAATTAAGATACACAATTAAAATGAATTTCGTTAAGAGTTATGGAGTAAAATTAGTTTCGTTTCCGCGTATCAAATACATTATGCCAATGACAAATGTCAACCTGTTAAGACTGAATTATGTTAAGATCTAAATTCGTCAGTTTATGGTCAGACCATAATAAAACGATATCCCACTTGTTTCGTCACTTTATGCTACATGTCGTTTTGAGCGAATTACTACGTGGATGGAGATCACATTTATGAAATTTATTGTAAGACAAGTGTAGAGACATAAACTGCATTCTATTAACTCTAGAGAATTTTAGCAGATGAATCCAATTTGAAGCTCATTACAAATAATCCAAAAGATGATTAAGATATTTCTGTAAATTTTTTCAGTAATACAACATTTGGAACCATGAAACTCCTATCTAATATGTCAGATAAGACAAGGTCAGACTTTGATCTATTATCAATCATTCAATAAAGTTTTTTTAAAAATAAAAATATATGACTGGATACAAAAAGAAATCCAAATTAATTCACAGAATGATTTGTAACCGAGTTAGAAAAGAAATGACTTAATGAAATTAAAAACATTTGAAAAATTGAAGAAAAAGAACAGACTATCAATTACAATGAAGAATGAAATGAAGTACCAATCAAACTGAATTATTTTCAAATATAACATTCATTGTATAAAACAGTATATTTATTTTAAAATTTAATATTAAAAATATTACTAAATTTTTAAATACTTATTTAAAAAATTAAAACAGAATAACAATGATAAAAAACGCAATAAAATTTAGTTTAATTTGAGTTCTTTGATAAATTCTACGACTAAATAAAATGTTTTCAACCTCAAAAAATTCAATAATTTAAAATCATATTTTAATTCATTCAGTTTTGTCAAAAATTATCAAAATTTGTAATTTACCACAGTTTTTAAATATATTTAATTGTGCTACTTACAAAATACAGCAGTGATTACGTGATACGAAGAATAAAAATGTTATGAATAAAAGTGAATAGCCTTTTTTAACAAAAAGAAACAGAGTAAGCCTTTAGTAGAAACAAATAAGAGCTTAATATCCAATAATGAATAAACTAATATGTGAGAACTAAACAACACGCGAAAAAATAAATGAAATAAAAGATAAGCCAATCTGCAAAGCTCACTAAATTATTTTGTTAGAAACTTCCAGGGTTTCCAAAGCAAGAACGAAGCATAAAACTGAAATCTAATAGATCAAGATTTAATTTCAATATTGAAACAAATTGTCAGATAAAGATTTGTTATTGAATTATTCTTAATTAAAAGTATATAAAACAGTATTGCTTTATATACTGTTATATATGCTTATGCTGCTTGCACATTTAACAGTAAATTAAGTATTCGCTTTGCTTTTGACAGAAAAATTATAAAAAATATTTCTATAGTATTGAAATGCTAATTCCATTTAATAACATATTTAAAAAAAGTCTAAACGTGGATATAGAAACTACTGTAGGTGTATAACAGAAAATATAATTCTTTTTACTTCCAAACTGTACGATGATGCGTTCCCCGATTTCAGGCTTATTTCATAACAATTTTTTATGAGCAATACCAAAAAATTATTTGTCCATTTTTCCACCATTTTGCCCACCACTCATTATGTATATCATTACTTATTTTCTACAATTCCATAGTTGTTTTGTAGTATAAGATATTTAGGAAAAAATTCATTGCTATATAACAATTGTTATTTGATTTATCATATATTCGAATTTATTGAATTTAATTCAGAAAATTAAAATGTTATATATATAAATATATATATAAATATAAATATA
>JAPMOQ010044403.1:1978839-2221793 GCA_026543055.1 Argiope trifasciata
GCCAAATTTTAGTTGATTTTGCTTTCTATTTTTAATTATTTTTTCATATAGCTTATTTTAATCGTTGAATACAAGTTTTAATGCCGTTATACAAAATTTAAGACACCATGAAGACTTCAAAACCATTGCCAATCATTCGAAAATTTTGCAAGTTTAGATGTCTCTGTCCTTTACATTTTTTTTATCAATGTATTATATTCACAACGCTATAACTTAAAAAAAAAGATATGGAAGTGTAAAATCGTTTTTTCAATTAAAGAATTTATATTCTCAAGTATATTATTAACCTAATACATTCATGTTTTTGACACTAAAAATTATTTATCAGAACAAATATTACTTTCTGTGCTTGTTAAAAAATTACACTTCTGTTTTGAAAGATACATTTCATTAGTTACAAAAGTCTCAATAAATAATAAAGAACCTTTTTACTCTGGTTCTTCAGATTTAGTTTATAATTTAAACTCAATTCTTCATTTCCTTCGATATCGATATATTGATTAAGAGATTTATTCAAATATCCTGTAATTACCGAGTAGGATTTATTGTTCGATTTTTCATTTCGGATAAATTTTCCGATAGTTTTACAAAAATCATTACTTTTCATATTTTTTTTTAAATTACTGGTTAAAAATGTTAACTGATTATCTGTAACACTTCAATAATATTCATATATTAACAACAAGTCATCTAAATTCGAAGATTAAACAAAAAAATGAAACTTAAGTATAAAGAATCCGCGATTTTAACCATTCTTAATAGTTATAACAGCACCAACATTAATTAAAAAATAATCCAAAATGCCTGAAAGATGAAGGGTAAAGTTCGAACTAATTTTATTTGTGAACTTACCTAAATTTAGAGTATATAAACATTCACAATTTTGGATACTAAAATAAAACAAAGTAATTGTGTTTTATTATTTTTTTATTATGTGAACTTTACTGAATTACATTTTTCATCTTTATTTAATTAAATATCTTCATGAAAACTAAAGCAAAGTCATTTCAGAAAATGAAAAGTTTTTCAGTATGGAACACGACGTTTTCACTACCCGAATAAATATGTATTAAGAATTCAGAAACATCAAAAATACGATTTATATAAGAAATTAAGAACATTCTTTTAAAAAATAATATTCTAAAATATATAAGTGAACTCATGGAGTTAAAAAAAATATTGAAAGCGCAACCAACAAAACAAGCTAATCAAAAAAATAAATCTAATGTAGACTTTCTAGATAGCTTAATATATTAATACTCATAAACTGATCATTTAATAAATGTGATTTTAATTTGATTAATGACTTATGGATACTTTAACTTGTTTAATGTATCCATACTTATGCACCATTTAGTATACAATAAATTTGGAAGAAATGCTAACCATTACTAGAAATTAATGAACAGTTTTGATGAAAAGTATCAATTATAATAAAAGGTAGAACAATGACAAATCTTTGTCCAATATATGATAAATTATTCAATGTTATATTATTTTTAAATATATCTTATTTTAATTATCTTATTTTTCAACTTGAAGTAATTCAGAAGTAACGGAAGTAAATACGAAATGTGTGAAATTGAAACAATTATAACAATATGTTATGCATTGTTTTGTGTAACTAAAAAAATAATGCATTTAATAAATTTGTAAACAAAAACATAAATAAATGTAAACTTTTTAATACTGTCCTATGTAGCAGAATCTGTAGCAAAACATTGTACAATATCGTGGGATATTGCATGATATTAATCACTCTACAATATTGTAAATATTAATATCACGCAATAGTGTGTAGTATTTCTTTGCTGATAGAGATAGGCGTATAAATTCCAGATTGATACTAACAAGTCTCTTTTAATGTAATCCTAAAAATATAGGAATGTTTTATCTTGTTTACCTTTCTAAATTTCTTTAAATTATTAACATTAACAATAAAAAGAATCTGAAATTTATATAATTTGAACTCCAATATTATTTAAAAGTTATAACATGAAGTAATCCTATTATACCTCTCTGACATAAGGACATTACACAAATGGACTTAATAAAATTCATATCATTTTATTTCTCATCTAGAGAAAACGCCACTGTACTATGACAAAAATATCCTCATTTCCGTTTGGCCTAAATTTCCCAAATGGAGTCAGTTTTCTTATGGCCAATCTATCCACCGAAAAAAAATCCCATGCATTTCTAAGCAGGATAAGGCTTAGAATATACGAAATCAATTTTGGTCTGTTTCCGACCCAACCTATCAAAAGCTTGAGTATATATAAAAGGAGGGGAACGAAATTTCTTTCGTGTCTGAAATCATGAAATTCAATAGTACTGAAATATCTCCCTAGCAGCATATAACAAATGTCGAGACAGACCTCACCCATACTAAAATCTTGCTATTCTGCTTCGCAACTGATAAGGGTGTATTTGATCAAATTTGTTATTTGGCCTTGATATCAATTCTTCAAAAGATTCTGGAGGACATCCTATGCTCTATATTACTTAGTACATTCTAGTTTATGGGTATATACATGCAGAAGTTATGATGATTTCTGATTTCAAAGTTTAAAAGTATATTTCTTTATTCATTTCCTTATAATAAAATTTGGTCATCAATACAGTTTGGAACAAATCAACATAATTCGGTGAAAATCAACATAATTTGGAATCCTAACTTCTACATGTCTAATAGATAAAATTTGAAGACATCAATAAAATTTATTTACCATTTTTGGGCAGATATTTTCATTTAAAATTGAGAGAAAAGGTATTGTTCAAAGTAAATGTTATCATATTTTTTGAACAATATTTGTTATCCTTTTTGTTTTTAAATATCTACTAATTATAATATTTAAGTTTTATAACCATTAAATTTTGAATTTTCATATCATTGGCTTAAAAGGAATTAGAAGTAACATTAAAGGAAACAGTCATATAAAATTATTTAAGTATATCCTGGAAATAAGGTAAGTTTGTAGAATGTCTTCTTGTTTTTAAAAAGAAACAGATTTAATTGCCATTTTAATTATAAATTTTATGATTTTATGATATGAATTAATTATCATGTCTTTTTGTAATTTTAGTTTATAATTGTATGAATCGTTTAAAGTAAGTTTATTAAAATCGTTGACTGTTAACATTAAATATATCTCTAAATAATTAATCAAATGAGAATATTTTTCAAAATTGTGTAATCTTTAGAAATTAAGTTTTTTTAACTGTAAAATAAAGCAGGATTTATCTCAAAGATAATTTCCAATTCCTTTAATGCAAATCTGAATGACACGTTGATATTAGAAGCAAATAAAAAACTTAACAAAATTATTTACTTATGCAAATTCTTAAATTTTAAGCTAAATCGAATAGTTCGAAGCATAGTATTAAAGCTAAATCAAATATTTAGCTATAAACAATTAAATACTGATGGAGTTTACATCAATGTGTATTTCAATATAATTATAGCAATTGACTAAATAAGAATAATTTACTTAGGGATGTTTTGAAGTGGAAATGAAAACATTCACGAGAATAATTGGAAATCTCGAATTTATAATAAGTGTTTGTTCTCCATTGTAAAAAGCAGCAATGGCATTCTTTGTATACTGCAAACAATGAATAATCACATTTCAGATGTGACAAAATGAACTGAGATTTCCATACCTATTCATTTATCAAAACTCATTAATTATTTACATTTTCAACTAGAAATGGAGATCTATCAATAAATGAAACGTGTTAGAAAGTATAAATTAGAATGTTGGCCTACAAACTCCTTTTATATATTACTACATAAATTAAATGTATGTACACAGTGATTAAAAACGAAACAATCTTTAATACAATGTTTAAATGTGAGGAATTGTAAATAAAATTTAAAATATTATCATTATAGAATTTTATATATATAGAATTTAACAGTTAGATAGCCTGCATATTTATTATAGAATATACTACCAATCTATTAGAAAATAGACTGCGTATCAATTATAGAATAGCTTACGTATCTGTTATAGAATTTAACATAGATACGTAGCGCAAATTGCTTATTATTAAAAAAATGCTCATTCACATGGCCACGATTTCAAATATTATCCACAGACGCCAAACCATCAATAACACTGCAGTAATGGATTCTGAGAAAGATTACGCATTGCATGCGTTACATAATCCATCTAGGAATTCAGTATTTCTTCTTGCAGATGTAACATTCAGATGAAGCATGTATTTGACATAATGACTCTTGTAATACTACAGCTCTAATTTTTGGGTGTTGGAAAATCGGAGATGCGCCATAAATGTACAAGACAAATTTGCTGGCTGATTAATTGGTCGAAGTGCTTTATTTCTCGAGTCTACATTAGCTACAACACAATATTTCAACTCACATTAGAATTCAGACTTTCTGGAGCTCTAATGTTCGTTACAACTCCAACTCACTTTATATTATAACAAACAGAAATAATTTTCAGATGGTTAGTGTTTCAATATCTTATATGTTCTTTTTTTCCTCATTTCGTGGTACTATGAGTAGGAAATCGAGATTGAATAAATGAGCATCCCATGGAAAATCTTCTTTAAAAAGATAATAAGCAATATATTTTCCTACTTAACAGATGATGATCAACAATTATGTAATTGAATTTTCCCCCGTAATTTCCACCACTTTTGAGATAGGGTTATCTAACATAAATTGTGTTGCTGGATGGCATTCTAAGATGCTTTATCACTTTATACATACATTATTTTTATAATAATTAGTGGGGCTACAAATTCACATTGTAGTTGAAAATAAGAAGCTCTGACTATTTTTCAGACTACTTTTTATATTGTGATTGTGTTAAATAAAAACTTTAGATTTCGAAAAGCGCTTTTTTAATTCCACAAACTTTCCAATCTGTAATGTTTCGGTTTCAATTCTACTGGTTAAGATTTTTCAATATATAGCCATTAATATTTAAGATGAAACGTAAAACCAAGTATCTTAATCTGTTTAAAACTCTAAACGAAACTTAATATTCCGCAAGAAACGGATGATTGAAGTGCTAAGTTTCTGCAATACGCATGATTTGTGAAGGGGTTTTTAAATAGTTTATGAGTGATAAAGCGATTTTAAATTAAACAGCAAGTTGTCTCACTTACAAGATTTTAAATATTGCATTTTAATATGTAGAGTTAACAGTTGCAGTCAATTTTTAGAATATCAAAAAATGCCTTACATTAGAGCGCTTAGCTTTTGTTATATTTATCATGTATATTAAGAGTCATCAGATTTTATTTTCTTGGTTAAATATGTTTTTCTTCTCTTTGTTATATGTTATTATATATTTTGTTTGTTATTTCTGTTTCCATTTCTTATTGTTGCTTTTCTGTTTCTACATGCATTCCGCTACATATTTAGATTACTGCTAAATATTTAAACATCTAGAATTTAAGCAACAGACGTGATTTGATACCTCGTGTATTTAATATATAATTAATTTCAAATTTTAATATATAATATGTTTTTTTTCAGTAATTTTTCTCTGCATATAATAATGAATGCGAATGTGTTTCTGTATATGCTTTACAGGCTAGGCCGTTTGACTTTGAAATGCCATGCACTTCCATGGCAAGTATGCGCTTTGGAAGATGGAAATGTCAGTCAAGATAATTTTTTAAAAATTATATATGATTGGAATTGTAATGATTCAAAATGGTAAATGGATTTAGGTGTATCTCCGGATTAGCATCTGAAAAAATTACAGCACAGAAATTAGTTTTATATACATGCTCGAGCATGTAACACATGTTGTAGGAAAATTAAAAGATTAATTCTTATCACTTACAAAAAATGAAGGAAGAGTTTTTCTGTGTTTAAAAATGTTTCTATTCTTATTCCATAATTTCGCGTTTTTATTACATGAGATATATTTATAAGTACTCTGTTCTAATCATAACAAATTACCTGATTACATGCATCAAGTAATTTCTGAACAATACGCCTAATAAATTAATGCATTTATTAGGAGCAAGTACTTGAATAATCAAAGATTATATAGTTACGAAACTGCAATTTTGTTACCCTATATCTAAAGTATTATAAGAAAAATGATTTACAGTAATCTGTATTGGGCGGCAACCATTTGGCGATTCTTCAACGAATTTTCCGTCTTTGACGACAAGATAATACCCGAAACTTCGAGAATTTTTTCGGTCCGTCCATTAGGAACTGAGATATATTCAAATGCTCCTGATTGGTCTAGAAGCTTCTATCCTCTCCTCCCGGAACTATAAAAGGCCAGTACTCTGAATCTGGAGAGGTGGTCGATCGAGTAAAGCTGAATTGACAGGTCTTGTAGTCAGGAATTGAGAGGTGGTGAATAGTAGTCGGGGGTAATGAGCTGAAGAGTACAGTTGTCTGTAGAGCTGCCAGTAATAGTAGTAGTCTTGGTTAGTGATCATGAATTGTGTCGTCGTAGCAAATGTAGAGTTCCTATGGAATGGCCCTGCATTCGCCTATCGTGGAGTCCTACAGAGAAGTACGGAATTGAGAGGTGGTGAGTAATGTTCCGGAGTCGTCAAGAAGATATCGAAGAAACGACGGAATGATGATATTATTGTATTTTGGCGTCGATGTGTCATGTGTCGTTGCCCGTTTTGTGAAGTAGATAGTCACATCTAAAACAAGAAGAGACGTAGGTGAAGCTCAGCCGTTAGGAGAGAACTACGTGAAAGTAGGAAAAATCTAGAATGATTCTCTCTCATGCTGATTCCTGTCTGGCCGTTTTGTGTGCTACGGACGTTGTACCAACTGAATTTCTACATGTGGGCTACTGTTTGCTGTAGAGTACTGCTGTTTGTTATACTGTGCGTTCGCCTTCATTGCACATAGTTGTGGTCTGTAAATATTTGTTGTTTATGTGCAGTGATGTCTTCGTATAAATAAACATCTTTGTTTTATTTTCAACTGAAAGACTAATCGTTTTTGTTTATCTTCTACACCATACACACCACTACAAGTAAACAAAACCGATGGATAGAAAAATACAAAACAAAATTCTGTGTAATTTATGTAGAAAAAACGTTTTGAAATTTAAGAAAACTAAATTTTTGTACCGATCCTCAATCTGTTAGGAAAGGTTTAATAAAATATTTTTGAGACACTGACTTTATAAGTGTTGTGACTTACGGTACTTTATAAGCCTGCTGACAGTTACCTGTCCACGATTTATGAGTCACTTTTCAGTTGCGCCAATTAAGGCCAAATGTACGACTTAGCTACTCAAGCTTCACAACCCATTTTATGGGCGGACTTGTCACAACTGTCCGATACCTCGATGTAATCCTACATTCACTTTTGAGCCTTTTTAGTTACTGTCATGTATACTGGCACAATAAATGGAGTTCTATGGTTGAAAACAACCATTCGCACAGAATACGTAGGTACGTACCAACCCGTAGAACAGGTATGGGACATATTGGGAAGACGGGATGTGCCAAAGTGATCCTGCTTTTGCAAATTTCTAAATAAATTAGTTCTTGTTCTTAGTTAACCCAATGCTAAATGGACTAAAATAATGAAATTGTCGGTTTTTCTCAAATAATTTTCTTCAAAACTAAATCTTATTAGAAAAATAAAGCATTTTCTTTATTTTAGAGCGTCAATAATATTTTACTGAAAATAATTCATATAAAATAAGGCTGCATAAAATTTAGACTTTATAATATTTTAAGCAGAATATTTTTTACTGAAACAAAATAAAATATTACAATTTGCATCAATTCAAACCCTTTGAAAATAAAATATATATACAATTCATCAAATAAATTTTTATCGAGTCATCTTTTATGATATTACATAAATTATTTTTAAAGAATCTGTAGAACTCATAAGACTTCATTCCAGAAGAATTCTATTTCTTATCTTTTCTTTCAAAAAAACAATATTAATTTTAACAGTAATATTTATTTAAAATGTATACTTTTTAAGTAAATAGGATTTACTGTTAATTGAGGTTTAATTATAACAACTTTCATTTAATGTTCTAATTTTAGAAGAAATATCTGGAAACCAAGGAAATGATGATGATGCTGTGTCCACGTTACCACGGAAGGAGGGGTGCAGTAGCAATCATTACTGATTGAGTAGCAATGATTAATTGAAGGTAAAAGTATGGTTTTTAGCTCAAACAAAGATGACACTTATACATTCGCTTGCACACCCCATTTTTGCTCTGGAGGAAAATCTTTCCCCCTCACAGTTAGGACACAGGGTGACAAGTAACCATGTCCAAACCCGAGCCAGGACTCGAACGCCCATACCACAGGGAAGATGCCCTACCTTTAACCCTTTAACGGGCGGTGGTTTCACTGCGAAACCGAAGATTGAAAAATAATCTCTTATCTTTAATAATTGCCTGTAGATGTCAGCACACTACTTAATTTAATTTTTACCTATCGAAAAATGCATCGTTTATAATGCTGTTTTCGCATATTTTTTATTCGATTTTTTTTTCGGCAAGTACATAGCAACAAAAAATCTAAATGTGTCCATAAATTTGTTGAATGTAGGCCCCTGTAGCACACAAATTTTTTTCAAATCAAATAACGAAAGAAAAGTTCACCAAACTCGACTTTTTCTTAGGTGGTTTCGGAGAAATACCACCTCCCGTCTAGAGCATGCGATGCGAGGTAGTAACTCTTTCAGCAACCACTTGAAGAAACAGATGTTTCTTCTTTCCTTTGCCTCTCTGTCTCAGTAAATCAAGAGGGGGATAATTTATATTGGTTTGGCCATGTGTTTTGTGGGTGAGGAATCTGTTTATACTGAGGTAAGGATTATAGGGAGTTTGAAATTCTTCCATATCAGAAAAAAGGGAATAATGAGTCAAACCATACCTGATTTTGAAACTGAACCATCAGCAGAAATTTCAAACATGGGTAATTAGGAAATCAAGTCAATCAGGAAATTGTTTGTGCATCCTTTTCTTGATTTTTGAATCTTATAATTTTTTTTTCGTGTTGCAATTTTTTTTTTTTTTTTTTTGCCTCTTTACCTTGGTTATCGAATCTTATAATTTTTTCATTTATAATTTTTTTTTCATGTTTTAAGGTTGTGTAGATAATTTTCATTGATAATATTGTATGTTTTTGTGTTTCTATGAATGAATAATGAATAATTGTGTTTCAAAGTAAATTCAAAAGTTTTAGTATTTATAAGAAAAAAATGTCGTAGGTGCGCGGTGGTTTCATTGCGAAACCACCACCCACAGTGAGGTGTAATCCACTATAAATTTTTTTAAAGGTATTTTTATTCTCCTTAGACCCTATGCCTGCAAATTAATTACATCCTTTTTAAAAATTCAGAAAATTTAAATTTGCGCGCGTTAAAGGGTTAAGACAGGACCCTGGAAGATAGTGAAATACATGAATGCAATGAATAGAAAAGTGTAAAAATTCTAAATTTAATAAGTTTTATGGTAATGAACATTTGAAACTTAAAATATTTTTTCTCATAAAATGGCTAAATCAAGTTATATTAAATATTGAAATTTTGATTTCTATTTTGTTTGTCATTAAAAATAGTAAAACACCTAGTTGCCAAAAGTCGTTAGTGAAAAATAATTTGCATTCCAATGTATATTCTCATGATAATTTTTTTAAAATTATTTTTCTAGTTAAAAAACACCTGATTGCATTTTATAATTTGATTGTTTATTAATCATTACTATTTAATTATAAGAAATATTTTATCAAAATTTGACCTTTAGAATTATTATTTTTTACGTTGTAACCTTTGATGAATAACAATTTTCTGAAAAACATTTCTTATCCTGTAAATATCACTATTATATTACTAAATGGATAACAATATTAAGCACAGCTATCACTCAATGAAAATCTTTAGATTATGTAGTAAAAATGAAGGTATCCACTTTAAGGGTCAACCATGTTGGATGACTGTATCTGGATATTCTGAGGATTAGCAAAAATAATCAATAGTAATTTATTAAAACAAATAATTTTTTAATAATGGATGAAGTAAAAAATTTTAAAAGGAATTTTGGTTATAGTTTCTAAATTTGTATAGGGTGTTAAATTATCATATTATAATCAAAGTCAATCGTATCGCTGCCTTTATTAGGTCATAATCGGGAAATTTTAGCTTGAAGATATTTTTCCTCTACAAGATCTAAATATTGGAGCCTCACGACATTTAGTTTAAGAAAGAATTTATTGCAGAGTTAAAATTTTTCGTTGAAATTTAACTTCTCTATAACAATAATTGAATTGATTTTTTCTAATTTTAAATAAACACAATAAAACTAATGTCATAGAATGTCCTTATATTACAGTGTCTTTTGAGATTAAAAAAAAAGGCATTCCTAATATTAAAAAAAATCCACACTTCTTAAGCTTCTTATTTTTTTTATTGAAAATATTACTTTAATGATAAATAAAGCGTTAAGGTTGAAAATTTTTATTTTCGATTAAATACCTTTTAATAATTAAAGTCTTTGCAATAAGCCTTATTTTTAAAACGCAAAAAGAATAAAGCTTATTTTTAAGTGACAGCCGAAATTCATAATAATCCTTTATTATAGCTTTCTTATTTTGTTTTAACATTCGAAATGCAAAATCTGAATACGAATATTTGATATCATAAATTATTTTTAAAATACACGATGCATGTTCCAATTGCAATTACATGTGCTTGCTATCATTCATACTTTTCCAAATTAAAATATTAATAAACCACAAACTAAAAAATGTTATCGAATATGAAATAAAAGATACCTTAACATGCAGTGGTACTTCTATTTGTGTGACTTGTGGGAATTGAAATTTTGAAACAGAAAACATGATTGTTAACAAAACTATATCATGCATTACATCCTTTTAATGTCATCAATGACATAAGCGATCAGTGATGTTTTAAAATTTAATATGTTGCGTTTACGATATAAGTTATTAAACTAAAACTGCTATTAGCTGTTAAAAATCTATCTGAATTATTTTCATTTTCCTTTTGCACTTACGACGTTCAGAGAGATGAAGTGTTTTTAGAGACAAAAAGAAGACGCATATTTAAAGAGAAAATATTCGGGCATTAGGGAAAAAATAGATTAACTTCTTTGTGTCTCATCCATTTTTCTTTCTATTTTTTTTTTTTCTTTTTGACGATTTTTTTCTTTTGACTTTTTTTTTTTTTGATTTTTACAATATCGTTCCAACGAGCCACTTCATAAAATTATTAGCAGTTAACTGATTTTAATGGTATAAATGTATATTAATTAATATTTCATTTATATGACTGATAACATTTATTGTATTAAATTTTTTAAATAAATTTAGCAGTATTTCCAACATTAAAATCTGATATAGTAGCTTCAATTTTTTTTAAAACAATGTGACTATATGATATAAATGAACTTTACTTGGAGGTTAGAAGAAATGATAATGCAATATATATTTATATATTTAAATACAGGAAACACATGTCTGAAAACACGTCTATGGATATGATAAATTTTATTTCCATTTATTATCTTAAATCACTTCATAAATAATTAGATATAAGAAAAATTCTACATGCCAGGTACTTATAAGTAGGCAATTTAGAAATAAAAATTTATCAAAGGAATTGTCACTTTTCTCGCACATTTCGAAAATTTGCCCGTATAGCGAAAGCGTAAAAGGCTGCATTTAATCAGTTTATCTTTTTGTGAAAAGGATTTCTCCAGGTAAAAACTTACCATTAAGAAAAACTTGTTCCCCACCCTAACTTTGGATACTGTCAGTACAGTCTTGATCCTGTTGTAATATTGTTGTTTTTAAGAATGATTTCTGTAATTTTTTTGATTCTATTGTTTCATAAAAAGCCTTGATGATATTTAAATTAGTATTGATTTAAAAAGATATGTGGAATTTAAAAAGGAGGAAACATTCGAAAATATAGTCAATAATCATATTACACATATAAGGCGCTAATGATTCAAGAAATCAAAGATATTTAAAAATAAAACGTTTACTTATTATAATCGAACACTTGCGGTATGTGTATTTTGCAACACTTGGCATTTAAGTCTAGATTTATACTTTTTCCAACTATCACAACCTTTAAAAACGTATACAAGAATTTTCAAATTATATGATGAATTTGATTACGTTTTTTATTCATATTATAAGAATGCAAGAATTCATTTTCACATTTAATAAAAAGTTTACCACATTGAGTATTTTCACTTGCCACATAAGGAGGAACAGCGGTTTTGACCTATTATCTATTTCATCCATAAAATATTCACTTCCCTATTTGATAGAAAAAATTTGTTGATTATGACAAAATTCAAGTTTTTTTTAGTCCATAATTTCAGAAAATTTCTGCTTGAAAAAGCAAAGATCAGTAGACAATAATTACGAACTTTGTTTTACATATAATATATAATTGATAAGAATGTATGAAATAATATCAGAAAATGTATACTAATTCGTTCAACACAAACATCAAACAAGTCCATCAACTGCTACTGGCCCTCAAATAATAATTTATAAGTTTAAAGAGACAACTGTGACCTAAAAAAATAATATTCTTGTTTCTGAGTGACAAAACGGAAGAGACATTTAACTTAAAAATTACCTCATATTTTAAAAAGTTTGCTTTCACTTTTTACATCAATTAATTTTTTCTCTAATTTTAGACCAAATAAAAGCTAATATAGATAGAAAACAGAGATAATAATTCATTACAATCAAATACAGTGTAACAATTAGGATAATTAAAAGTTAAATATAGTTATTAATTAAATAATTTTTAATATTTCTCGAAATTCATTTGAAATCTTTAATGTAAAAATGTGTTTTTATTTAAATCTAAATTATGGGACCATGACTTTTATTAAATTTCTGTAAGTTCATAATTAAACTAAGCAATTTATGAAACTCCATCAAAGAGCACTATTTTAAAAATTAAAGTTAGAAAACAGTGATTACTTTAATTCAATTCTTAACGAAATTTTTCTTCTAAAAGTTTAACTTAACCTTATTTTTTGATACTGTATCTGATACTTGCTTGAGGATATTTTGAGACAAAACTCATGAAAATATTCCTAAACCGCAGTAATGAAGCCAATATCCGAAACAGCATTATCTTCTATAAGTCCAAAATTTACATTCCACATCAACGGCAAAAAAGTCTAAAAAAAATTTTTTTTAGCATACATCAGTGATGGAATCTGATCTCAAATCTGAGTCTGTGTAACGAATTTGTTATCAATGAATACAGAATTGAAGAGAAAAAAATTTTAGCTTTAGGTAATATTTCTCTATGAATATGATTTTAAAAAATATATTCAATTCCAAGGAGATTTAAAAAGATTAGAGTAAAAATTACAGATAGATTCCAATTGATTGAGAATTTTTTGGGCATGGGGGAGCATTATTTTGTCTAGCATATAAAGCATTTTAAAATGAAACTTTAAATTTAAGAATAAAGAAATATATATATTGAAAGCGAAATTAAAACATATCTGAAATAAATTAACATTATTTTTTCACATTATGCGAAACAACTGTTTTAATAAACCATCCTTGAAATTTGTGACAAACTTTAAATTTCATAATATTTGAAATATTTTCAAAAGAAAATTGATAATAGTGCAAGGTTTTAAGTTGGTTCAATTTTTGGTTTGATGTTATATATTCAACAACCAATTATTACAAGTTTTCCTTTTCCATTCGTGAATATTATTTTTAAATATATTATATCATCACTTGAAATAAAGGCTGTGTATTAGCTTTTCTTTCTTAGGATCAAGAATTTTTATTTTAATCTTTAAATAAATAAGATTTTATGATAGAATAAGCAAAACTTTTTACGGTTATACTTCATAAAATTTTAAACATGATAGCACTATAATTTTTATTGCTTTTCGAAAAAACAACTTTTCAAACTCAAAACAAAGTGTCAACTTTCATTTCTAAAAATATTAAAACCATGCTCTAATGTAAACTTAAAGTTTTAATAATAACCTTTAAAAATAACCATGTTTATACATTGGCTTTGATAGAAATTAAGTAATTAAATTCAACTGAAATATCGTCATTGCTTTACTATTCCAAATGTTTATGTTCATATTTGATAATCGATTTCATCAAGAAATGGATCAAAAGATTTTATAAAAGAGAGAGAGAGAGAGAGAAACGCAGGGCCCGTGTTCTAAAGCAGAGAGAAAGCTATGATAAAATTTTAATGGACCGTTTTTTATTTGGAAGGCTAAATGTAAGAATCGATGAGACAAATACAAACTTGTCGCAGTTTTCCAGATAGGTACATATGGATTTTTTCTGTTCTTCATCTTTCCATAAATTCTATCAGCAAGCTGGCAATTTACGTCTGAAATGTATGGTCGGTTTGTTAACTATACTTTTATTCATTCATCAATAACATTTATCTTTTTACTTTTACTGTTATTGGAAAAGTACTTTTTTACTCTTAACGGTTTCAGTGTTTTTCTGAGTGACAGAAATATAGTCGTCTCAATACTGTGTTTCTCTTGAAAGTTTGTTTCTTTATCATTAACAATTATTTGTTTTTGTTATTTATTCATGAAACGAATTTCAAAACGTGTAATACGAATATTTTTCTTTTTTAAACAAAATATTTACATGTACGCAAAATGCATATCAACAAATTTTAGACCAAAGAACATTTATATCTTGAATTTCTTGATTTTTAAAAAATGAATTCCAATGATTTTTAAATTTTTCAAGCGGAACTATTTTTGTAGGTTTGAACAAGCATAGAAAACTGGAATTTTTTTAATTTACAAATTAAATGCCAATTTCTTTATATATTCTGCATCCAAACATATAGTTTTAAACATTTTATTTAAGATGTTGAATATATAGAAAGTTATATGCATGTATATATATATATATATATATATATATATAAAACGCCTTACAGCTTACAATTGAATTAAATAAAGAAGAAATCCCACCAGAAGTTAAAGATAAGCCCATCAAGGAAAAATACTTAATATAGTAAAGCTGAGCATGCACTAAAGGGATTAAAATAATAAAATTCTTTACCGTCTTTTTTTTCATATATGCGTTTTCCTTTTACCCCTTCATCCCTGATATATTAAATTTCTTTATGGAATAAAAATACTTTCAGCCGGGCTCATATTGAAGAAATTTAATCACTGAATAATTTTAAGAAAATATTCGAGAAAAAACTATATTTGCGAGGCAAAGCTTTGGGAAAAGATATGACTGAAAGTGCTTGGCGTGTTAGCTCAACCACATAATTAATATAATTACATGATATATAAATATGTATTAACGTAAAAAAGCTGTATCAAAAGTCCTTTTTATATCTCGAGATTCGATTGCTTATCTTCAAATGGCGTTTATGCAACTGATTTCCATAACAGGGTGCTTGCATTTATTGAGTCTGAATACTACATAAGAAGGGGAAAAAAGCTATTGTCATTTCCGAAAATTTCTTGGGAAAATGCTCTAATGATTTTACGAAACTTGATTTCCAACATAAAAATGTATGGTCAAAAATGATGATAAAAATTAAAATTCTCATATTTTCAAAGAATAATTACTGCTTCTTAGCAAGCGTTTTAGAAGGAACGCTGTATGAATTACATTACAAGACAACATTAAAAAAACTGTCATTAAAAAAATTTCAAAATATTGTACAGAAAGAAAGTCTATAAGTTCTAATCAATTCAGAAGCTTTAATTAAAAATTATAAAAAAATATATCTGAGTGAACGTGGATAAAATACAAAAAAGCAAATTATCTATGAAGAAAATAACAACAGAAAACCTTGCAGTACAAAGGAAATACTCTATATCTGACTGTAAATTATTATGGGAAAAAAATCAAAAAATACACCAAGATAGATATTTATACCCACATCCAAAGACGATAACCAAACTTTCAACAGTATATGATAGATTAATGTATATTATTTCATATAATTTCGATTAAATTTGCTAAAGTTATCAAATATCAAAAACTGTCAGTTAAATGAAAATATGTCCTTTTTATGCTTAGTATTATTAATGAATCGTGATGACATGTGTCTTAATTTCAGCTTTGTAATAAAAAGATCTAACGTTTGAGATTGATTTCCTCAAAAATATATCATTTATGCTATTCTGATTAAAATTAAATCTGCTTTAACCTATCGCCCCTTTTGTCTGATATGATATACAAATTAGGAGAGTGGGTTACGACTTGGGTGATTCTTGCCATCCGCAGAAGATATGGAAATTCCTGGAATTTCCCAAAATAGTTGACAGATCATTTTGAGGCAAGATCTTTGTGGAACTTAACATACGTATCTGTTTTCCTCACACACACTGATGGAAAAAAATCCAAACACAAAGAAAAAATTACTGTACAGTAATGAAATTTTAGGAATACATTTGTCTAGGTAACATATTTAAATGATTAAAGTTTCAAGATCATAGGTAGAACCATTGGCGAGAAGAGCCATTTCAAATGTGAAATGTTGGTACATTAGTAACCGGTGTAACCGCCAGAATTTTGAACGCAAGCATGCAAACGTGTATGCATTGTGTCGTACAGGTGTCGGATATCAGTGTGTGGGATGGAGTTCCATGCTTATTGCACTTGGGTGGTCAATGCAGGGACGGTTAATGCTGGTTGTGGATGACGCTGGAGTTGTCGTCCAATGATGTCCCATACGTGCTTGATTGGAGAAAGATCTGGTGATTTAGCAGGCCAAGGCAACATGTAGACACTCTGTAGAGCATTTTGGGTTACAACAGCGGTACAGGGCGAGCGTTATCCTGTTGGAAAACACCCCCTTGAATGCTGTTCATCAATGGCAGAACAACAGGTTGTATCACTAGACTGTCGTACAAATTTGCAGTCAGGGTGCGTGGGATAACCACGAGAATACTCCTGGTGTCATACGAAATTGCTCCCCAAACCATAACTCCAGGAGTAGGCCCTGTGTGTCTAGGCCGCAGACAGGTCACAAGCAGGCGCTCACCTGGCCTCCTTCTAACCAACAAACGGCTATCACTGCGACCAAGGCAGAACCGGCTTTCATCAGAAAATACAACAGATCTCCACTCCGTCCTCCAATGAGCTCTAGCTTGACACCACTCACGTCGCAAACGGCAGTGGTTTGGAGTCAGTGGAATGCACTGTACAGGGCGTCTATCTCGGAGCTTTCCTTGAAGTAACCGATTTGAAACAGTTCGTTGTGTCACTGTGGTGCCAACTGCAGCTCGAATTTCAGCTGCAGACGCAGTACGATTAGCCACAGCCATACGTCGAATACGACGGTCTTCCCTCTCAGTAGTACCACGTGGCCGCCCGGAACCTGGTCTTCTTGAGTCAGTGCCTTCCCTTGACCACTGCCGCCAATACTCATGCACAGTGGACACATTCCTGCCAAATCTTTCAGCAATATCGCGGAAAGAACACCCATCTTCTCGTAGCCCTACAACACGACCTCATTTAAACTTAGTGAGCTGTTGATAATGGCTTCTTCGTCTTCTCAGAGGCATCCTTGAGTAACATTAACCCACTACGTCAAATCTCAACTGTAAATAACGATCACGAACCATACAGCGCTTATTTAAAGCAAACCTCATTTGCATGTTCATAGTGTCGCTACTAACGCCACACTTACGCGCGTAGCTCGGAATTTGAATCGACGTCATCTTTCAGATGTAAAAACACGCCTACCAAATTTCGTTTATCTAGCACAGCTCCTTTCCAGTGGTGGGATTTTTTTTCCATCAGTGTATATAAATATAATACCCTAAATTACTTAATTACCTTATCTTTCTTGTGGAATGGTAGGCGTTAAAAGTGCAAAACAAATTGTTTATTGAAATCATTGTTTACTTTTGATAGTTTTCTGATGCAAAAACATTAATAATATTTAAAGAAAGAAAAATGTACTTTACGTTATATAGACTCGCCTTTAATTTCAGTTATAACAAATGATATACCTCAATGATTCTCTATAATAATTACTTAACAATACCAGTTTGTAATACATTAATATAGTCAGGAGGCAGAATCAACAAAAACGCATACCAACATAACTTATTGGTCACATTTTTTTTTCTGCAGTGGTTTGGCAGATTTTGTAGCAGCAATCATTTCTTAACTAAGAAATCCTTTGCATTGTTAGGTAAGGAAATGCTTAGAGAAAACGGAATCAATTTTTGAGAGTGTTTCCTACCAAACCTATTATATGCATCAGTGTATACTTCAGGAAAGAGGGTATAGCCAGACGAAATTTCTTTTGTGTCAGGAAGTCGTGAAATGCAATGGTACCGAAGTATCTCCCCATTGGCAAATAACAATTTTCGAGACAGACTTCACTTGCACTAAAATTTTACCTTTCCGATTCATTGCTGATAAGGGTTCTTTTGAAAAGTTGGGTATTTTTCCTTGATATTCCTCAAATCTCCTTGTGCTGACGCACACTTTCACCACATATATTTTAGTTTAAAAATAATATAAATAATTTAAAATTTATGAAATATAAAATAAAAAATAAAGTCATGTTTCAAAAAAAAATCCTTTCATGTTTATGAAATGTTATATAAAGTCATGTTCCATTTATATTTAGTTTGCTCCGTTGTTCATTTTGAAATCCACTCTAGCTTATTTATTATATTAACTTATTGGTATGTTTACTTAATTTGTGCTGTAGTTTATTTTATTTCAGCTATAAATATTTTTCTAAAAAATAGCAGTTCGATAAAAATTGAAAATTTTCTTACTAACTAAAAACTAAAAATATGTTGAGCAAAGTTTTAATATGGTAAAAAAATTTGAAAAAAATGTTCTTCAAACGTATTCCCAAATATGTTTTAATAATTTTATCTTTTTCTTTGTTCTGTTTTTAATTATATGGTTGTATGTTGGAATTAAAAATTTTGGTAAGAAGCAATTTATAAGTAATAAAAATTCATGATTAAATAACAGAAGTAGTCATAGCAAGTACACATATTGCATTTTATTCATCAGTAAATACATTTTGCAAATGAATATTTTATATAATTATCATTTTAAACATTCGATTTATTGCTATTATTTGAACAAACAAATATTTTTACATGAAAATTGTATGAATGACTTAGCAAGAGCTTATACACACACACACACACACACATATATATATATATATATATATATTAACAAAATAAGCCAAGCAAAAGGAACACAACCGAATCAAAACTACAACAAATCGAAAAATAAGCCAGACTGAAGAATTTCTCAAGTGTCAACCTGAGGCAAGGATTCAAAATAAGAGATTTTTTCTGTGAGAGGCCTTAGAAAATGTCCAAACATATTGACTCAATCGTAACCAGAAAATCCTCCGAAGGAAAAAGAGGCATACCAATTTAAACAGCAAAAACACAAAAACAAATTCCTTTTTTCTTGGCTTATTTTGTTAATTAATTTAGATTCATCTTTATTTTAGTTGTAGCTGCATTTGATCTCACTAAATACAATGATTGATTTTTAAAATTTTAAAATTTCAAACTTGTTTGAATCCGAAATAGTTTTTAGTTTCGATTCCAATTTCTAATTTCGTTTTCGTAATTAATTTCGTTTTTGTTTTGTTTGCATAGTTATATTAATTTATATTTGTTTGATTAATTGGTTCTATTTCCTTTTTGTGAACTTTTAATGTTTAATTCCGAATAAAATTTATAAATCGTTGAATTAATACTTTTTTTAAAATTAATATAGTGCGAATTTTTAAAAATCTAATATTGCTGGAAAATACTGCAAAAAATGATAAACTTTTATTAGATTTTTATTTAAAAGTTCAAACCCATAGGAATGGTTCCCCTATAATTTTCTTGCATACTCTTTAATAACGATTTTACCTCGGAAGACAACTTTTGCATTTGCGCGCAATAGCTACGAAATATGATCTTTATATTAAATTTAGCTTATTTACTGAATCTTTAGTATGACCTTGGTGAGTTAGTTGAGGGTTAATCCTTTGTTAATAGATGCTGTAAACAGAACCGGAATTTTTTTTTATATATATTAAATAATCCTATAATGCATAAACTCATCGTGTAGGTACAAGTAATGAGTTGTCAAAGTTTTATTACGATCGGATGAGTAGTACGACAGTGCATAAGGAACGAACAAAAATTCATTAATCCTTTGTTAATATATGTTTGAAACATACCCAAAAATATTTTTATATATTTGATAAATTTACTATTACAATAAATATCGCATAAGTGCAACTAATAATTATAAAAGTTTTATTGCAATCAGGTTAGCTGTACGGCAGCGTATAAGGACGAATAAACAAATATTCATTTTTTTCAGTAATTAATTGGATTACAAGAATTTTATTTCCATATACACTGAAGTGACAAAAGTCATGGGATGACTGTTAATATCGTGTCGGTCCTCCTTTTGCCCGGCGAAGTGCAACAACTCGACGTGTCATGGAGTCCACAAGTCGTTGGAAGTCCTCTGCAGGAATATTGGGCCATGCTGTCTGTATAGACGTCCATAATTGTGAAAGTGTGGATGGTGCAGGAGTTTGGGCACGAACGGACCTTTCGATGATGTTCCATAAATACTCTATGGGATTCATATCGGGCGATCTAGGTGGCCATATCATGCGCTGGAATTGTCCGGAATGTTCTTCAAACCAATCGCGAACAGTTCCGGCATGGTGACATGGCGCATTGTCATCCATAGAAATCCCATTGTTGTATGGGTACGTGAAGTCCATGAATGGCTGCAAGTGATCTGCAAGCAGCTGAACATAACCATTTCCAGTCAATGATGGGTTCAGTTGCACCAGAGGACCGAGTCCATGCCATGTAAAAACAGCCCACACCATTATGCAGCCACCACCAGCTTGAACAGGGCCTTGCTGACAGTTTGGGTCCATGGCTTCGTGGGGTCTGCGCCACACTCGAGCTCTACCATCAGCTCGTAACAACTGAAATCGTGACTCATCTGACCAAGCCACGGTTTTCCACTGGTCTAGGGACCAGTCGATATGCTCACGAGCCCAGGAGAGTCGCTGAAGCGATGTCGTGCTGTCAGTAAAGGCACTCGAGTCGGTCTTCTGCTGTCATAGCCCAAGGAAGACAAATTTCGCCGCATAGTCCTATCGGACACGCCCCTCGTACGTCAAACATTGATTCCTGCAGTCATTTGACGAAGTGTTGCGTGTCTATTAACTTTGACCATTCTACACAGACGTCGGAGGTCTCGGTCGTTAAGTGCAGGTGGTCGCCCACTGCGCTGTCCATGATGGAATGTGATGCCTGAAATTTCATACTCTCGGCACACTCTCGAGACTGTGGATCCCGGAATGTTGAATTCACTAACGATATCCGCAATGGAATGACCCATGCGTCTAGCTCTAACTAACATTTCACGCTCAAAGTCTGTTAATTCTCGTCGTGCCGCCATAAATCACGAAAACCCTGTTGACATGAATAACTTGAACACAAATGAAAGCTCTGGAAAACGAACTGCGCATTTATACTTTTTCGCTGCGATACTACTGCCATCTGTATATTTGCATATTGCTATCCCATGACTTTTGTCACTTCAGTGTATATCAAGGATTAAATATGATTTGTTGTAAAATCTTGCTATTCTATATTTACGAAACAAAACAAAAAGAAAATGATGTTTTATGATTTTGAATTTTGGTAGAATTGTTACTCCATTGTGAGGTTTTGTGATATCTGGGCGTTCTAAATTATTAAAATTTTTGAAAAAGGGACAGAATAAAAATCAAAATGCTGTTAGAACATTTAAAAAACTGAACTGCACTACTAACCTTAAATAGCCTTTTTTTGAATGATTAAAATTCTCTAATATTAACGCAATATCACTAATATAGAGCAGGGGATAAATATGTTTTTTAATTTTCTGAATAAACGTTTGGAATGAGTGGAAAACTGTATTAATTGAAACTCAGTTTGGCGCGGTATAATATATTACTGTGAATAAGTCATTGGAATGTTTATTTATCATATCATCAGTATACGAAGTAAAAGTAAAACAATCGTGAAAAATTCAAACATGACATTTTTGTAAATTTGCATTTTTATAATTTTATGAGTTCAACAAATACAGTTTTATATTTATGCCTGCTGACATTTTAGTATATAATTTTGTGGCCCCTTAATATATTTGATCAAAACGTTAAATTTAACCAAAATCCAACATTTCGTAAATATTGCTCGTCAATGTCGCATTCTCTCTCTTTCCCAAATTTCTCACTTTAATATGGGATGAGAAAAATAAAAATTATTCTGCAAAATAGCAGTTTGGAGAGGTAACATATGCTTTGGAAGTTATGTTTGTATTTGTGAAGATGGTTAGCCAAACTAGTCTTTAAAGTGTGGGTGGGAAATTTTATACATGAATTTTTCATATTGCATTCATAATTTTCTATTAAATTTAAAACGAAATTTGTTCAAAGGAAATCTATATTCTCTGTATGTTTGAATATAACCTGAATATAATAAACATAATACATTTGATCAAAATTCCAGATTTCACCAGATCTATATTTCCTATATGTTGATGCCAAATAAGGCATTCACTCCCTTTCTTAAGTTTTACAATTTACTATGGGATGAAAAAAAATAAAAGTTCTTCTGCGTTGTACACATTAGTTGTTTGGAGAGACCACATCTGCCTTTGCTTATATTTGTGAATATGATTAGTCAAATAACTGCTTAAAGTTGGAGTGTGAAATTTTATACATGAATTTTTCATATTGAATTTATAAATTTCTATCAATATTTAAACGAGTTCATTAAAAAAATCCATTTGGCAGGCATTTTCAGTATAACATGATGGTTACAAAATGAAAAGAGCTAAATATTTATCAGTGTTCTGTCCAGGAGTAGCGCATTTTTTCCGTGAACTAGGCTTGTTGAGTTGGAGACTTAATTCGTACATGGTTGTTCTCTGCCTTGTGTTTTATTTTTGAGGTGTGTGAGTGAGCCCACTTTAAAAAGGGGCTGTACAAGCGAAGTGTGTGTGTGGCATCTTCACATGTTTAATGAAATTTTTGTTTGAAATATGACAAGAGGTCGATCATCTATCAGTCTGTACTTTCAGATGCTTTTAAATGATTCAAAATCTAGTGATTCAAACATATGAAATTTGGTATTTTTTTTTTGGTATGTGAGGCAGTAATATTCACAGATATGTGCCAAGCTTGAACTTTATTGGAAAGAAAATCTCAAAAATTACATTTCGGTTTTCTGATACCTGTGTATTAACAATATCCTAACAATTAATTCTCTGATGACATAACTCTTAAAAAATATTCCATTGTTTTAAATATTTTTGTCAAATTTCTATGTTACTTTAAAATTAAGACTTCCAAACTGTGCGATTGCAAGCAATACAGAATCAAAAAATTATAAGAAACAAAAATTCATGAAATTAGGGCACATATGTCAAAATATGTCTCTTTGTTTAAAAGTGATGGAAATTTTAAGTTATTTAATAACTAACTACAGATTACGAACACACTGATAATAAATATCTGGGATTTTCATAACATGGACTGCCTAGCCTCTTACAAAATATTCTGGTACAAGTCAGAATCGCTTGTTGAGGTTCATAAAAGAAAGTGATAGCAATGAAAATTGGCAAACATTTGAGGATAATATAATACATTTTCTTATATAAATATTATGAAATGTGAATGATATTTCCATCCGAAAAATTTTTGCTGCAATCTTCTGAGAATCATTCTTTAGAAAAATTTGAAATAATACGTTGAAAGGAAATATTTTACGATTACTAATCTACATGTTAGCATTTAAAAATTATTCTTCCCCTTCATTCAAAATATAGAAAGCTCAATACATATATTTGGGGAATATTAAATTACTTTTAATATTTTCAGCTTGAAAGGAAATCTTATTTTCTAGGAATAGCATTCGTTATTAAAATTATTAATGCGACAGATAGATTACTGGTACATTTTTGTGAAAAATTGAGTGTAACATATTTGCGAAATTTGAATAATGCAATGATTTATTGACTTTTCAATATATTCTTTATCGGGCTGTTTAGTCAACCCAAGAAGGAACTAATGATTCCAAAAGTTAATTGCTTTTATTATTGGTTGGATTAATTATTTGCTAACTATTCAATTTGTCAATATTTTACCAGTTTCTTAAAATGTTTTGGTGATATACAGCTAATGAATGAATTCTAAGATTACTGCAATGAACGTTTTACCCAATTTATCTCAACTGTTTTCATATTTAAAGGAAATCCATTCTAAACTTATTTCCTTATTATTTCTAATTATTAGAAGTTTCTTTTATTGATTTTGACGCTATGTCTATTTTGGGTAATTTGGATATTATATGTGGGAATTAAAAGAACTATAATATAGTTTCAGAAACGTCTATGAATTAAGAATTGCATCTAATAAATGGTCATCGATCACCTCAGTCAATAAAGCTAAATTCTAATGAGAAATAAAGATGTCTTGAGAAAGCTACACTTTAAAATCATTCGATGTCATTCAATATCTGCTGTAGTATATGGTACATTTTTGTTTATAATATTTGTTTACTATATTTTTTCATTATTAAAAACCAAACTTACAAATAAAGTAAGTATCAAGCCCACTTAACGGTTAAAAATATTTTTCGAAAATATTTGAAAACATCTTTTTAAAGTATATTATATTAATTTCTTTCTTCTTTTTTATTTCAATAAATAATTCCTTTAACTTAAAAATTGGTTCTAAGATAGCAAAATATTTCTCTATATTTTAATGATGGTTACAAGGATTTGTTAGGAATCAAGTACTAACTCTTATTTCACAAAGGGTAGGTATTTTAGTATATTTGCCCTAACGACGCCGTTATTAATTCAAAAGGACTCTTAAGTTTCACTTGAACAGTTAGACGTTTCCGTCTATCTTTTATTTTCACAAAGGTAAACTCTTTAACGAGAAGTTCAATTAAGACTTCAGCTTACTCAGACAGTTGTCGAATATAATGAGAAATTCAAACATACATCTTAGGTTTCAACAGTGCAGCAGTTTTTTATATATTTAATGGAACTTTTGCAAAATCTTTTACTAGTGATAGTGTTGTCTAAATTTTACTGAATTCTTTATATAAATAAAACGTGTGATTTGTCATTTATTTTCAAATTAAGTTTTAATTTAAAACTATTTGACTTAATATTATTTAAAAACATTATTATAATAATGAATATCACATTATTATAATATTATTATAATAATGTTTAATATCACATTATTATAATTGTTTTTTAAATCAAGGGCTTTATCCTAGAAATATACATTGGTGAATGGCTTTCAAGAAGTGCATTAAAGGTTATTATCCCAAAAAATGGTCTGGAGTTCAATTTCAATATTAAAATATAAAGAGTGATTCCAATACTTTATTTGTTTCCACATAATTTCTTATAAAAATATATGTACTTCAAAATTTAAGTTTAAAACTGGTTCTATTTACTATTTTTTGTCATTTAAAAAAATAAATCTTTAAAATTGAGTTATTCATATCTTATATTTTGATGAGTTAATAACATTTAAGGAAAATATAACGACTATAAGATTCTCGGATTCTTTTACCAGAAATTTCTATACAAGCAACTATGACGTAATTTCAGATTCTAATTCCTTAGGTATAAATAAAGCATGTCGTAGTTTTTAGTGTTTTTATGCAGGTATGCATAATTTAAAGGCATATTCTGACCATATCGCAGATTATATGGCAACTAATATGGTGATCATAATTTTTAGTGAAACAAATGTTTTTTTTAGAATGTAAGAGAGTAAGTACGGCGATTTCAAGTGATTGCTGCTAAGAAGCTGAATCTTTGAGGAAAAATATTTTTATTATAATTTGTTTATACGAAAGCAAACTTGAATTGCAATATACAAGAACCGAGTTAAAATTACAAATATCTATGATATTCAATGTCTTAAATTTAACCGTTCAATTCTTCAGTGCATTGCTTGATTTCTAGAGCAGCATATGTATATGACGTCTAATATTTTAAAAACATAGCTTCAAAATATTTAATCTCTGTGCTTAAATTTAATAATTGTAAGAATTTAGAAGAAGATAATACCATTCGAACTCCAAATACATTTTCAACACTAACAGCAAGAGACGCAATTGTTTCGCCATGTATGCAATCACCACTGTATTTAATGCATGGTAAATATAATTTTATTTTATCATCGCTTGATTTAGTGAAACAAAAGGTGTATAGTTCATTATTGTGCAAAGCCAATAATGTTGCCTAAAATCAAATGCTGCACACATATTTTCAAAATTTGAGACTTTAATAATCTCCGAAGAAAAATATTATGTATAACAGAAATAATGGTAATGTGATAAAAATAATTTACATAAAAATGTAAGCATAAGAATTATTTTATCTATGCAACTCTACATTAATCAGCATCTCATTAATTATGATTTTATTGACCATGCCATTAAACTTTCGAAATCGAACTGTATCAGTAAAATTCTTTCTTTTAGAAAAAAATAATAATTTTAATGGTATTTAGATATATTGATAGATTTGATCTTGAATTATCAATGTCCACGAATGATTTTACATTTTGAAGAAAGTAACACTTTTGAAAAGAAACTTTGATGTGGCTTCAAACGAGCTGGAATGAAAAATTATATCAAATGAATTGTAACTCATTTCTTGAACAAGATGCAGCTGATGCACATTTTAGGAGAACAAACACCTTTGTAAGTTCTCATCTTTACTAAACATGTTGTTTCCATTGACATATATATGAGCACCAGTTGCAGGATATTGTTCTTACATATATATAACCAACAGGATTTATGTTTTCCTATATAAAACTATAAACTGTTTACTCTTCTTCCAAAACTGGAGCAGGATGCTAAGGACATACACGCACAAAGCTCATTTATGACGCATATAATATACAGTGGTGTCTAAAAACATGTTTATTTTGAATCTAATTAGTCATCATTTAATTTTTGTGCCTATTTTATTTATCGGAATATTTTTAAAGTAAAACTTTGATAATGAATTCAAAACTTCTATTAAATTATCTAAAAGTTTATTCTAAATTTCTGTAATGTGGTAATTAAAATACAAAGAATATATGACAGTCAAGAAAAGTTTTCTAAAGTGCAAATTAATATAGGAAATGAATGCATGTTTTGAAATGACATGATTGTTTAATTAAATAACATAAAAGTTTTTTCCAAACCGTTATCTTTTATAAATCGTAGTGATTTATTTTCTGGGTAACTTAAGTAGTCTAAAAATGTTTTGTAATAAAAAAGAAAGCTACTATAGAAAATGGATACAAAATTTTAATCAAGTGATCTGAAATTTTATTCTCAAACGTTCCTAACTGGAAAGTAATTAAATCTTCCCGAAAGTAACTTGGGACGAGATAATAAATTCGTCTGTTCACTCAAATTCGTCTACTTTTGTATCTGAGCTGACCCTCATTTATCACATCGCTAACTTTCACAAATGCCAGTACGTGGCTCCTGAAGCACGTAACAGAGCTTGTGAAAGTTAGTATTCGTAATCTAAATGCCTCCTGTGGCACGTAAATCAGGATATGCCTGTTATTTCCTTACATCCACCATGAAACTTTAAGTCTTTCTGTTATCATGGTTGGAATATTAAATGCTATTCTTACTTCTTAATCCAATACCTACGCACTTGATTTTATATTTGATTAAACTTATAGAATCTTGTATTTGATACACATACCGTGTTTTAATAGTTTCATGATTTATAATGGCAATCAGAAATTATTCAGAAGCTTTCGTTAGTTGAATTTTATTTTATGGCATATTTTATTGTTGGTATTAACTTAACGCAAGATTATATTCGATGTAAGTTCATTTGACTAATTTAAGATGGTATAAAAATACAGAAAATCACAGTATTAAATATAAAATTTTATATACCAAGTATAAAAATGTATAATATATGAATATAGATTGTATATTCGTATACCGAAATACGAATTGTAAGATGACAAATTTGTTAATTTGTTTCATTTATTTCGATATCTATAAAGGGATCTAAATAAAAATATCATAATAATTTACTATTTTAGTATTTAAATTTTCAAAAGTATTATAAATAAAAGAAAAAATATTAAAAAATAATTATGTGATTCTTTAGATGAATTGAATGAATAATAATGAAATAAACAGTTGTTATAATCCTTCAGATGTTTAGAAAGATGTTATCCTTCAGATGTTAGAAATCAAATTATGTTTATTCATTTGTTGAATTTTAATTGATCTATACTTTAAATAAAAATCTGTCAGTAATTCTGACAAAAGCAATTCATACCTTGACACATAATACGAAGGATAATCCCTTCCATTGATAAATAGCCTAGTGAATAATATTGTGAGCTAAACAAGCTCAACTTATCCTGCACAACAAATAAAGAAACTTCATCAATTCAAACCATTCAAATACTCGAAATTAAACAATTTACAACATGTTATTTTATTGATTAATTTACGCATTAATTTTGTATCTTTAAATGCTATTAAACTGGAGGTGAGCTAGAGATTGATTTGCAATTCCTATTTTAAATTTTAATCTACTGAAAACATGCAATCTATTTTTCAAACATTTTTTAAGATATGCAATTCTGAAATACTTTCGTGAAAAAGTATTATGACCACAACATTATTTTACAGAAACTGCAAGGCTGTTTCACACAGGTATTTCAGAAATCATATTATCGGTGTTCTCATTACTCACATAAATTCGAAAATATTGTAAAGGCTTATTCATTAGAGACGACTAATTATTACGTATACTGAGAATATTATTATTGTCTGTGTAGTTTCCCATGAATGTTTTATTTCGTTAAACTGTTGCCTTAAGTGCCATAAGATGTAATACGGATAGACAACAATTCCCTGTCAAGTCTTTAACCAATCTATACCATGTTACGATAGTACAATGAAAGTGATATTACAAATTCTTCTGTCAATCAACAGAAAGCTTATTTTAAAACATAGATAGTGAATACTTTATTATTTTAATATTTATCATAGTATCCACTAGAAAATTTACAAATTGCTGCAATCTAATTACACACTTTTGTTCAGCCTTTATGAGAGGATGTTAAATTTTGAATATTCATATTTTATGTCAAATTGAAAACAGGCAGTAAAGACATTTATCTTCAGAGCATTTAATATATAATTTTATATGATTTTAATGGGCTACTGATATTTTAGTAAACATCGAGATGATCAGAAATCACCATTATGGTCATATTTAAAATAAACATATTAATTTAGCTCTTAAAATAAGCTTAATTAGGATTACAATGAAGTTAATGAATAGTGCAATAACAAATTCTATTTACCAAATATTTATTTTAAATATTCACCAAAAGCTGATATTTTTCAATTGATAAGTGATATATCTTGTGTGCAAATATATATACATGAACTACTCAACAAGCATAAGCTCCGAATATAACATGCTATAAGGCCTTGTTGCTTTAACAGTCTTTACCCGTTCTGTTAATAGTACTAATAAAAATTTCGATTGGGATCAAATTCAATGGTACCGTTTTGTGATTAAAATATAATTCACTAAGCGTCAAACTGTAATAAAAATGTGTTATTTTAATCCTGTTAAACAGGTCAGTTAATTTTACACATAAAAATGCTTAATAGAATCAAGTTCAATAATATTATGGAGAAATTTAAAAAAAATTCGTAGGTATTATAAGTCATCTGTTATAGTCCCCTGCAATGATACTTCTGATTTCATAAATAGTGAAGTAGTGTTAAAAAATAGTGTTAAAAACCCAAGATTAAACATTTTATGAAACCATGAAACATGATTGAATTTCTTTAAAATGCTGAAGTATACTGATGAAATATTGATAAATTACCGTTTAAAATACACGATAAGTTTTTTTAAATATTCCACTAAAGTTATCAAGTATTTTTTACCTAATTAACAATTTCTACATTGTATAGTAAAATTTCGAAAGTTGTCATTGAAAACTGATACATTTCGGTTCATTTTTAATTAAAATTTCTAAAACATCATGATAAAGAGTGCGTTATCAACTTTCATTGTTTATTTTTATGAAAATAAATAACAAATAGACATAGCTTGTAGTTAGTCAAAAGACATACTTGCGATTTATTCCCATTTATATCAGCTAATAATGAAGATGTGTGTGTGCGTGTTTGTGGGTGTCAAGGCATTCTACAAACCATATCTTTGGCAAACAGCTCTTAAATTTAGTACAAAATATCTTGAAGAGTGTAAATTTCCACTTAATTGGGTTTATTTTCAATTTCAATTAATTGAAAATTTGAATTTAATTAATTTGTATTGATAAAATTTGAAAATCTTAAGCGTTAATATTAAGCGCTTTAGGGCCTCATTAGTTACTATGCTAGTCTTAAAGCATTCATTTTATGAAATTAGAAACCTCGTTTTTAAGAAATATATATGAGTAGAGTTTTTGAATGATAACCCCTTTTTCAGATTTTTTTCTTCTAAATACGAAATCACAGTTTTTTACTAGGAAGAATAAAAATATTTCAATTGGCAAACTGTTTCAAATTTGCCTTCCACTACACTTCCAGTTTCATTAAAATGGATTTAAATAGGTCTTATAGCATGTTGCCATTTGAAATAATATAACATTTTTTTTATAAATCATTGCAAATAAAGATAAATAACTAAGACCCAGAGGATACGGCTAAAACTCATACAATAACGTTTCATAAAAAATGCATCAATATTTTAAATTCAATTTATTTCTGATGTATTCATTAGTTATCCCATATTTATACCATTTCTTAGAGAAATAGGATATATCAAAAAAAGGATATTTCCATAATATTATGCATAAAAAGGTGATCATGTCTCTTCGTTTTTGACTCTTACTTAAACTTTTAACAAATTTTCACATGATGTGCCATCGTGTTCTATTCGTCAAACTAAAGCAAACGTTAAATGTGGTTGGCACTATATCATTCGATTTTATATCCGCCATTCTTAAATACTTTCCAGTCAAGTTTTAAAAAAACGCAGGGAAACGCCTACAAAATAAAAATAAAACTTCTGTGATTATTGAATGAGGCATTTTACATAATCGACATTGCATGACCTAAATCAATCTTACAGTGGAGAACTCCAACTGTGTTCCGATTCACAATCTGTTTAGGTTACTCAGACTGCAGATAAAAAATGAATTAGTATGATATACTTGTTCATTGAATTGAGAAAGCTCATTTTTATACTAAATGGTTCAAAAACTGAAGAAATCAGGCATTTAAAAGATCAAAGCACTTATATAAAACTATCAAGAACATCCTCATGATTTTTTGAATTTTTCAAAACGATAATGAGTGTCAGACCAATTATCAGACCAGACCAGACCAGATATCAGACCAATTTTGATTTCGAGTAAAGAGTCTTCCCTCTTAGTAAAAGTATCCCTTCCCCCTTAGTTTTAGAATGATTTAAAATGTTGAGTTTAAAGTCTAAAAATTTCTATTAGTGCTAATAAATTATTTTATTTCTAAATTTTAAATGAAACGATATAAATAAATTTATTACAAGTATTTAAATGTTTCTAGAATGATTTCTAGAAAACTGTCTTATCTATATAGATAAAAATGAATGTCTGTATGTCTCTTATGCTTTCCTAAACCGTTCATGCGATTGCGATGAAACTTGGTCAGCTTATTGTTTACATCTACGGGATGGTTATAGAAACAGTACAATTATCTGAAATTTATTTAAAATGGAATCTCAGCCGCATCTATTTACCAAGGATTAACTTCCGAAATAAGTCTCAGAGGAGACAATAGATCAGGGATGGGCAAATTACGGCCCGCCGGAAGGTTCTATCCGGCCCGCGGATAGAATTTTAATTTGCCAGTCAGATGCAAATTAAAAGAAATGTTCATATATTATATATCCATCTCCTTTTCTACTTTGTTTAAATATTATATTTTTTCCTCCTTTTTTTCAAAGAGCTGGTAATCTGTTTACATTCTCTATCTTTGTTCTACAAAACATAAATCGAAGGACATAGCAAACACAGGCAGTTTTCAATCGGTAAAGTGTTAAAAGCGGAAGCTATTTGTTAGTTATAGCTGTAGATTGGCGCCAACAAGCGTTATCTTTTTCTTGTGGTGCAGACATATTGGAATTCAATATAGGTGAATTAGACCTCACATGTGGCAGACTGCGCATTTTAAGGCTCCATCTAGCGGCTTTTTCTTTTGGCGTGAGTTTTAATATTATTGATCGTGTTGAAAGATTGTGGACATATAGCGTCATTGTGAATAGTGGTGAAATTATTAAAAGTATAGCGTAGCTAGTGCTTGTTTGGGTTATTCGTAAAATATTTCAACCCCAAAATGGCTACTAAAAAACGTAAAGTAATTCAGAGTGCCGCGCTTTTAATGATGAATGAACATGGAAATATTTTTTTCAGTTGTAAAAGATAAACCAGTGTATCTCATCTGCAATGAAGCTGTAGAAGTCTTCAAAGAATATAACATTTCCCGTCATTTCACATCTAAGCATAAGAATTCCAATTACGGAGCAATGTCTGAATATGAAAAAAAAATGTAGAAAGTCTTTGTAAAAAATTATCAGGCCGGTAAAATTTTTTCAAGAAGGTAAACACTATTCAAGAAGCAGCTACACATGCAAGTTACATTGTAGCATACAATATTGCTAAAAATAATAAAACTCTCAGTGATGGGGAGTTCGTTAAACAATGCATGCTCCAAATTTGTGATGTTTTATGTCCAGAAAAGAAAAAATAATTTTGGGACTGTAAGCTTATCTCGAAAAACGGTGTCTTCTAAAACAGAAGCCATCGATAAAAATTTGGCATCACAGTTAGAGTCAACGATTGGCCAGTTTAAATTTTGTTCCATAGCTATGGATGAAAGCACTGATATAAATGATACTGCTCAATTAGTATTATTTATAAGAGGTGTTGATGAGAACTTTGAAATTATTGAGGAACTGGCGTGCATGCGTTCTTAAAAGGGAACTACAACGGGATATGATATTTTTCTGGAATTTCAGGAAGGGCTTTTAACTTTGAAAGTGCCTATAACAAATATATGTAATATTACGACCGATGGAGCCCCAAATATGTCAGGAAAAAAATCTGGATTTCTTGGTCACTTTAATCAAAACTATCTTGGGAACAATGTTGTTTTTCTACATTATGTTATACATCAAGATGCTCTGTGTAAATCTGCATTGAATATGAAACCCGTGCTTGATACAGTCGTGAAGCTTGTAAATACTATTCGATCTCATTGCTTTTACAGACAATTTCGAGATTTTCTTCAGTAAGTGCAATCTGAATACTCTGATGTACTGTATTACACGAAAGTAATGTGGCTTAGTGCAGAATGTGTTTTCGAGCGAGATTGGCAGCTGAAAGACGACATTGTGTCGTTCTTCCATGAGAGACAGTGTTCTGCGGAGTGCGAAATTTTAGAAGATAACAAAATGGCTTTCAGACTTTGCAGTTTTCACAGATCTTCTTTGCCATATGAACAACTTGAATGTCAAGATGCAAAGGAAAAATCAATTTATCGACGATATTTGGTCACATCTCAAAGCTTTTAAACTAAAACTTAATATGTTTGCTGGGCAGCTAGGTAAGAACGATTTATCTCATTTCCCGAGGTTAAATTCAATACCCTCAGGAAATGAAGAGAACCTTAAGAGTTATGAAGATAGCTTGAAGAAACTGCATTTTGAGTTCGAACGCAGATTTCAAGATTTCAGTGCCATTCAAGCAGAATTGGATATTTTTACCATGCCATTCAACGTAAATTGTGAAGCAGTGAGGTCAGTTTTGCAGCTTGAATTAATTGACTTGCAATTTAACAATCATCTCAAGCAATTGTTTCTAAATATGCCAAAGTTAGAGTTTTACAAATCATTATCGAAAGTAAGTTTCCCAAATTTAATATCTCATGCCCAGAAAATCAGTGCTATGTTTGCTTCATCTTATATATGTGAACAAGTGTCTTCAACTATGAACCTTAGAAAGAATTATTTCAGAAGTAGACTGACAGATGAGCATTTAGCCTCGTTCCTTAGATTCAGTACATCTCACTTCGAACCTCAATATAAGGAACTTTTAAAAAGGAAATCACAATTTCATTCATCTCATTAATATATTAAATTGTAATACTTGTATATTGTTTTTAAAATTTTAGAAAAATTCATCTTGGCCCGCTAAACTTTATTTTTTCGATTTTTGGCCCGCGATCGAAAAAGTTTGCCCATCCCTGCAATAGATTCTGTAGAAATGCTAAATTCTAGTTAAAGGTTGATATTTTGTAGCTATAATACGTAAATGTCATGCAAGTCATTCTCTTATGTAACAAATTTATTGCAGATTATGCGAGAAGGCTTAGGGGAGACTAACCCTGGGGTTTTTATATTTTAATTAAATATCAGCGTTTTTCGCAGTCACTACGAAACATTTTACAGTACAAATAATTTTGCACCATCTTAATTTTCAATTTTTTTCAACTACATTAACGATTTTATGGTATAAAGGTATAAATATGTTTTCGCTGTTTAATCAATTAAAAAATATTTTAATAACTTTTTCTAAAATAAAATTTGACAATTCTGAACGAATATCATACGAATACGAGACATAATACACAGTTTCTTCCATTACCATTCTGAAAGAACCTACTTTAATTACCTATGTGTTTAATAAAAAGTTTTGAAGAATTATAATTATAAAATGCGAACATTCATCAAGGGCTCATGCGATAAGTAAGTAATATGCTATTACAAGAAACGGATAAAACATATTTCAATTTGAAAATTCTTTAGCTGACAAATACACTTATCTAAGATTTTTTTGTAAAAAATCCGATCTTAAATCAGAATACAAATTAATTAAGATATTAAATGTTTAAAACTTAATTAAAAAGGTTTTCTTTTGATATGTTTATGATTTAACTTTAAGAAAAATTAAATGTAATAATATGAGTCTTAATTAAATCATTGTATAAAATTGAGGGAATAAATTTCCACCTATCTCATCATGAAACTCTTTAACAATCAGAAAGCATAATTACTGTGTTTGTCAACTTAAAAAAAACATTATCATTCCTACTGAATGGGGAAACAAAGCAACTTTGATGAGTATTACGCAAATAATACTAATGAAACATTCATTTTAAATCCTTATCTACATCACAAATAATTTAATCATTATTAAAATGAGGTGATTAGTAAGGTCTTACAAAACATAATGAAAGCTCTTTCCTATCAGATATTTTTATATAAATATTTATTATCTAAAATAATTAATTATTTTCTTCAATGTTTTACTACCTCCGAAGTTAAAAGAAAGTCTGAAAGTTCTGATTACAAAAAGACAATTACATTTAACGAGCTCTGAACCATGAAACAGGCATTTAAAATAAAACTCTATAATTAAAATGTAAAATAATCATTATTCAAATTATTCGATACATTTCCTAATTAATTCTCTCACTGATTGAGGCAGAATATTACCAACAGTTGCCGCGTTTACAAGAAGGCATAAAAAGATAATACCTATTTAAAGGTCACTTTTACTTTGCCCAAAACGTACAATTATTTTCAAAAAGATAATTTTAAAATATTCTTTCAAGAAGGGTATCAAATAAATATTTTTATATAAAATGCAACTGTTATCTATAAAAACTTTATAATTTCATGTTCGAAATTTCCAGAATTTTTTTCAAATACTATTAAAGCTTAATTAATTTTAATGCTTAAAATGTCACCACTTTTTCTGAGTTAATGAGATAAACGTTTCTGTTTCTATTGGTGATTGATCGTATTTATTTATAATGATATATGTTTTCATTTCTAACAACAGTGCATTTTCTTTTAAAATGATTTTCTTTCAATTAATGAATTTTTACATTTTTTGAAGTTATCATTTAATTTAAATATTCATGCACATTCCAATCAGATTATTAATTACTTAATGATTTAACACATATATTTTTAATATCTAACAAATTAAAATATTTTGATTGGACCTTAATTTTTATTTTCCTACGTTTTTTTTTTCCATTTATTGGTATCTAACTAAATACAAAGGAAGTTCTCAACTATAAAAATGACTTCACAATTTTCTACTAAATTGAAGTAAAATTTTAATTTCAAACATTTTGGTTTTATTAAAAAGAAATCTCTTAAACAATTTACGTCGTAATTTAATTCTCGTTAATCTTCTTATAAGGAAAGTATCGACATTTTATCGAATGTAGAGTATTTAATTTTTCTTTAATAAATTTGAATTTAAAAAAATGAAACTTATGTAATAATTACGATATAAAAAGATTTCTTCAGCAATTCTAATTAAAATTTTAAACTCATTAAAATGAGAAAAGCCATTAAAACTGAAATATAAGATATTTTTACTAATAATTTCTTATTTTGATTTGGATGTGAGCTGGTAATTGTAACTTCAGCAATTTTTTATTAAAATAACTGTATAACTAATGCTTATTTTGTCAATCAATGTTACATATTTTATTGTATTGTATATAAAGTACGACAGATATAGAAAATAATATATTTAAAACGTTATTTTATTAAAAAAATACTATATATTTCTAAAATAGGATTGAAGTATTTCAAAATACTGCTGATTTAATTTTTTTTTTCAATTTCAATATTGTGCTAAATTTTCAGGCTTATTTCTGTAAGGCTTAAAATTATAGGTGTTAAAACCACAAGATATAAATTAAACAATTACAAAAAGCAACTTATACTAGTTATGTATTTTTTCTTAATTCTTCTTTCCCAAATATAGCTGTATCAATTTGCATTTTTTCCCCAAAAAATCAGAAATACTATATCTGAATACTGTAAATAAATCAGGTATATTTTCTGTCACATTCTTATTTATGATATTTATTACAGTTCCAGTTATGGCAGATTTAAAGAAATTAAATCTGCAATTAGAAAATTTGAAGGTCAATTTTCAATAAAATTGGATCATTAATAATGCGAATATATATATATATATATATATATATATCCCGATTCGAATATATATAGCCTCGAAATAATTAGCCTTTAACTCACTATACAGTACTGAGTGAATTAATAGGGACAACAATATTTTCAAAGAAAATTGTTCCATTTTCTGGGATTTTCTACCTTAAACCGGCTTCAACTCCATTATCTTACAACACGCGACAACCCTTGACTAGTCTAAATCAGTTTGGTCACGTGATCATGACATATCGAAAATTTTTTCCTTCTAATGCTGTGAGAAGTGGTAGATTGTGTAAATTGTCTGCTTCTGACGTATTTAAAAAGTAAATATCACTTCCAAGAAAAGGACTAGAATTGTTGCCCTTTTTCAGTATACTTCTATGGTTTTGAGATATGTTGCTGCAGCAGTTGAAGTTGGTCAAATACATATTTCCATTTTGGGACAATGTCTTCAAAACGAAAGAGTAAATGTAAATATTTGTCAAGTAAGTTGGCTGAGGACCTATCAGGTAATAACATCTTATTCAAACAGCCAATTCAACCCCAAGAAACAGACGTTTTGGAGTTTTTTTTTAATTCTGGAGAACCTGCCAGCTTAGTACAAGCTGAAGGGATGATGAACTCTAAACATTACATTTCTATAATAGAAAGAAAAATTGTGCCTAAGATGCAAACGTTTGCTGCTGCTGCTGGCATCTTTCAACAAAAATCTTGCTCCATGCCATATTTCTAAATTAACAATGATTATTTTTTTCATAAACAGAAAATAATGGTTTTGAATTGACCTGGTAATTCTCCTGATGTAAACTTCATCCAAAATTTGTGGAGCATTGCATAGAGACGTGTGAATAAAATGGACTGCTCAACAAAGAAATGTTTTCTCAAAGAAATCAAAAATTTATGTTTTCATTTAGTGGAATCGATGTCAAAACGTGTACTGTATCTAATGACATATTTTGTCTTATATTGCTATACCATGCATGCAAGTTTACCTACACTAATTAAACAACATTCTGGAAAAATTGTGAGTTTGTTCCAGTTACTGTACTATACAAAATAAATGACTGTCTTCCGCTTGGATTGCCGGCATTTAATAGTTTATGGAGCACAGCAGTGAAGGATCTGAAATCATCAAGCCTATCTCGATTCTTGTCCTTGTCGCCATAATTCTTAAAGATTCTAGTAAAGCCCATTTTGTCCCATAAATCGCCAAGTTCATTTCGTAGGTTAATCGTTATACTTAAAGGCCATTGATCCGGCATCCAATTAGCATATATTAGAGCTAAACATAAAATAGTTTTTCCTAGGATGGACCTAACAGTGATGCGAAGCAAAATCACAGATTCGTAAAAATAAGTAGTGGATGTTTATTGAGATTAAAGCCCATGATAAATCTGTATTACTTAAAATCAACGTTCATGCTTCAGGATTAAAAATTGAATGCAAATTTCTTTCTTAATTTTGAGCCTCTCTTGTACCACAATGTTTACTTTTTGCAGTATAATATCTTCATTTCATTCCGGGTCAAATGCATGACAAAACCTGTAGAGATATATTGCATTGTAATTTTTTCTTATGAACTTTCAATTCATGTAATTGTTGTCAGGAAAAAAAAAATCAATTTCTCACCTATTTTTCCTTTTTTTTTATTCAGCACCTTTCGCTTTTATCTTAAAATGCTCTTTCTGTTCCATTCGGGTTTTTTTCGAAACTAATTCATTCTCTAAAACCAAAACTATGTAACTATATTTCTACATCTATGTGACTGACATTTTGTTTTGAAACAGTTTGTGAGCAGCGAATCAAAAGCTTCACACAAAATAACTAATCACATCAAAAAGAAAAAATAAATAACAGTTGGGGGAAGACAAAGCATTTGTCAACTTAAATTAATAAATTTTTTTTTCGTATCAGAAACTTTGAAAGGATTTCTTTTTTCAGTAGGACAAATATGAGATATAAAAAAATAGTGATAGTAAAATTGTATTGTCTAGGATAGTCACGTGTAAAAAAGAATAACGGAATATTTTTTCTGTTAGTTAAATATAAAAATAACTATACACAGTTATACTGGTGTCATTAATCAATAAATTATTCGTATTCTGCTATTTTACTTTGTTTTATTACAAGTCATTCCGATTAAACAATTTTGAATTTTTTCCTCATCGTGCATCAGGAAAATAATTCTTTTGTTATGAAAACTGCGATCACTTTCCGATTTTAAGGTTTTTTGCCAGTAATTTTCATACTGTTTTCTTATCAAATTTATTACTTATATATTTAATTAATATTTAGTTTATTTTAATAAAATATAGTAATTCAACTTTGTCACATTTATTAACATTATATAATCATTATTTTACTTTAGAGTGATTTTATGCTGATAAAAATTAAATGATTTCTAAATTAATGCTTTAAAATTTATGAAAACTTCTTTTGAATCATGTAAGTGGTTAATTGTTGTATTATTTAGATAGAAATTATGTGCTTCTTAATATCATCTTTGTTTAAAAAAAATATTAAGTTCCATGGAAGCTTAAATTCAATTTTAGATATTCCCAATGATTTTTATTTTCTATGTATTAAAATTTTAAATTACCAATGTTTAATCCAAAATGGTGGAAGGACACATGTTTCGAGTATGGATACTGCCGATATATCGAAATGATAGAGCAATAAAATTTCCCATCACCCTCCAAAATACTCTCAGTATTGAGCGGTAAAATTTTTACTTCCCACTGGCCAATCTCGATTTTTATTTTTATTTATGCATAGAAATAACTGCTTCGAATTTGACTTTATCCACTTCAAATCGACTTCAAGAGAGTTTTTATTTCTTTCTTTTTTAAAGATACTTTAGTAATATTTCGCCAATCCTTTTTTATTTCTGTACCTAACCTTTGAAGCCTTAATCTTTACCTTTGAAAACGTTTGTATATAATAAATTCATAAATAATTCTCAAAGGTTAGGTTAAATATAACGACAGCAATTACACCTTGGCGAATTGCTTCTTATTCAGATTTGTAAAATGCATACAGCAGATTTGTCTAGGTGAAGAATATTCTTTGGTCTAATCAGATATACGCGGTAATTTTTTTAAGTGCATCAAATTAAAAAGGTCGAAGTGAATTTCTGTGAAAACAGAATGTGAGAATAATCAAATATTGAAGTTAATTTTAGTATGGGTATTATAGATGCTGTCATTCCCATCATTGTTTGATTGTCCAAACCAAAATAAATTGCCGATTTCAGTATGGAACTACAAAATACATTAGTTTATTTTTCCTGGTTATAATAATCGTTGCTGTGAGATTTCTTATAAAAAGTTGAATTTATGAATCTAGCGTGAATACAATATGATCTTTATGCTTTTTTAATTTCCCTTATTGATGTCTAAAATGTACTTTTTATATCCTAAATAATTTTTAAATTGTTATAATAAATTTTTCTTTTGAATGACAAAAAGACTTCCAACAAAATGTTCGGATTTCTCAAAAGTGTCTTTCTCATCACGTTTCTAACATAAAAAGGATCCATTTTTTGAAAAGGCTTGCCACTGAAGTTGAAACAGATTTTATATGAAAATGTGCTAAAAACATATTTAGATAAGGACAATAAATCTTCAAGCCGGTACTATACCCCCTAAAATTTCTTTTGTCTATTTGGTGATATTAAAAAGTCTTAATTTTATACGAGCTTCTTCCTTAAGGTGAAATAATAAATTCTACGAAATGTTGTCATCAACTGGATCAATTGTGAGATGGCGTAGCAAAAAACGTCGATAATTAATGAATCTACAAGGCGTTGTTTTTCAAGACAACATGAGACCACATATTACATTAGTCATAAGGTAAAAGCTCTTGACATAATGAAGCTTCCTGAGAGATGGAAGAATTTAATACATTAAAAGGACTTTTACGTAACAAAATAAATATCTTAAACAGCAAATATTATTTTTTCATTTCATATTAGAAATAGGAAATAAACTTATGGCTCATCTAATCATTATTATTAAAAAATCCAAGGCCATTTTTTCAATGCTATATTGTTTAATTATTATTTGTATCAAAATACTTTGCAATGCTATTGGAAATTTTAATTTCTTAGTGCACTGGAAAGGGACAATGTCATATTTTAATGTGTTATTGAAATCTCCTCGTAAAGGACTCTAAGATGCAGTCTAGTGGCCCAAAATTGAAAGATCATGTATTTTTAAATTTTATTACATACTAAGGGGCTAAAATACAATGTGATTGATAAGTTTATTTCTATGATTCTAATGCATTGATTTGATTATTTATTTCTTTAAAATAAGAAAGATAACAGATTGGAGCCTTCTATTTCAAACAACTAAACTAATAAACAGGGCAATATCAACAATTTGAGCAAATAGACACAATACAAAATGTGTATTATTGTGGGTTATTCTAAGTATCCTAGCTGTATAGTGCTGTCTTAAAATTCACTATCTTCGCTATTCAGCTTCAAAGTATTGAATTAATATTTCTCACTGAGTGAAATATATATTTGAAAAGAAAACTACTTACTTCTCTCTCACTTTTTCTGAAATAAATATTTACGCTTCCTATTCCTTATCAAAAGTCTTTTTCTGATAGTGTCCACCCAGAGCATGAAATATTTATATACATCTATCGATATACTATCAAATTCCGTCAGGTACTTCGAGAAGTTTATGGAACTCAATAAAAATGCAGTCTGGCAATGGATGAAACTTATTGATTTTGCTGGTGTAAATATACATGTTTTCAGGTTATTTGTTTCGAAAAAAAATTAGAGCTACAAAGTAATGAATTGAAAATATCTGTAATAACTTTATGCCTTACAAAATATGTAATGTTATTGTGTTGGCATGACAGCTATTTGTCAGTGACTCTTGTTTTTTCCTACTAGGACAGGGAAAATGACTTGGCTACTTCATGTGTTAGATTCGCTTGCACAACTCCTTTTTATAGAAGGACACACCCACACACCTCGCAAAAGGAGAACAACTATGCCCGATCCGGGAATCGAACCCGGGATGTCCAGAGGACGGGGAAAAATGGCTACTTTTTAGACCAGGATGCCGGCAAAAATTATAATTAAAAGTTTCTGCTAGAGTTTCATGAAACATATCGATTTCATATATGTCGCTTTTATATTTTCACTCTTAATGTTCTTAAATTTAAAGTTTATATTACTGTTATTAATGTACTATTGTTTTAAAGAAATTAGAAATTTTTTAAAATTTATTAATTTTGGATGCAAATATCTTTATCTTTTCATTGTTTAAAGTTATTTGTTCACTTTGAAACAATCTGTGACTCTTCTCAGGAGATGTTTTATGTGTAAAAATATCTTTTGTATAATATTTATCCCTGTTTTTAGATTATTTACTTTGAAAAAATTTAGAACTTCAAAGAAATGAATTGAACATATATCAAATATTTAATAAGCAGAAAATGTAATAAATACTTGAAAATATTTACGCTTTTCTATTAAGTCTTGCAAAAAAATTAAAATAAAAAGTTTAAAAAGTTTAAAAAGACAGAATCAATTTCATATTTGTCATACATTTCTGTTGTTTTTGTGTTATTTGTTTTAAAGCAATCAGGGAATTTCCACATACTGAATTTGGATGCAGAAATCTTTACTTTTTCAATGTTATTTTTAAACAATCTGGGATTAATTCCAAATAATTTTCAGAAGCAAATGCACTTTTTTATAATATATACCTTAAATGTTAGCAAACCTGAACAGTAAACACATTAAAAACTAATTTTGAAGTGCATACAAATAGAATTAAAAGATCCATAAGCAAATATTTACAAAACATCTTTATTCAAAAGACAGAAAATGAAGTGTAATTTAATTTTGAAATTTTCAAAGTATTTTTTAAATATTTCCAATGTTTTTTTTATTAATTTATAAATGGATCAGAATATGAGATTTAGAGATTTAAATATAGAATTTCTTTTAATAATAATATTCATACATTTTCTTTCATATCCAAAGATACTTTTCCCAAATTCCCCAATTTCAATTTTTTAAATGTATTTATTTAAAATCTCCTTCTGTAACTCAAATTCTAATCCTAATTTTCAGCATTGATATTATTTTGTATATTTTATCTTAAACAATAGTGAGCCTCAAAAACAAAACAATGAAAGGCATTTTTATATATTTATAGTTTTTAAGGATTTGTAAATAGGAATTAAAGATTTATAAAAAATATTTATATGGAAGGCCTTTATTCCAAAAAACAGAAAATTGAGGTTTAATTTTCAAATTTATCATATACAATTCTTAAGCTTCTTTAAATTTTATATAAGTTTATAAATATTTAAGAGATAATAAGAGATTTTTTGCATTTAAATTCAGAATTTATTTCGATTTTAAGATTTATTCATTTCTTTTCATAAGATGTATTCATTTCTTTTTTTCCTAACTAATATTTTTTCCAAACTCATTGATTTCAGTCTTTTGCATCTATTGATTTTAAGTCGTCTTTCTTAAATATAAACTCTAATAATCCCAATTAATGTTACAAATAGTCGTTCAGAAACTAAAATAAACAAACATAATCTTATTTTTATTCTATGATTCTGTAACGATCCATTAGGTACATTTTATTATTTACGATTTCTTTTATTTGCAAATGCCCTCTAACAGAAAATTCCGTAATTTTCAAGTTGTTATGAAATAGCGATAACAGTTTTTATCTCAAATGCAGGCTTTTTAATTCTAACTCAGATTTAAAAGGAAATTTAAAATTTAAAAGCCAATATTAGAACTATTAAGATTCTTACTATACAGATTTTTAAAGCTGTATAAAATGTTCCTGAATATTTAATGTTTAGTATGTTAATCTGTAAAGCCATTAACTTTATGGGCTTATCAGAATATAAAGTGCCCTTCATAGTTCACAATTTTTTTTGTACTGTGAAATTTGTTTAAAGTACCATTATATTATTTTTATTACAGCACTAAACATCTTTAATACTTTAAAAACTCTTTTAATAATTTAAAATTTTAAGGAAAAAGGGGTAAGTTCAAGATTGTTAGAAAATGATTATTTTAATGAATATCTTTTATACTATACTTGCATAATTCAGAAAGAAAATTCCACACATAAACGTAATGAGATCATTTATTAATTTATTAAAACAACAATTCATAAAATATAGTGAAAAGTAATCATTTAAATAATTAGAGATAATGGAAAAAAGTCACCTAGCATTTTTTTTCAATATGCAACACGATTTAAGATAAAATGGTATATAGTGAGTACATAAATTTAATATTTATTCATTAACTTGTATTTCTCAATCTATGTATTTTTAATATCTTTTTAAAGTAATATAAATATTATGATTTGAAAATTACTTTTTATACACTTTCATTATAATTAAATCCAGATTAGACACAGATCTCTCCAAACTACTTCTCGCTCTTCTCGAGTGGCCTTATTAGAGCCCTCACTTAATGGCAGGGTAAAAATATATACCGTGAGTGCCATTAGCGCACTGCAGTAAAATATAGTCATGTCCTACTATGACTATATTTCCCTTTGTTTGGATTTTAGCAAGGTTTAAGTTCTCAGGAACCTTCAACTTTGTTAAGACTTTTTAAACGTTTTCAATTCATAAAGATTTTCTACCCCTGCTAGATGATTCGATGATTAGTAAAAACAACATCATAATTAAAATGGCTTCAGAACCAATTCAGTATTCGAATCCAAACTATTAGCATATTTTCTTCCATAAATCTCTCGAATAATGTACTAAAATAAATATTTACATTTTCAGATTGCTCAATATTAGTGAATTCGTATTTCTTTTGGTTTGTGTTGTATTTTTTTCTGTTTAAAAGATAGCGGCAGCTAATTTGTTATGAGTTGAAAAAGCAAATATAGTTATTATATTTAATACAATTCAGGCTGGCTTTATTAACAAAAAAGTATTTTCATATTAAAAAAAGTAATCATTTTGAATGTTTAAATAAATAATGAAATCGTGCGATTTTTATCATTATAGTCGGGGATATAATGAAATCAATATTAAAAATTTCAAATAATAAAAATTTTGAATTTTGTTGTGAATATTAAATTAAAGTATATAAGCATGCTGGAGAATATTTAAATTTTAAAATGTTTTGATCCATTGCTTACAATAATTCTTTTAAAAGATAACTGAATTTCTCTATATTAGTGAAATTAATTGAAATTAATTAAATATAAATAAATAAATGCCTATTTACTCTAAAGTAAGGGGGTATAAATTATATCACTATATTACTGTTAACATCACATTTTAAAGCATATTTAGAATAACAATGCAATCATATGTAAAATTAAGAATTAGGAATATTGAAAATGTATTCTCATGTAAATGAAATGTCAATAGATAGCAATATCGCTTTTTTTGAGAGCGGTGAACATCTTTAAAAATTTAAACTGTTAAGACAGAAATTGCCTCTCTACCTTTTATGCAATATTGTGTCTGTCAAAATAGCGATAAATTTTATTTATAATTACTTAATGCTTTTTTTTTTATTATTTTTCAGAATTTACTAAAATCTTTTGATTTAATAAAATCATTTTACAGAAGACTTTTAATAAATTATATTTTAAAATATGCTATCTTTCATCAGATATTTAAAGAAAAAAATCGAAGTAATGCTTTGATTTTAAAAGATTGATTCAGAATTATCATGTAAGAAAATTCAAGATGCAATAATACAAAATGAACTGCAAACAAAAAGCTTAGCAAATTCGTTTCTTATCTCTTTCTAATACTGAGAGAGTACATTTATTTATCACATTCATATTTAATAAAAGGTCTGTCATAAGCTCTATTGTTAATTCAAAAGATAAACTAAATGTGCAAATATTTAAAATACTGAGGTAGAATACAAATCTTAAAACTATATTTAAGCTCAATGGATTGTTTTTATTAAATTAGTTTCTATCCTAAAAATGTTTTAATACATCATCATTAGAAACAAATATGGTTCTTTATACTTGAGAGATATAAATCATTAAGAGTCAATAAAAGTTTAATGAATTGTTTAGTTTTTCTTCTATAATTTAGTTAATGGATTATTTGATGTTCAGATATTCCTCCTTTTTTAAATAAACCTTTCAATAATTACATTCATTAGCGAATTATTTATTTTATTTCATGTAAAATAAAAAATAGGTGTTTTTTTTTTTTGCAGTATCTCTCATTAACTGTTAAGAATCTAAACTTTCTTTACCTCAAATGTTAATCAATATATTTCTAAATTGGAAATACGATAACTCAAGCATTGTAAAAATAATTTCGTTTGTTAAGAACTAATCAATAAATAAATATTATGAATAGCAAGTATCCATATCTTATCTTCTATGATTTTACCCCTTAATACGTTATATAATGTAGATAGGTGATAAGGACATCTAAAATTAGTTTGTTATCTTTTGCTGAAAAGATGAATTTCTATTTTCACATTTAAAAAAATATTAAATAATTCAAAATTCTTCTTCATTTCAATCTATCCCATATTTTTTCTGTTTTAAATTCTTTTAAATTTAATTCTTATGACAGAGTTTTGTTGAGGAAAGTATATTTAAATGGGAAAATGAATGAGTTAAGGAAAGTATATTAATACTATTTAAGAATATGAATTCATATCTTATCAGTATGTTTCTTTCTGCGATTATATAGAATCAATTTTAGAAAAAAAAATATTCCTAGAACTTTACTAGTAATAATTAAGTGGCGAGATATCTGGAGATTATGCAGGATGCTGTAAAACATTCCATTCAAACTATAAAAACTTCTCTCTCACGATTAAATGTAATGCAATATGAGACTAATGCAAAATGTCATGATGGAAAACCAAGCTTCATCAGTTCAATAATTTTGTCAATGTTTTTGCAATGGCAGCATTTAATTGACCCAGTTGATGATAATATTTAATAGAGTTTATTGTTTTACCATTATTGTCTTCCCGAAAGAAAAATATTTTTTGAGAACAGTGAATATTATTGCATTAGCAAAAATGATTTAAGCAAGAAAGTGCTTATTTTTAGAGTCTCTAACAATCAACGATCTAAATAGGATCCATTTTATATAGATTACAATCTAACTAGTGGCGAAATTATTTTTGTTGTTATTGCTAGTTTCTCATTTAGAATCACTTAATTTACATGCAATAACATTTTGTTGTACTTTTTAAAAAAGATTTCTCGTGAGTAAATTCAATTTTCCCTTTATTTTATACTAGCCGCCTTTGGCGACCAGCTGGTTCGCCATGAGTAATGCGTTCTATTTTTTCAATTAAATCACATATTTATTAGCCTTGAAGTAATTCCGGGCATTTATTGGCCTGAAATTAATATTTTCTTTAAGATGATGGACGGAAAGCTCTAAAAGAACCCGTTTTCTTGATAATATTCTTTAATTTTATAAATCAGTCAGTTTTAACTATCGGTTATGCTTCCAAAATATTAAAAATGTATTTTTCAGTGATGTTGCCAAAATATTAAATATGTTTTTTGGAAGAAAGCGAAAAAAAATTGTTAAATTAATGATACAGATATTGCAAACGATTATAGAAATATGCCATTAGGTCGGGAGTTCAATGCATATCCTGTCTAAATTCAATCAGGTTTACCGTAAATAAAGAAGATTTATTGAATTAATCACTTAGATATTGCAAACGATTATAGAATCCTTTGCCTTGCATTTATTTTTTTAGAAAGTATCACTTTTTATATTTATGTTATTTTATCCAGTCCCGTGCTGAAAGTATCATTTCTTTAGACTTGATTTACGATGATAGTTTTTTTATTATTATTTGAACTTCCGTCATTGTTTTCTTTTCTTTTATCCGGTCACGTGATCAAAAAAACATAGTTAAAATATTTCTTTAAAAATTGGTTAAAAATAGAAGCTTGAGTTATACATTAAAACACTGATACCATTAGAAAGCTAATTTTTTAATCTTTAAATTGATGTAAAAATCATGTTTGTGCGATAATATTTTCGGAAGTTATAGCGGAAAAACGTCGAAATTTCGCTTAAATTTTAATTAATTCTAATTCTAATTAAAAATTCGAATAAAGGGCTCCGAGGTGCACATTCCCGACCTCCAAGGTATACATATACCAAATTTGGTAGCTGTAGGTCCAACAGTGTGGCCTGTAGAGCGCCAACACACACACACACACACATTGAACTTTATTATAAGTATAGATAGATTACAATCTTACTTGTAGTGAAGCTATTTTTTTTGTTGTTTGAATTACTTAATTTCCATGCAATAACAAGACTTAGAAATTTCGGCCAAATCGATTAAATTGCTTTAATTAATAATTCCTTACTTTCGCGAAAGGCAATTAATTATTCTTGTGTTTATAAAGAAAACGATTTAATTGATCAAGATAACATTCCAGTCCTCTTTTCTAGCTATACAAACAGTTGTTTTAAAAATATGTTTCAAAACATAATCTTTCTATGAAATTCTTTTTAAGTGTGTTTCTAACAAGGAAGAAAAACTGCTTTGGAAGAATACATTAATAAAATACTCTTATTCTCTTGAATCCATCTTTATTCCTGGTACTTAATTTTAGTTTTTGATGGAGATGTTCCATAATCGATTCCAGTTCTTCCAAACTCTAAATAAATAATTGCGAACGTTTAAGCAATTTCATTGAACTTCCATTTCTCCCTAAAATGTTGGTCCGATTTTTGATTTTTATCATTTATGAATTTCAAAATAAATTTACATTCACTCTGATAAGACTAACGCAAATGGTAACAGACCATAAAGCATAATTATATGATGAAACATTAAAAATATTTTATAGCTGCATTTTTTACTCTTTTCTGCAAAAATATTTTGCGCTATAATTTTTTATATTTTTTTATATATTTAAATATAATTTTAATATATTTTATTTTATGTGTTTGAGGAGCAGATTATCGTTGTAAATGTGATTTATTTTAACTTCTTAAAATTTCTAATTGAGAATGTCCAATTGAGAATTATTTAATTATGTCAATTATTCAATTTCTATTTAAATTATCCAAATCATTCTCAAGTAAGAAATAATGAGAATGCGAAATTTAAAATTATCTTTATATAATTAAAGAAGAGTTCGGACAATTTAATAATAAATGATTTTATTATTTTTCACTAATTTTATTGAAGTAAGTATACAAATGGTTCTCTATATTCTCTGTAATGATGTACTGATTTTTTCGTTTATTTTTAAATTCATTATATTTAGATAACTAACATTTATTAATCTATGTTAACTATAATTCGAAACAATTTGTAAATCGAAAGATTTATAGAATGTCCATTCTATATAAATTTTTTAATGTATATCTTTAGACATTTTCTACTTTAAATTAAAAAAAAGCAATAAAAGGTCATCAGTGTCAAGGAAGATATTAAGGTCGGTGCAAAATTATCACCGGTTTAATTTGCACGAAAGAAAAGGAATAAATGAGGTGTAAATGTAAGCAGATTGAAGAAATTAGTAAAAATGCAAAGTTCTGAATTTTTTCCCCGAGAGAAATATTCATTGTTTTATTGAAAAATTATAAATAAATTAATTCAAGAATGCAAATTTAAAACTCTGAGTGGTTAGTACTTTTTGTGTTCTTTTGTTGCATTCAATAATGATTAAAGTTAACATTTATTAATGAAATTTAAAAAATCCATAAAAATTTTCAAAACTAATAAATATCTCCAGAAGAAAATAAATTAGATTTCATGAGCAACCATTCCAAAAATATTTAGTATTTTTATAGTGAAGTAACCTCTGAAATAACTTAACGCCTAAATCACAAATTAGTACTAATATATATCTGGAAGTTAAAATTTTGAAACGGAATAATTCCCAAGAATTAAATAAATAATAATATCATGGAATTGAAATAAAAATAACTATGAATGACATTTAAGAAAATAATTAATTAAAACAAATATAATTATTTTAATTTGTATAATTTTTTTTCTTAAAATTCTATTAATAAACTCATTTTAATCATTTTTTTCTTAAGAAAATTACATTAAAATAGAAAAACATTTCTTTTTCGAAAACAAAAAGTAAACTCATCTCTTTTAGTCAACTAATGCCATCAAAAAATATGGAATTCAACAAACCAATTGATTTCCTCATTTCTCGAGAAAATTGAATAAAATACTTTCTTCCAATCATGATTTCTCATTATTTAATAAAACAAAGCCATATTGAAAATAAAAACAGATTTTCAAGGTGAAAAGAAAATCATTTCGCTAAATCAAATTAAATCAATTCTTCCTTTATGATCATAAATAAGTGAAATACCTTGAAATATTAAATCTCTAAGGAATACTAAAACTGTAAGAAAAACTTATCCTAATTTTTTAATAACATTTTCTCTTCTTCTTAATTACCAGCAATATAAAGAAAACCAATGGGTTAATTTTAGCTAAATTGGGAAGTATGAATAAGTGGAAGTAAGGAATGTTTTTCAGAATAGAAAGGTATTATAGAATGTCTTGCAAATCAAGGAAGACATTTTTTGTAAGTTTTGTGCATACTTTTTTTCTCCGTTCTGAGATTTATTTAGTAATATTAACGTTCCATTGTAAATCAGCACTAGTTTGGGACGGATTTTGGACGGTATTTGGACGATAATTTTGAACCATGGTTAAATGACGAAGACGACACCTAATTTATTATGGCACTTTCGAAAATCATGATAATTCGAGTTATAAGTCTCCTCCATTTTTTCATTCATAAACCCGATTCTAGTTCTTAGGTAATATCAGCGAATGTTGATGTGGATTGAAAAGAATAAAAAGTTTGCAATATATAAATTCACGAAATAAATAATCTTGAAAATTTCACTCTGCATACATTTATAGCATTAACTAATTAAATATTAAATTCCAAGTACTTAAAAATTTAATTTTATGAATAAATATAAGCCGTCGAAAGAAAAAATAAATAAATAAAAATAGGTCTTAAAATGTTCTGTGGAATGTAATAAAATACTTTGAAAATAGCGCATAAACTATTTTCCATAAATTTGTAGAAATCTGTAATAGATACTTGTGATTGGAAATATATATTGAATAAATAGAATCTATAGAAATCTATAATGATACTTGGGATATATTTTTCTAATTTGTAATAATCGGAAAAATTTGAAATAAAAACGAATACATTTTTGACAAAATATTTATTATTTAAAAAGTTCCAAAATGTTATCGTTTTTTTTACAATATAAATAACGTACAAAATATGTAACAACAGATTAGTGTAATAAAAATTATCTAACAATATAATTGAAATCGTTTTTTAAATTTGAACATATTTATGATAAAAATAATCTCTGCAATACAATGCAATTTCAAAAGGAAACTAAAAAGATTTTGAAGTTTTTGTTTTTGCCTTTATCAATAAAAAATAAAAGAAATAAATAAAAAATGACATTTTTTTGATAATATTTTTAAGAAAAGATTTTTTGATTTTTTAAAATATCTGTACCATTAATTCATTCATTTTGCGTCAGTTAAGAAAATAATTCTATAGTATACATGGTATATGCACTCTATCCACGCTAAAATTATATCTCCAAACATCATTTTTGACATATGCATCTAATCTAAAAAATGACCCAAGAAAATAATATTTCATGCAATTTAAATCAATGAATTTTTTTTAATTACGATTCTTATAATTAAAGTCATCAAGCATTCAAGCAATAATAAGTGTGGGCTATTTTACAGTATTTTTGGTTTCGTTTCTAGAACTTTAAAAACAATAATATAATTCCTTTAAGAAAGATAATTTACAAAGAACAGCATGGGCACAATTTTTTTTGCAAACATTTTTAAAAGGAAGTTAATATCCAATTAAATTAACTCACAAAATATGTTAATTCTTCAGCTTACACAGACTTTCCCTTCAGTTTAAAAGCTCAAGAAATATATAAAACTTTACATGTTATTTATTATACCCTCATAAGAAAGTTAAAAAAAGTTAAGAACAGCAGAAACTACGTATATCATCTTCTACAGAAAAGTTGGTGTTAAATTGAACCCTGCGGGTGCTAGAGTTTCAAATTCTTTTTAATGTTATGGCTGTAACAGTGCTCAGCATATTTCAGAAATTTTATCTAAAGTCTTTGAACTTATCTCTTTATCTCAGTTCAGATAAAATGGTGATAGTTCAAATTTGTCATATATTCATAAAATTTTGGAAAGTAATCATGCTAAAGAATCAAAAAAAACGCAGATTCTAATTATTCTGTGAAATCTGATTTACATTCCTCCTAGTAAAAAAAGTATCAAACCCTTATATAAAATGTATTCTTTCATAATATGCATACATTGTCTTGAAATTTGTAGCAGGGAATCATTTTATTCTGAGTGAGGACGTACTTTGAGTATGCAGATAAATAATTGAGTATATATATAAAGAAAAAAGTTATGAATGTTCGAAGTTGTATATTTAAATTTTGAACAAAAAATATCACATGTAAACTATATATAAAATTCAGATTTTCATATCCTTTCCATGGTTTTATATAAGAAAAGACTACTTACATTTACAGTAATATATATATATATGGATGAAATGAGGAAAAGAGAAATAAATAATAGAAACATATTTTAAAAAAACCCCGGCTAAATTCCTTTTTTTTTCTTTTTAAAAATCCCATTCGTATCTTAAATAAAATCATACTTGCATTCAAAATATTCATGTATTCTGACCATATTTCATTTTTATACAAATAATCCATAATATATCAGTTTGGAGATATCAGATTATGATATCAGTTTCATCTTATAAGTTTGAAGTTATGGTGAATCCACACGTGCGCTGAATGGTTAAATATTACATAAAGAATTGCAAATGTCTTCATGATTGCGACATACTTACATGCTTTCTTAGAAGTGAAAGAAATGACGAGTTAATTGGAGAAATGAAACATACTACTAGAATATGCTACCTTATATGAAACATGCTAGAAGAAAGTTAATTCTGTTTTGAACAGTTTATTCAGGGTCGACAGTCACTGTGTCGTGGCTGGTGCTATGCACCGTTGTGGCTGTTTGTATTGTAGTGTCGCGCCAATGTAGGGATTGAATTCCGCCAAGGATCGAACTCACGATGTTTGTATTTGCAGCCACGTAACATTTCCACTAGATAAAAATGATCACCAGAGTTTAGTGGCTGTTAGTGGCATATTAAGATATCATTACAATTCTCCCTCACCAGTTAGTCTGTGGATATACTAATGATTGTATTGCGCCAAGTCTATATGGTGAGCAAAGAGTGTGTTTGGTGGCGCCAAGCGTTATGGCGAGTGAAGAAACTATTCATTGTCCGAGGTAACCAATGTGTCGATTTTATACTGTGTTGCCATGTCAATGTGGATATTGAATTCCGCCAACGATCAAACTCGTGATGTTAGGATTTGCAGCCGCCTAACATATCCGTTAGTTAAAAGTCATCCCCAATATTTAGTGACTGTTACTGTTTTATTGAGATACCACTACATATGGGCCTCACGGCTGAGTGGGACCCCATTGTGCTTAAAAATTAAAATAGGGTTCTTAATAATAGCATTTACACGTAGTGAGTGTATAAAGTTTATTTCCTCATGGCTCGATGAATGTCGACTGATGCCATTATTTGGTAAAAATTGCAATGATTCTTATAAAAAGAGAGAGAAGGAGCTTATTTATGAATAAGAAAATCTTCTTTAGACATGTTAAGATTGTGCGACTTCTAGGAGCAAGCTCAGAAATCGCGCAGTCTCGCAATTAAAGGCTGAAACCGTATTCGAATATACTTGTACATCACCAGCTATTTACATTTGTCTACATCCAGTGTGTTTTTATGTCTGCTACATTAATATTAATATAATGTAATATGACATTTACATTTATATAATTAATGTTAATCTAATGCAATGTATATCTAATGCAGTATTTTTATGCATGCTTACATTAGATACGTACATCTAAATGTAATATTTCTTTTTATGTTACGTATGCTTGTTTATATTGCGTTCATGCAAAAGTAAAATGAAGATTATTAAACAATCAACCTCTCTCAATGCGCATTGCATTACTGCCTCACCGGCCACAATGAAGATATAAGTTAAAATGAAGCATTCGACGGATTTGGGAATAAACAAAGTTTATAATATAGTAATCTATTGCAAATGTGCAAAATATTGTTAAAATAAGGTAAGTAGAATTAAAGTTATTTACCTCACCTACTAGGTAATAGCGTATAGTATAGCACATAGTAATTTGATAATTCATTCAATATATTGCTTAATACTGTTAGAACTAATCATCTGCATGCCAATAAAATATTCCTTTGTGTGTCAAAAATTGAAATTATTACAAAAGAAAAAAAAAGAAAATCTCATAAAATAAATTCAAAAGTAGCTCTGTTTTCTTTACTACGAAGTAATTGTAGCAAAAAATTGCTTTGACTTCAAAAGTTCCAATTCCGATTTCAACTGGGTAAGAATTGTAAATTTTTTGAGGATATTGCAATTATTATTTGCTTATTTTCTGTATCTACAAAAAGATGGGAAAGATGGCTTTCTTCAAAAGCATTTAAATATTACTCTTAAGCAATTGTATAACAATATTTGGAAATCCAAAATAAATTATGCTTAAAACAGTGTAAAATAGATTATATTAAAACAGTATATAAACAGTTTGAACTAACTTGTAATACCCTGAAAGAATTTATAAATGTAAGTAATGATAATACAGTGGTTCCGAAGCTAAAAGTTTATTGGATGCAATAGAAGAAATGTCATTTATTTTATGTTTAATACATTGTTTAAATTATTGTGAAAAATTATCACTAGCAATAAACTATTGCAAACGAAAAAAAGTCTTGGCACGACTTTCAATTTAGTCAATAAAATTAAAAGAGAAAATCTAAATATAAGGGCAAAATACAAAACATAACACTTAATTCGCACGTTTCAGAGCATTTTCAAGTAAAATGAATTCGAAAAAGAAAAGATTATATTCCGAATTAGCAGAAGACAAAATTATAAAATTCTCGGTAAAAGAATTTAGGTGTTTTTAAGTTTTTTTTAACATAGTAGTTAATACTGATATTGTATTAATAGAAGATATATTTAAAAGTATACTGATTATTATATCTGATTTCAAATTAATCACTGATATAAAAACTTTAGTAAAACCTTAATTATAGAAATATTCCAAAATAATTTTAAATTTGATAACAAAGATGAAGGTGAAAATCTAATCCAGAAAAAACTCGTTTGCTGAGGTATTTGATTTTGGAAGAAAGAGTGTAAATAATGCACATGAAATTTTACAATACTTATTAAGTGTAATGAATTATTTCTAAATTAATTAATCATGTTAAAAATTTACATTACGTTACCAGTTACTATAGTAAGTGCTCTAACAGAAATTAAAATCGTCGATTAAATGCACTTGCTGTTTTAATCGAGGAAAAATATTCCAAAGCATTGTTCATTTTTTTGAAGTAACTGATGTATTTGCAAAAACAAAAGCATGCATTAAATAAATACGCATTTGTAGCATATGTTCATGTGAGTATTAATTTTTTTCTCTTTCCTCACAAAACATTTGGGACTCAAATGTCTTCTTGCACCATGACCCTTCATAGAAAAGGCCTAGTCTGTGTTTGCTCATATATAATATATATATTTGATTTAAATTGACATTTATTTTAAATGAAATGTTTTACGTTATTGTTTCCATGATAGACATTTATAAATGAAACAGCTTTAAATAACTAGATTTATCCCTTAAAAGTATTCCAAGGAAACCTACATATTTGTATAAATTCATGCAATCACTCAAGCATTTATTTCAAATCCCTTACAAAAATTAATTATTATTAATAATCATAAAATTGTTAATAAATCAAATTATTGATCTAATTATTCAAATCTTAAATAAATAATTCCCGTTCAATAAAACTTAGTAAATATGAAAATGAATGATTAATTAATAAAACAATTATCCATATTCTTAATTCAGTTTTGAGTCAATAGCATTGTTTGATAAATTACTGAAGATTAAATTTTACTGACAATATATTGATTGCTTTAATAAAAAAAGAATAACGCTCTTAGAGTAATGTAAATGTATAAAATTTTATATTCAAGCAATGTATATTATATTATACATGTATATGCATATTATTCATGTAAATGCATATTATTTTATATTCACTGAAACTTTATCTAATTTTCTTTAAACATGCATTTATTTTTCCTAATGCATTATGTATGTTTTTCAGCATAAAAACTATAATTTTTTAAATGAAAAACTTATTATTCAATGCTCCTTAATAATTAAATTCTTTCTTAAGGTTTTCTTCAAAATCTGCCTTTTTATATTTATTAACAACAGAAAAGGCATTTTAAAAATAATGTAGGCGATCCATAGTAAGAAAAAAAATAGCTCAACAAATTTTACAAAATTATTGAAAATTAGCTTATTAAATATCTGAGTTTCAAGGTAATAGCTTAAAAAAACTCTTGGAGTATTTTAGAATCTGCACGATTCCTTAAAATTTTATTTTCTTAATATTCTAAAGGACAGTTCAAAAGTATGAATAAACGAAATATTTTTTTAAAAAGTTCAATTCAATTTAACCTCGAAAAATAAGATTCGGAAAATAAATATCTAGAATATAACGCAGGGGAGGGGGGTGTATTTAATCCAAGGAAAAAAATTTCTTTACTTTTTCTTGTTTATTTTCACACACACACACAAATATATATACATACAAAACATGGACGACGATCACTGATATACAAGGAAAAAATAACACATAATATAGTATTGAAAAATACCGCTAACAAGAGCTAACAAGGAAACACTTAATATATTTCAAACATAAAATATATTTGAGATAGAGAAAGTGCCGCTAACAATGTGCTCAGGAAATAATACTTTTTGCCGCTAACGGAGAGCGAGCGGGGTGCCTGCTTGCACCAGTTTCACACCAATGCCGGATATAGTTGTTTGCAATAAACATCTCAAGAGCACTCTCCCCTCACATTCCAAACATACTTTTGGTTTGGAGCACATTACGCCATCAGTGTTCTGTATTTATTTATATATATGGATAAGTGTGCGAAGAATAAAAAAAAATAAAATAATTTATAAAAAACATTATTAAAAATATTTAAATCACATAAATATAAACATTTTATGTTTAGTACCATTTCTTAAGAAAAATAAGAAATAAGCATTGAGCTTGTAATTATAATTGCATTACTTTCCTGTTTATTGGTTAAAACTTATGACGATTGTATTAATTGGGAATATGAAGAAAAAAAGAGAAAGTGTTGAAAAATTTCAATTATGAATAATAAACCTGCATGCCTTTATGATATAGATGGCAAGGATACAAATATTGATGCTGCTAAATAAAAGACTTGCAATCATATGATTGCGATGATGAAATAAAATGATGCCTGATGCAAAACGTAAGACAATAACCATGATGCTATGAACTTTTGTAGGAAGGTGATGAAAATCATCTTTATTTATAAATTATCCGAGCTAATTTTGTGAAGTTAAAACTTACAGTCATTTGATGTATTTATGTAGGATTAAATGTACATCTACCAACTTATTACATAATTTTATAAGTTATGAATAGATTTTTATCATTTATATAGTTTTTTCATAACTTATAGTTTTGTTCAATAATTTAATGAAATTATGAACTATTTATTTATTGTTCAATTTTTTACATAAAAATGGCACTAGTTTGACAAAATTCTAGTCTCAGTTTCTCCTAATTAAGCTATAACCATTGTAGATATTTTGTATTCATATTAAATACACCAATTAATAATCCTTATACATTTTTATAATCTCTCTCTTTAATTAAATAAATCTTTGTTATTGCAACAACATGATTAGTAATTTTTATTACAAAATATATATTCCGTAATTCAAATTATTAAAAATGAACAATCAGTGATACAAAAGACATGCATTTATACTTTTAAATAAGCTTTAGATAAATTTGCGATATACTTTATATAAATTTGATAGATAATTTATATAAATTTGATATATAATTTATATAAATTTTAAATAAGCTTTGCATTTATTATCTTTTTTATCTTCCACGGTCTTCCAAGTTTGCATATTATCTTTCACGAAGGTTTATTATTGAAGTGTCGTAATGACTCATTAGCCTATATAAATTCGTAGACTAGATAATTAACTAATATATTATAAAACTTCGAACTTTTGAATTATATATTAAATAAGTCTGTGGTTCAACCTAATTGACATAAAACTCATAAATAATGTCTGTGAAATAGAGCAGTTTTCTTAGTTTTAACTTGTATGCTTACCCCAGAAGGAAGCCGACCTTCTTGTAAACATCTTCTATAATTTATAAATGATTTTAATTGAAAATTTTTATTCAGACATTTTTATCTAATTTATATTTAGATTTTTATTTTAAAATTGCTAAAAGAATATAAAGAAATTCCGACTATACAGTTAAGATTTCTTTTAAATATTATTTTAATTACATATTTGTTTTTTGGAATCGATTATATTTCGGATCTCATTTTAATCACAATGGTCTTTGAAAAAGCAGTTATAATGTGGAATTACTTATATAGAAAAAGGATTTTATGAAGGGACATGCAGCATTTTAAGAAAAGAATATGTATTATGAAATCGGTCAACAGTATCGCTATAAAAAAGAAAGGTCATATAGATTGTGAATGTCCTCAACATTAATTTTGAAATGTACTACAGCCGAATTTACACCTAAAAAATATGTGGCTCTCTTTTATTAATCAATGGAAGTATCCCTACACATTAAGATCAGTGGGCCTTAGAGTTAATAGCTTAAGAATGTGAAATTATAAGTAATGATAATATGATAAAATGTTTTAGCATTTACTTTTATTAATGTGTGTAAAGTTTATTTCTATTATAATAATTTTTCTACCATTCAGTTTTTTTAAGTTATAATTCACAAGAATAAGAGTGAAGCCTTAAGATTAATTTTTCTAGAAACTACCAGTTGGTGCCAATTAAGGAGCCAACATTTTGCTCAGATAATCTATTAATTGGAAACTATTAAAATATCGTATTATAAGCGTAATTCCACGCTTGTTAAAAAATTATATTTCAACACTCAAAAATCTGTGAAATACCAATTTCCAAATTCCCTCTTAGCAAACATGATTCAAATGAAATGCAATAGAAACTATACAACTGTTATATGTTATAACACTTATTAATATTGTTAATATTTTAACACTTATTATTATTGTTAATATTTTAACACTTATTATTACTGTTAATACTATTACATTATTTCTTATGATACTTATGAGTCTGATCAAAAGCAATTCCAGATGATCACATACAATTTTGTGTAAAACTGCAAAGTGTTTTCTAGGTTTTTTCTAGAAAACCAATGGAATGCATAAATAAATGGAAGCATTATGGTAAGATTAAAAAAACGAGGCACCATATAGAGGGTACCGTATCATCTATCTGGATAAGAATTTCTACTAAATCCATTATACATGATGGCCTAATTAGTTTCATGCATGTAAATTAATATCATTATACTGAATTCTGTCATTAAAAATAATGAGTAATGAATAGAAAATAATTCAGCTAATGATTCAAACTTTACTCATTAAAGAAAACAATTTTTCAAGAAGCAAAATTTTGCGAAGAGGGAGATTTCATTGCTCTTAATATGATGACTGAAAAATTTAACCCCTTTTATAACGATTTTTAAAAGAGTGGAATTAGAGATTTAAATTTTTAATTTTATAAAGTATGGAATTAGTTAAGCATAAAAAGAATTCTCTGGTAAGACAAAGACTGAATTTATCTGCTAATTAATGTTAAATACTTTAAAATATTGCCATCTGAAACCCCAAATTCTCTGTGCAACAAATGATATTGAATATAAAATCAATAAGAATAAATGAAGCTTTGTTAATGTAATTAAAGTTGTTTCATTTAATTGCATAGTGTGTCATTATTTTTTTACATAAATAGGTGTGTTTTAAATATGTACTCATAATTCTTGAAAATTATTTCAGTAAGTGTTAATAAGTATTATGAAGTAATTTGTTTTGAAATTAAAAAAAAAACAAATTAATGTGCCAATTGGATACATTACATATTAAATAATATCCCAGTAAGACAGATCATATGATAACACATCCGCCATAAAAATATATATTTAAGAATTAAAAAATATATCTTTTGATTGTATTTTTAATGGCGAAACTATTCATAAGCAGCCGTCGCATTATTTTTCCAAGTTTCCGAGTTAAATATAATTCTAGTACATATATTATAAACAACCAGTCTTCTTCACAAATTTTGTCAAAAAGTATTCAAAAATTGATTTCCACACATCAGTTGTCATCATTTGGAACAGTGATGTGAAATTTATAAATGGCAATAAAAACGTGCTCAAATGGCTACATGATGCACCGATGGTTTTAAATGCCGAAAAAGAAACATGAAATGTTTCTTGTCTGTTTTAAAAAATTAGATCATTATCGAAATAAAATTGATTGACTCTTAAAATTCCTATAAACTGTATGAGAAATTAATTGAATTTGCACATGAATGTAGCTTAACTGTTGAGATTTAAACACCGCTTAAAAGTATTCGTTTGTAAGCATTTCGAATACAACGAAACTGATTATTGCATTTCCATTTTCGGTTGCTCTGATAAATATGATTGGATTTGAATTTTAATTTATTTGGCTTAATAAAAAGATTTTTACATTTCAAATCAAGTTAGAATATAGAGAAATTTAAGCCATTTTAAAGAAGTTTTATTTAAAGGATATAACTCAAGCTTCCTATCTTACATTTATTCAATATTTTTTTTTTCTTTTAAGAACCTCTCATCTATAAGTTAAAATATGTTGAAAGGTACTTTTTGATTTTCAGAAATAAGTTTTAAAAATGACTACAAACTAACGCAGCGAACTGAAATTCGCTATCGGTAATTTATAAAACGATAATCTTTTATTACTTATCAGTATTCCACATAACATACTGAGATTGGAATTTATTAATGTTTACATTTTCGTTTATAGAAGTATTAACGTTTTCTAAATATCTAATTTCGTATTCTTGGCACTTGCCAAAACAATATTTACATTTAGTCGCATTTACTCTGCAAGATTAACCGATTATTCTAAGAAAACTGGATTGTTTTTCTTATATTACTGTAATATAGAAAAATTAGATATTCTGAGGAAAATAGGCAAAGATTTTCTTTAAGTGCCTTTCAATCTTTGGAATTAAAATAAATATCACTGCAAGCTTAAAATCAATATAGAATTTAATTCAAATTTTAAATCTTTAAAATTAAGTATTTCCATGAAAGCAAACAATTCCACTTTTCAGTATTCATTTAATGCTTAAAATTTCCCAAAGCTTGAGATGAATATAAAATACATTATTATGTTCTTAGAAAATGTGATATGAATAGTAAGCTGTAAAGAGAATGAAAATTTAAAATAAAGTTTTTTAAAGAAAATTTAACATTAACTTTTTTTTTACATTTTTAGAAACATGAAAATCCTCTTTAATCACATATCAAATGACATATTCTTGTTACTTCTACATAATGGTCTCAGACAATAGAAAGCTGATTTTTAAAATATTAAAATCCGTTTGATATTTTTAGAAGGAGGTCTCTTTAAGTTACGTTTTTAAAAAAAGATTTTTTCATTGAAGTTATTTCCTAAACTGCAAGAAATGTGTTTTTAAGAATGGAATGAAAAAATGAGATAATTAAAGAAACACATAAATAATTATTTATAAATATTAAAATTCCCACAATTAGATTTTTATAATAAACTAGAAGCAATATTTTACTTTATAAGCCCAATTTTGTCTGGAATGGGGAAGAAATAATATGGATTTTAATGATAAATCTTATTTTTTAATATTTCCCAGTTGTCCATATTGGGATATATTAACAGATGAATTTACAGATAAATAAGAAAGTAATTTGTAAATTGATATGATAAATTTACACTGAGTATTCAAAAATAACACATTTTACTATTTTAATATATAGGTATTTTTAATTTATATATCATTTTTACTACAAAAACTATTAAGAAAAAATTTAATTTAAAATCGATTCTTGTCTGAGTAATATAAAAATCAGTTGAAAAAATACAGCTACATCAAAAAATAATTAAATTAATAGCAATGCTACCCAAATTTATGTAAAATAATTGGTCTGAAATTTAATGCAATAAGATATAAGCTATTAATCAGTGATGATGCATTTTTTTCAAGTTCCTTGTTTTCATTCTTTTTGCTTTGTTATAGGAGCTTTCCCATAATTATTTCTAATAAATTATTTTTCTCCCTTCAAAGTGTTTATTTTTAATATAAAATTTTCAAAGATAACATAGAAAATTGTTATGATTAGAGGTAAGGGCATTTTTCCGAAATATTCATATAATTCTTAATTTTAATAAGTAAACATATGTAATTTGCACTTTAATGCTTCAAAAGGCATTCCACTAAAAGTATTTTTCTCCTTTCGAATTTTCACTTTGATAAAAATTCTACATTATAAGAAATTGAAGGCAATAATCAATAATTTAATAAATTTAGAGAAAATTTAAAATCATCGTTCCTAGGAGATTATATTAAAAAATAACACCATTGTTCGAATTTTCTTAAGTGTATACTTGATCGCAACTCAGACTAATAAAACATATTTGTCCTTAGTAGTGATCCCTTAAGCAGAACTAATTTATACCTCTGCAAAAACCATAAGTTTCATAAAAATAGTTTTACTGGGTTATTTCATTGATAGAAAAATTATTATAATTTTGTATTTAATATCCTTCTCAAAATTTTCATTCTATCATCCCATTCAAATTTCATTAAAACATTAGGGCAAAATTAAATAAATTAACTATTTTAATTAAGAAGGATATAAATACTTTTTTATAATATATAAAACAATTTTATTTTTTTCGAAATTTAATCCTTATTCTTTAATTCTAAAAAAATGTTTTTAAAGATTAAATCAATCAGAAATTTTTTAATGCAATAATAATTTTTAAAATATTTTTAATATATCATGACTAAGGAAAAGAGATAAAGATAAGATACATATTATAAAAAACTATTTTTAAATATATATTTCAAAACGACCGTTTTAGTTCAATTGACAATCTCAATAAAATGTTGAAAGTGAGCAGACATTTCGGCAAGAAAAGTTCAGCTAGATCATACAGTTCTTTTTCACAGATTTAGAACTTCCATACAAACAGAAAGCCGTTTACAAAAACTAAGATTTTCAAAAAATTCAGAAATAGATTGAAAAGAATGGGAGAAATATCCTCCCTAAGTCATTTTTTTTCTTTTTGAATTTTCCACTTGAAAAAGTATAGTTCCGATACAAACTTATCGATAGAAGGAAAAGAAGTGTCATAGGAATAGAAGGATAAGCGATTTCAAATTATATACTTAAACGACTGATTTAGGGTGTTTCAGAGGAAAATAGAAATTGTCAGTCACGCCAGTTTTAAATTAAATGCAGTCTATTTTCTTAACTCCAAGTATTCATATTTCGGTGACAGTATGATACATTTTATTTGAAAATTTCAAAACTTTGAGTGTCGTAAGTTTTTTAATCGATTTCAACTAAAAAAATTCAATGATATTTCTCAACATGAGAGCTGGATGAGTTGCATTTTCTCGAGCAATGCATAAAAATTTAATTTTTTGTTTTAATGTTGCAGTTTGCATTTTCGTATTTGATTGCTAAATATGAATATTTTTTAGAAGTATCATATGCCATTGAATTTCAGAATGCACCAATTTTATATATTTTTCACTCTATTTCAGATAAATATACGTGCTTCCATAGAGATATTAAATTGCAACGACACAGATGTTCAGATATGTGCGTTAGTGGACCAGAATCAGATTGTAGTGCATTCTGAAAAATTTATGAAATATACCTCTTTTATTGCATGCAAATGTACTTCAGTTTTTAATTTATATCTACACAAATAATAATATTTAGAGTGCAAGGGAAGAATGGCTTCCAAAATGCATTTGAAAGATTTTGTAAGAATGCAAAAAGAAAAATTTAAGCTATTAGGATGCCTCACCTTCCAGCTAAAGGAAAGAAATGAATTACAACAGCGCAGTTTGGTACCTATTAATTTGTGATTACATGCGTCTGTCTTTACTTATGTAATAGCAAGAATAGATATATTACATCTTATTTATAGAAGCGTATCATAACTATAAAGGAATTTGAACTGCAAATAAATTTTTAATGAAAAAAGGCAACTAAAAAAAACTATTTCCCAAATGTTTTTATGGCAAATATTTGAGAAAAATATAAATACAATACATTTAAATGTGAAAAAAAACTCAGTCATCATTTGCAAAATACCTTATAATGTGTTAAAGGTAAATTTCTGTGGTATAATTTTATATTTTTACAATATATGATACATATATATATATATGAACATATGCAACATATATTGAAAATAATATATTTTTCCCTCTATTTCAGGTAAATATGCATGCTTGTATAGGAATATAAAATGGCAACAATATAAAAGTTCAGATGTGTTTGCTGAGGGACCAGAATCATATTTTAGTGTATTCTGGAAAATTTAAGAGATATACCTCATAAGTTGCATGTAAATGCAGCTTTTATCCAATTGTTTTCAGTTAAAAATTGATTTCAGCTTTAAGTTGCACAAAGCTTTTCACCCTCAGCTTTTTTTCAACCCAAATAATACGATTAAGAATGCAAGGGAAGAATTGCTACAAAGAAGAAGAATTGCAATTGCAAATTTTGTAAAAACACAAAAAGAAAAAAAATTAAGCTGGCAGGACGCCTCACCTACTAGCTAAAGTAAAGAAATGAATAACAATACCTTAATTTAGTCCCTATTAATTTGTGATTATTTTGCGAATTACATGCGTAATTAATCATGTCTTTAATCATGTAATGGTAAGAATGGATATAGAAATGTAACATAACTATTATTTATAGAAATGTAACGACAAAAGAGAAATTCTAACAATAAATAAATTTTTAATGGAAAAGCCGACTCAGTTAGAAAGAAAAATATTTTTCTTAAATATTTTTATAGAAAATATTTGAGTAAAATATTGAGAAAAAAAGTTCAATGAGATTCCATTACTACTAATACCGTAAAATCCCCAAGTTCACTTATGGTCAGTTTATGGAGTTAAAACAAACAACAGGGATCAATAGAAAACAACGACGACGTTTATTAGACACGAAAACGAAAATTACACAGACCACAAATATAAATAGCATATATGAACATAGGAAGTACACTACAGGAAGCAATAATCCATAAGTAGTAATCGGTAGCAATAACGACCACAGCACATAAAGCGGACAGACAGAATTCAACAGGTGAAAGGATCTTCGTAACTTAACTCCATTGTCTCTTCAAACGGCTTTGCATCTCGCTTTAGCTGTATCCGACCGTCGACACACTACTACATGACTGGCTACTCCTCACAGGACTCCATACTGCTTCTACAGTAAACAACATGATGTTTGATCTGCAAACAATGACGGACTATTCTGCCACTCCTTCGTTATCTTCTCTTTATGACTCGTTTCATGACTCCAAGTGATTAATATTCATTTCGACTTGAGACTTCCAGCCTTTTATAGTTCCAAGGTTGTATGCCTAGAAGGTGCGGGACTAATCAGGCGTATCTTGATTCATATTGGATAGATCGCTAAATTCCAGTGCTATTTATTTTTCAGCAAATTTCCAAATTGTCGCCAAGCTCTGAGAACACAGAGATGGCACCCTATCAGCACCCAACAGAGCTGATCGTAAAAGAGTCTTTCCAATGAATAAGCCAAGCACGCTGTGTAGAAATATTACATGTTTCTAACAATATAAAAATTAATATACTTTATATATTTCATTATAAAATATAAAAATAGTTACGTTAAAGAAATCAAAAATTTTTATGCTGTATATATGAAGGATGTAGTAGCCAATCCTAACAAAGTATTAAATATGTTCAGATCTATTACTTGAAAACAGTAATTGCTCTCTCATTTCCAGTAAGATTTCTTGCAGAATTCCATTAAAAGAATATCCTTATATTTTCAAAAATAAAATTATTATACATCCCATTCATATTTTAAAACTATTTGAACATAAAATTATTATGCATCACTTTAATGCATGCAATGTGGCTAACTCTTCAAATTGCAGGGTGTAAAGAAGAATTTTGATAAATTATAACTATGTAGTTTTATTAATCATCTCTTCATACTAGAACACAGGATAAATTTTTAATATTTAGTTAAAGATGGATTTAATTACGAAACAATGTTTGCTATTATAGTAACAAATTAGGTGCAGTTTTAAAGGTCAACAAATGCTCGAGCTGATTAACGTGAAAGAAAAATGATTTTAATAAAGCTTTATCCAAGTTAATCGATTAGCAGTTGTTAAATAATACGGTAATTAGATAGAAGAGGATCATAAAAGTTTCATCCTAATATTAAACAATATCGGTGTTAACAGTTATGTAGGAAGACATCTCCCGAAATATGGAGAAGATTGTTTATTTATGCAATTTTCTGATGTTGGAAGGTAACAAAAAGTGATTTTCCCATTATTTGTTTTTGGTTTATAAGACAAGAAACAGGCTAGAGGGGATTTAAGTTTTAATGAGACAATTTCATAGTTAAACAAGTATTTTGAGCCATGACGAACTTTTCAATTAACTTAACATAATCTTCCATAAACTAACTTTAACAACTTCTGTAGAAAATATAGCAGGATTAGGAATTCCTGCCATGAGGACTTTTCATATTTTAAACTAGTATATCACTTATACTAACTTCCGCGAGCCTGCTATTTATGCTAGATGGAAGGTAAAAAAAAGTAGTTACTAAAAAGTAATGACAATCAAAGATTTCCTTCTTACAAAGCAATATGTAAATTAATAAACTGCACTGAAACACGGCTTCAGGAAATTGCTGATTTAATATACTTATTTATAAGATAAGGTTTTTAATGCATTTTTGTTTTTCAACCAAACCTTTTAAGTAAAACAGCATCCTAATAATTTGAACCTATTTTTGCACATTTTCTGTTATGTTTTTACAAAAGCGAATATACATTTTTTAGGCAAAACAGGAATAAACAGAAACGCGTCTTATAAAAACATTGTTATAAACAGTTATATTTTTTTCAGACTTTTGTGTAAAGAATGTTATATTGCTTTGAAAATTAATTCAGTATAACCCAAACGAATGCATCATAGGCTGTTTAAGGTTCTTAATAAAAATCTTAAAAGCAAATATCTTTTAAATTCCATGTATGATTCATCTTTATATGTCTCTCCTCCAGCTCTATAAGTTAAACAAATATTTGAAATTGCAATATTTTCAACAAGCAAATCTACACAGCTCCAAAATATTTGTTTAAAGAAGTGTTCATGATGTACCAAATATAAATTTGGCAAAATATTTGTTTAGAAAAAATTCGTCATGGCATATGTAATAGTGAAAATGTGATGTAAACATGTGCTCTCAAAAAAGTTTCCGAAATGAATACTTAGACTTCTTCATGACAAGCATTTTCATAGTACTATTTTTACACATCTGCGCTGGGTAATTTATTGGCTAAAATATTATGGTTATATGAAGTTTTTCCTTATTTATCTTTCCTCCCCTCACCCTCTTCCCACCCTTAAAAATTATTAAATCATTTGTTGAAACTGTAGAAATTTAACACTGTGTATATCAAAAATAAAAATTGCAACTTTCTGATATGGAAATTTAAAATAGAAATAACTTTATGCATATGGTGATGTCCAAAAACATAATTATGTTCAATATGCACACGTTGTATATACAATACAGCCATATAGAGCGAAATAAAATGTAAAATAGAAATAACTATTTTAACTAGCTATATTTAGCATAACAAATGATCTGAAGGCACTGTGACGCCATGTGAATGATTGGCTTGTGTCTCGAATGTCGATCTAAGAATTAAAAGTAACATGTTTTAACAGAGATTATGTTTGTAGATTATAAACTTGGAAAAAACACTATTTTTTTATCCCATTTTATCAATATAGGCTTTACATTATTAGCGAAAGTGGATTTTATAGTAATTAATAACATTTAGTCTAAAATCATTTTTTTTCTCATTAATATTTGTTTAATGAGAAAACAATGATTTGTTTTCTATCACGCCTTATTTAATAAAAAACCTTATATATGATCGAGATCTTTATTAAATAATGATACCTAATTTCTGACTTTAGATGGTTAGCGTTTTCGCACGCGATTCAAAGCGATTTGAGATATTCCATCGGAAGCTCTAATGATTTGTATATCTGTATTAAAGGGCTAGAAGTAGATAGTAAGAACATTAATGCATATATATAAGAATATATATATATATAATATATAAGAATATAGCCGAAAATACGGAACTGCTTTAGTGTTGCGATCGCTATCCCAGCTTAATATTTCGGATGATATATGATTAGGACAGAAGGAAATATTAACCTAAATAGAGCAATAATTTTAATAAAGACTCTGAAATCATACAAAGCTCTGTATTGAATACTAAGGAGCAGAACTCAAATCAGATAAATAAATCCAAACTATAAAGATAATGCTTTGAAATTAAAGTATTATGTGTTTTTGAGAATATTAGCGTATTGTCCTATTTTGCATGCCTTCATAAAAAAGTTTTCACATAAGAAGTGTTTCTAATTTCTCATTACAATTCGATTAAATAATATTTCTCTACATCATATTATCATAATGAAACCCCATAAATCAGTAATAGAATCTATTGAGTCGAAAGAGAAAATTTCTGATTGTCATTTTTTAAAAGACTATAAGCATCATAAATGATTTAAGATATAGTTAAATGTCATTTATGATATAGGTGTCATAAATGGTTGCCATATAAGTTTTAAAACATATTTCAAACTATTTTTGATAAAACATTGAGAAGTATAATAAAAAAAACTATTTTTTTGACTCAGCCAAATGAGTTGTCTGAAACTATATAACAATGGGCAAGTATGTTTTGATGATTTGTGTTCTCATCTTTATGAGCACTCGACAGTGGATCAAACATACATTTCAACGCCTATGACTTAAAATTAAAAGAAATATTATGATTTAACAGATTTATGTTTTTAGTTTAAGAACTTGGAAAAAAACACTATTTTCTAATTCCAATTTATTGATATAAGTTTTACATCAGTCGAGAAAGTGGATTTTATAGTAATCAATAACATTTAGGATAAAATCATTGTTTTTTCTTTAATATTATTAGCAATTTTTATACAAAAATTCAATGGTATGGTATCAGATATTTACATTTAAAAGGACTTAAGTGGAATATCTGTTATGTGCGCGTTGTACAGAAATTAAGATTATCCTGAATAAGTTTTGAATTCACAAATTTTTCTGTACACATTACATCATATGCATTCATTAATTTATGTAACTTATTTTATGAACAAAATTAATGGTTTTTCTAAGGAGTTTTGAATTTTTTAAATTGCGTCATAATTCTAAAATTTGCTATCAAATTTTATAATTTCAGCTTTTTTGTATACTTATTTTTATATTATTAATAAAGTAACATATTTCAGTTTATAGTATTTAATAAATAATAATTGAAGTCTGTAGAATATCCCTAAAAATTATACTTCATTAGATTTTAAATTTTAAAAAATGCCTTTCAAGGCAAATGTATAGTCAGATCATAATAATAAAATCTAAGAAAATTAATTAATATGCTATAATAGAGATTAAGATAGTTACTTCAACTAAAATGAAAGAAAGAAGACATACTAGGCAGTATAGAAAAAAATACATCGCTCTTTATTTTATGGTGTATGCAAAAAAAAAAAAAGAAAGAAAACTGAAATACAAAAAGAAAATGCACAAATTAATTTAAAGTTTGTATATGTCAAAATTTTTTAACACCGTAAAAAACTAACTTTTTGACTTGCCCACACGAAAAACCAATAACGAATTTTATTTTAGCATATTCTTCTGCAAAAAACAGTAATTTCAAAGGGAAGCCACAAAATTTTAAAAAAATCTGGGCTCAAATTGAGAAGAAAAATAGAATTAACTCAAACAAATGAATGAAAGAAAAAGTTCTTTGAACAACGTTGACAACGATTAACACAACACGAAGCTTTTTGAACTTTTATCATGGAATAATATTCATGTGCTGCTCTGGTATAGACACACTACCGTAGTGCTACAAATTTCTTACAATATGTAGAAAGGGTAATTCTTTTGATAAAAATTGTATTCACATTGGAAGGAATTATGAAATCGAATACATTTTAAATACATTTTATACATACATGCATGAAGACATACGCTTATATATATATATATATATATATATATATATATATACATATAATAATGTCATGTCATGTCATTGCATGCTTCTTCTTTGGAATTCAGGAATAGTTATGTTATATATATGTACATTCAAACGTTAATATTGTTGAATTATTGCTCTCTGATCATTTACTGTGATCTTATTTGTTTCATAAAAATAAAATTATTTGTTTCATAAAAAAAAACTGACAAATTCATTAAAAGTGTAAAAAATAAGCCTTATATCCTTTACATAAATAAAAATTATGGGTTAATATCAAATAATAATTTTGGCTGAAATGAAGTTTTAATGGAATGAATTTAAATATCACTATACGAATTTACTTTTTATCGAATGATATATTTTTAATTCCAAGATGTCATGTGGGATTTGTCTCTAAATTACAGGTTTATTGTGTTTTATAACTGAAATTCTGTTTTTTCTTTCTTCCCATCATTTAGACTTAAATTCAGGGGTGAAGACGATTAAAGAATAAAATCTTCGCTGATTTTGCCATGACTTCTTGAACATTTATAAGGAATTTTAGAAAATAAGCTTCGATTGTAGATTAATCATATAATTTTTTATTTGAATATTTTAGTGCAAAGCAATTTTTATTTCGAAAAATAAATTTATAACAACTTATCACTAGTATGTATACAAAAATGAATAAAAATATAGAAAGTACTAGGCCAATATTTAGAACACGTTTCAAATTTTAAGTGAAAGACAGACTTGGTTGTTCACCATGTACTGAAGTTGAGGAACCCATGTTAAAAGAAGAAACCGAGTTAAAGAAATCAATATTACAAAAAAAAATTAGATAACATGTTAGAATTGAAGGCAGTTTTTCTTTTCTTCCCCTCGTAATGATAAGGACATATTTTCCAGATGTTGGAACAACCAACAGAACATATATTAATAATTGTTTTAAGGTTACTTTTAAGTTAATATTTTCATAAACACTCAGCTGGAAAGTTAATATCTGTCAAAAATTTTCAGTTATAAATAATAATCAGAGAAATCTGATACAAACTAATATAAATATATAAATAAGGACCCATATTAATATTAATTATACACATTTTTAAATTAATAATTCATTTTAGGATAAAGTATTAATTATCAAGGAAGAAAAGCAGGATTTATAAAATACATTCTGCATTTTTATTGACTTATTTCATTTATTCTTTCTTTACACTTATTACTTTCTATATTCGCTATTTTATTCTAAATATAGCAATAAAAACATAAATATTTGCGCTCAACACTTATTCTAAAGAAACTAATGAGTTCATATTAAATTTAATCATTTATTATTTTGCATTCCAAAAAAAATCTAAAAATTACAAATTGGAATAATTTTTTTAGAAAATTAAAATTCTCCAACTTTTTTATATGGCTGGATTAATAAATAAATCGTTACCAGTATGATTGAATGTAGGTTCTTAAAATTACGCTTTTTCTTGAATTTTTCAGTGAATATTATGTAAATTTAATCTATTGCAACCTATGAAAATCGAATTGCACATTTACTAAACTTTCTTGAACTTTTCTGAGTAATCTTTTCCTTGTCAGATTTTTAAACTGTTTGAATTTTTTGAACTGTATAAACTGATGACTTTTATATGTAATCTGCATTTAAAGGGTTGAAAAAAAATACGGTTATTGATCTTACATCAGCCAATCTATTAAATTTTAAATTATGTTTTTACTAAAAGGAAGAGTGAACAATTTATAAACGGATATTGAAAATATATTAACACATACAAAAACCAACGTATGATAAAAGATATGATTATCCATAGATATAAGCTAACGAATTGAATTATACCATTGAAAATGTAATGGAAATCACACTATATCGTAAATAAGGTACATGACTCGGAACGTCGATTTTCAAACATTACGAGCTGCAAGTTTAAAAGATATTGTAGTTGAACGCATGATATACTGTCAGTGTGAGTTTAAACTGTAGGTGTTGAATATGCTGTTTGAACATTGTTGCACTTTGGATTGTTTTAAATATATTTTCTTTTTTTAAGAGACGGGCTATTTGACAGTGTTTTAATTTATATCAATTTTAAGTACCATTTTGATGTTAAAATTTGCATGAAACTTGTATACGTTGTGACTGAAACTTTTTCAAATATTCAGCAGGTTTATGGTAACAAGTCCTTCTTAAGGATCCGAATTTCCAAATTTAAAACTTTTTCAAACCGGAAGTGATTTGATAGAAAATAGTTACAGTAAAATTTGTGTAACGACAAGATGAAATTGGTACAGGAGTCTGGAATTACTTTTTTTCTGAAGTTTGTTGAATGTTCAAAATATTCAGAAAATTGAAGGTTGCAAATTAGTGAGCTCGAATCTTGAATCAAAATTAAAAACAAAAGATCTCCAATGTACTTTAGATAAAAAAAATTCAAACAAGTTTTTTTTACCATCATCAGTTCACTAAACCAACTTTAAACAATCTGGGGAGAAGGATATATATATGTATATATATATATATATATGTGTGTGTGTGTGTGTGTGTGTGTGTGTGTGTGTGTGTGTGCGTGCGTGCGTGCAAATTTACAGTGTTGATCAGAATTGTAGATGCTTTTGTAAATATTTGTGTTTTACAAAAGCAATCTATCTGTACATTTATAGAAAATGTCATATTTCACAAAATGTAAACTCTTACGTATCATTTTTTAAATCATTTAATGTTGATTTCATGCAAAAAGCGAAATTCAAATATTTGCAATGCAAAAACAAATACAAACGCACTAACGAAGTGGATTGTAAAATTTAACTTTTCTGACTAATCACTGTTTTTGTTCTGGGAAGAAGTCAAATGTTAATAACAGATGAAGCTACTGTCATGTTTAATGTTAGAAGAAGTCCTAATTAGGCTTTTTTTCTGTTGAAGGAAGACTAATGTTTTAAGGAATCAAATTACATGTAGCTCGTTTGAAAAACATATGAAGAGTTGATCGAATAAAAGAGAATTAATTCAGACAATAATTGTCTCCGAGCATTATGCAATAACAAAAGAAAAGCTTAAAATTCTCGTCAGTGCAATGAAACATTAGTGTGAAGTTGTAATAAAAACAATGACTACCCTATTAATTACTAATAGAATTCTGCAGTCATCAGCATCCAATGTATCTCGATAATTCTTGTCACTTAGCTTTTTTTGTAATGCAAATATTTGAATGTTGCACTTTATATTCAAATTAGAATTATATTTTCTTTAAGATGATATGTAAGAGTTTGCATTTTGTGAAACGTTACATTTTTTTATAAATATACAAATTAAGAAAATATAAAAATATTCTCAAAAAGTTTAAAACTTGGGCCACCACTGTAGACATTCCAGTGAATCATTAACTTTTTTTATCATCAGATGTGAGTCCATGCATTTTTTTTTTCTTTTTATTTCCAAGTTTGATGTCCCGCTTCAGAGAATATAATTTCTACAGAAAAAAAGTGTTAAAATTGCCGTTATAGACTAATTGTTTACAGTTGTCAAATTCTAGTACTAATATTTGTTATCAAATTAAAGCTAGAAAAAACATTAGAAAGGGCAAATAAGTTCTCAAAACGTTTGCTTTGGAGAATATAATGTGAGATGATAATCTTAATTGAATAATAACTTTTATTTTTTTTTTACTCTATATATATGCTGCACATTTCAACGTTCTTATATTGAAGAAAATATTACAAATATTTGATTTTCTGAATTTTTATTTTTTTATATTTCAAATGTAATATAAAAATATTCTCAAATTTCCAAGCTATAACAAGTGCATATAAGCTTATTTCATATAAACTTCTGGATCTATTACATTTCTCTCCAGAGGAAATACTTTAAAATATTTGTCATAGTTCCATAGTTAAAATATTTTTTCATAGTTTCATAGTTTTTTCAATGTTGCACTGTATAGCAAAAAAGAAGTACATTCAGTATCAACATTTTTTAATGTCTGTCTACTCCTGTAAAAGTTTGAAAGTTCTTCTATCAAAAGTTCTATCGGAAATTCAAGTTTCTTTCCCGGCTGTAACATTTGTAATGATTCCATGATTGAAGAGTTCGATTCCGTCTTGTCAGAACACCGCCAGTTATTTGCATATGCAGATCACACCACTGATATTGAAATGTTGGGGGCAGAAATTTAAGTTGGCTGATTTTGCTTACCGTAGCAATGCATAAAAGTCTTTGAGACGCATTCAGATGAATTCTTTGCAACTACTTGGAATTTTACCGATATCAGTTATTTTAACCTGAACGCTTTCTATTTTTGTTCTGAAAAATTAGAAGCAATTAATTTTTTTTTCACACATATTCTAGAATTATTCTGTTCATGAGTGTTCTGCAGAGGATTTGAAAGTGATAAATGTAAAAATAAAGAATGTAAACGAAAATTTAGATGTGCAACATTAATGTCTTTCATTGAAATGTATTATTATTTCTCCACCTATACGCATTTATTATATAATGATAAAATTTCTTGTGGCAAAGAGGTGTCTTTAAAGTAATGCATACCTGATATAATGTATATCTATCCATCTGATATAATGTATACCTGAATAACCATCTGATTGACAAAATTTTTAAAATTACATGTGACAAGGGCTTCTTAATATCTTATATGAACTGATAAAATCCTCATTCTTTATATATTTTCATACCATTATTATTTTAGAATCCTTGATGTCTAATATTGACATTATCTAAGTGTATATAAGGATTTTTTTAAGAAAGTGGAAGTTCGATTTCGAAACTATCAATCTGTTCGCTCTATTAAACTATTAAAGTCGCCGCTCACCGTAACGTTTAGATTAATCAGATTCTTAAGAATTGCAAACCGTACATTTGATTAATCAGAATTGCCACCTTGAAAATTAAATACTCTTTTCAATCTTCAGTTACATATATTTTCAAAAATTAAAAGTTGATGCAAATGGAAAAATCGCGCTTATGATATGTGTCAATATATTTCATATCGCTGAAATTAATACAACCTTATAAAGTATTTTAAGAATGGATTCAATGTAACTTAAACTCCACCTCTTCCTAACAATATACATTTTACCCAAATTTCATTTCACAATGAAATTCCATTGCATTCAAATCTTTTTTATGTATTTATGATTTATTTGTGACATAAAATGTATTTATATTAAATTAAAGCTTTTGTATACTATTGAAAAAAATATAATTTCTGTAGTCTGCAATACCCTTGTAAGGGTCTGTGAAATGTCTTAATCATAATTCTTAGTATTTACGAATGGCAAATTTTAAGATTAATTATGTGCTACTCATAAACTTCTTTTGAACTTATTTCAGAATCTTGCAGCTTACATTTCATATTTTGCTTTTACTGAAGAATCACATTAAAAATTATCAAAATGAATAATGTTACGGATCACCGGCTTAGCTTGTAGTAGATTTAGGATGTGAAAACAATCGGCAAACCCCAGCAGAAAACAACGTCGATGTAAATTGACGCAGACATAGGCACAAAGACACACATGACGAAAACAAGACGTCAGCTGTATGCACCAAAGGCGTACATACGGAACAGCACACTACAGCAAACATCTCACAAGTAGTAAACCATCACAGCACATAAAGTGGCCAAAAAGAATCATGCATTAAAATACATCCTCAAAGTTTCGCCCTATTGTATATCCAAACGATTGAAGCTCTCAGTGTCTCCTCACTTTAGCTGGTAACTCACAACCACATCACTGTCTACTCCGCACACGATATGGCGCTGCTTCCACAGTAGACAACATGTATCTGCTTACAGACAATTCAGCAATAGATTTGGCTCCATAAAACGCTGGTAGCTGCTTCGTTATCCTCTCGAGACTCTTATTTATCTACTACACAGACTAAGCTTCAATTCACCTCTGTAACTTGAGATTGCCGGCCTTTTAAAGCTCCAGAGAGTCGGGGCTAATCAGTACGAATCTCAGTTTCAATTAGACGGTTCATTAAAATTTCATCCTTATCCATTTTATAGCCAAATTCGTCACCAAATTCTGTGACCACTGACACGGCCCCGATCAGTACTCAAAATGTTTTTGTTTTTTCTTATGACACTATTCGTGATGAGAAGCGAAATTATAAAATTGTAAAAATACTATGTTTTTGCTCTTGCATTAAACGGATAAAGGCTAAAAAGTATTTTTATACATTAGTTGGAACTTAGCATTTTTTTTTCGAATATTTTTATCCATCTATTCCAATTTATCTACAGTTCGAACTCATTCTAACTTTAGGTCTGAGGCATTTGATTGATATCAAACTCAAAAAGATATTGACTGAATAATAGAGACTTTTCCTTTAAGATGAATTTTTAGATGCGATTTTAGTTGTAAAATAGTTTACTCGCTTTTACCATAAGAAAATTCATTGCTATAGGAGGATAAATCCGAAAGTAATAATTTAAGCATTTTTTGAGCTAAAAATTTTGAAAATGTAAATCAGTGAATTATGGCATGCATCATCTAGATGAGGATTCTTAAACCACAACTAATATTATTGCCAAAAATAAATGGTTAGACCAAATAAATTAATCTTATAAATTTTGAATAAGCCTGAAACTATTTAAAAAGCGAATGCTCATCACTTCTTACAAGCAAGCTAATAATATATTTAATGAATTAAAATATGTTTGTTACATTTAATAAAACATTTTGTAACAAAAATTTAATACTTATCACCACATTAGACCAGTCTCTAAAAATTTAGGAAATTAGTAAAAAGCCTATAGGCGTATCAAGAATGAGTAGAAGAAAGAAAGTAGAATACGCTAAGGTAAACCATCAATGTAGTTGGTCTGCTTCTTATTTTCCAGGTACTTGGTTTCGGTTAGTTTGTGTCGTTAGCAAAATTCCGCTGTGTTTGATGGAGTATTTCATCTAATAGTAAAATTTGATTTCCGTTTTCATGATGCAAATTTTAATTCGAAATTATTTTTCTACTCGCCATTGAAAAGTATAAGGCTTTAAAAATGTAAAGACCCATTGTGTTTAAAAATTTATGCTTTAAAAAATATTTTCAACATTATTAATTCAAATAACTAATAACAGAATCAATTAATTTTGAGGAAAACAAGTCAATCTCTAAAACTCTTTGTTTTAATCAGAATACAAGGTGAAAACAATAAAGGTCTAAGAATATGGCGCAGCTATTTATAAAAATTTTAACACTTTCCAATAACGTTCTAATTAACGAAAATGTCTTTTGTAAGGACTGTTTACACAATGCACGTTTTCTCTTTATTCACACGATTTTCAATAAAGATTTTTTGTAAATTATCTAGTTCATACGGAAGTTCTTATTCTTTTGAAATTAAAAACTTTATTTTTGAATAAGATTTCATCGCTTGTTAAGGGGCAACTTGGTATTTCATCAGATTTTACTACTTTATTAAAACAAGCTAGGACTGGTAAATTAATTTGAAAAGTTAAATCTTGCATAACTTTCAAAATTGAAATTATTCAAATAACAGTTGATTCTTGTTTTCAGGTTGATGAAATTCTTGACTGAAAAAGTGGATTAATGCACAAAAAATAACTTTTCAAATTTTATCACTCACAAATTACTTTTGCAGAATTTCGCATTTTATATCGTTTTTTTCCTAGTGAAAACTTTAATCTTTTCCATTCTTCCAACTATAGTTTTTAGAAACTTACAATTATTATTTTCGAATGGCCCTGTTTTATGAGTAAGTTCAATTTTCATTTTCCTAATTATTATCTTATAATGCCGTTCATGCAATTTTGCATCGTTTGTAATTATGCTAATCTTCTGAATGCTACAATAGATAAATATTTATTTTTGTCTATTTGAGTATGTTTATAATATTAGTACTGATCTTCATAGAAATATCACCATTAAATCTGGAAATTATTTAAAGAAACTCAGAAGAATATTGAAAATTTTTTTGGAAAGGTTTATTATTTAACTATATTAATCTGCCGAATAATAGACATATTCATGCATAGGACAGATTTATGGATCTTATTTATTGATAAAAACAGTATTAAATATGAGTGCAAGAAGATATGTTGTATCATTTGTATTTTATCAAGATTATGATAAAGTTTAAAAGAAAGAAGAGACAGAGTTAGCAGGTTTCAAAAAACAAACTTTTCATATTTCCTTTATTAAGTCAAGTATTAGTATTTACTTTTATTTCCTTTAATGCAGCAACAAATCTTTGCAATATTTTAACAATCATTCGATGCATACGAATTTAAACAATTCTTTAAATATTTTTTTTTTAAATTTGCGAAAGTATTTTAGGTATTTTATCACATTGGGGCTTCTCAAAGATCTGCGATAGTTGGTGGAAAACTGATCAAATAAAACAATTCTGAAACTTCCGCTCTAGATTTACACTATGAACTGAATGCGTCTTTATGGATTCTAAAGAAAGTTTGAGTAGAAAGGACGAGTAAAAGTCAGACCAAAGTACAAGGTTTGAATTTACACAACAATGTAGAACCCTACCAAATAAAGGAAGTTTCACTTTTTTTAATTTTTCATGAATTTTAGAAGAGTACTCTCGGCAAATGTATTAGTTTATAGGGCAATTTACAAATAACAAATTATGTATCTGTATCATTAACAATTGAATTGTGATTTAATTGAGAGCATGGAATTCTATATAAATATCTAAAATACATTATTACTAATTCAACTTTTTCATAGAAAATAGTATAAATTTCATAGAAATAACAATTTATCGTCACACAAAGGGATACAGATATGTAGCCAATAAACTATTAGATTATGCATATCTCTCTAAATAAATTATTTTATTTCTATGCAGAACAAATTTTAGAAATCTGTGATTCCTTTTATGAAGATAGATCAGGGTTTTTAAAAATTGCTAATAATGATGGATCATAGAATTTTAATATTGCTACTAGGAAAGATCACAGTCTTAACACGTTGACTGACAACTACGAGATAACTCTTAGATTGCGTTCTTTTTAGAACCAAACCATCTATGTTATTAGATGACACCTTCTCTACTACAGTTGTTGTCGTGTCCGTGTTCTTCACGGAAAGGGGGTGCAATAGCTTCTGAGGGTAAAAACCCCTTAGCACCCAGAGGGCAGAAGTCTGACTTCTAGCTCACACACACGACACAACTCTTTTTAGGGGGTGGTCGAATTCCTTCATACTCTCATTCATCCATAAGCAAGTCAGAATTTTGATCCAAATCAGAGACCGACTCATCCCTGATTCAGTACCCCCAGAGGTATCGTTTTCTTATAGGAACTTGGAGGACTTTGCAGTCTCGACATATTTAACGTGCCCCAACTGCCATTAGCCAACACGGCGGTCTTTGGCCAAGACGTGGACAGAACCCGTGACCTTTCGGTTACGAGACTGACGCTCTACCAACCAGGCTACCGCGGCCCTTCTACTACAGTTAAAAGATAACAAAGAATGTGCCATCTAAGTAGGTAGATGGTCCTGATATCAGGGGGGAGTAGTGTCAGTGAACGCGTTATTAATTCTAAAGAAAATATTAGATTAGATATACTCTGTCTGAGAGAAAGACATTTCACTATAACTTCTTTGGACTTGGGCATTTATTTCCCACTAAATCTTTGTTTTTAAAGAATTTCTTGACTATCATGCTTTATAAACATTAAACACAAAAATCCGTGCTTTTATTCTTGATTCTTTTAGACGCAAGTTTAAATCGCATTTGTAAAAAATAGTTTTATTACTTACTTTTTATCCTAAAAAAACTTTTTTTTATTCATATCGAAATGCAATAATATGTATGTCAATTTATGCACTTAATTGTTGACAAATTTGATTTAAAATTTTCATCGTTTCTTTTATTTATAGATATGATTATAATGCTATCAGATATTAGCATTCAATAATGTTCATTGAAAATTGAGTTTGTATCCATTTATTCGGCCTTAAAATATTTATAAGGAGATAACAGTTTTTATGAACTAATTTAAGCTTTAGTAAAAATATTTTTTGTTTAAAAATGAAGCACAAATTATGTTTTACATCGTTATTAACTTGCTATTATTAATGAAATTGTTTATGGTTCTAGGAAGAAAGTTATAAATGAATTTTCTTTCATTGCGGTAGAATTTTAATAAAATTAATTATATTCAAAACGTATATTCTAGTTGCCTACAAGATAATATGCTTATAGAATTTGGGAAATGAAAAACCTAGTTTTAAAGAGAGGAAAATATGTTTTCAAAATATAGTGGTACATTTTTTTCGACAAAAAATAGCAATCAGTAAACAAGCAATAAAAAATAAAAATACTTAAAAACGCAGTTTCATGATTAAATATTTCAAATTAAATTAATGACATTATTATAAAAACAGATTATTAAGATTTATGATGATTTCATAAAGTTATGGGTATATCCTTTTCTTTTGGTACTGTATACTGAAATAGCATTCAATATAGTCCTATATACATCAAACTGGTAACTACAAGTAAGACTTGTAGACGAAACGTTTTAAATATTTGTAATAAGATTATTTCTGATGAAAAAATATTTTGAATTGCAGAATATATAAAAAAAGAAGCTACCATCTCTTGATTTCCCCTTTATAACCAAATAGAACTGTGGAGCATTTCAATATAACTCTTCATTTTTTTAATTAATTGCAATAACGATGGAATATTTTTTTCTTATTATAACAACACATTCTACGCGAGAATCAACATCCAATAAACTGAAGGATTTAGTATTCCTTCAATTTATGTTGATAAAATAGCTTCAAAACTCTTTATTTCTCACTTCATTGTTTAGTATCACTTATTGGTTCACTTTATTGTTTAGTTTTAACTTATAGCATAAGGTAAGGACATATATTTTAAAAATAATTCCTTATTTTAAAATAATTTCAAAGGCATGTATCGTGACACCATAAAGCAGTAATAAATATTCTGTAAAAGCACCATTCTAAACTCGGAAGTTTCTGAAAATGAATTCATTCCTTGTGTAACTTCCTGAGTGATATAAATTGAAACTTACGTCTCTATCGCTTACCGTTAACGTGAGCACATTCTCTAAGAGCTTGCGAAAGAGCATTTTATATACTTTAAGGCAGATAGAATTCCTTTAATCTTGCTACGTTCGTACATAGTTCGTTGGTAAATACTATACTGATGCAGGAGTATATATATATATATATATATATATATATATATATATATATATATATATCTGTGGTTGATCCTGATATCGATTTAAGTCATTAAATTGTGATCTGCTTATTTACAGAGTACGAGAAAAGTAAATTATTTTTTATTGCCGAGATAGAATAAAATGAGTAAGTTGAAGTTGAAACTTTGACTTATAATAAAAATAAGACTAGAAACTAGTTCTAAAATACTTGTTTCATCAAGAGCTGCTAGACAATTTCTTATTGAAATAAAAATAAAAGTTATCCAATCTGTTAATGATGCATTTACGTAGAGATAGCTAAAAATTTGTTACAAGTTATTTTTAATATAATCCGAATAACTTGATATTTATATCTGATCCTTTATTATTTAGTAAAAATTTAATTTGATTTAACTATTATTTTTCTTTTAAAAATGAGCATTCAGTTTTAATGCAATATTTAACATCATTTAATTAACATTAAAGTAACATCATTTGTGACTAAACATGAACTGTAAGCATTGTAGGCTTTTAGATAAGCTCTGATTGCAAGATATGCTCGTTTCATGACATATTGTGTAAACCCAAATTATCATTCAATTATTCACGCCTTAAAAGAGAAAAGAAAGGGATCTTTTGTTGAAAACGATTTTCAACAAAACAGTTTTAACATGCTTACATAATTCATGTAAAAGTTCATTTAACAACTCATAATTCATGTTAATGTAATTCACCTTTACTAATTGATCATTAATACGTTATTTTAAAAGTAAGGTTGCACATGTATCTAAAGCATAAAAAATTGTAATTGCACATTTCATTTTCTTTTAATTTTTTGCTATGGAAACTCTTATAAAAATAAATTTATGTAAATTATCTAACGTTTTATGAAGCAGTAGTCTGAAAGTTAATTTTCATCTGAAATAAATTCGTATTTCAATCGAAGCATCAACAAAAAAGTTTATTATAACAATTTCTCTTAGTTTTTATTTAATCTTTCATAAATATCACTATGCCCTTTTAATGTATAAAGTTTTATATTTTCCTGTTTCACTTCTATTACATTTTCATACATAGAAAATAATTTATGTAAAATCTAACTAATTATATTAATAAAATATTTTGTTAATTATAGCAGTTGTACTATAAAATCCCGAATTATGTTTATTTTATTAATTATCTTATTGAAACAATGATCAATTTTTAATATTATGATTGACTATTGCTATTATTTTTGTAAATACAAGAATTCATAATGCAATAAGGTTCGGGGATTTTTTTTCAATTAATTTTGTTTACATTTGATTTTTGATTTAAAATAATTGAGTTTATTGAACTAATTTCCTTAAATTTCCAAATATAGAGATCGCTCTTAAATTTTTGTGCTAATAAATAAAAGTTTCTTGGATCATTAAATATATCAAATAAATTTCTATAATGTTTTGATTTTTCTAATAATGAATATAGATTTTTAAGAAAACTAGTATAAAAATAAATTAATCTGGATAATTAATTATACATAAGTTATTCTTTTACAATCTTTAATCTCGACGAACTGTAAAAAGAGGTCTTTAATTTTTAATGTACGAATGCAGTATGCATTTAAAGTCTTTTGTCTTCAATATACCGAACCATTATGAAAAAGCACTAATGAGAATTTCTTTTTTACAGAAAATAACTGAAATATAATTTTATTGTCATCATTTTATTTTGTCTATCTTATTTTCTTATCTGAAAACTCCTGTTCTTACGTGATGGTATAACTATTCGTTTAAGATGAGCTGGCTAATTATGGGTGATGCGTTATTTAGATTTAGTTACATGCAACCACTAATCATCACCAAATATTTAAAATCAATGCCAGCTGAAACAAATAATAGACTCAGCAAATTTTTATTTGGATCATAACCATAATTGTACTAAAAATGATTAAATTTACATTTTTATAAAAATTATTTCTACTGCCAATAAATAATTTGGATTTTGTTTTCTAGAAACGAACCAGAAAAGAACAAAAGTAATCAAAGGTAAAATTATCTAGTTTTCAATATAATATAACTTATAAATGATAAATTCACTTATGTTTACTTAGAAAAATTGAAATATCATAAATTTTCTTCAAATTAATATTCATGTATATCAGTCAAACTATTCTTTCCTTCAACCAGAGTTAGTTTTTTAAAAAAAATGCACCACTATGATGAAAATGCAATAAAGTTCTATTACTATTTTCTCTCTCTAAATACAAAATTCATTAAAATTTCAGCCATCCCTTCTTAAAATCCAATTATAGATCAGAGTACCAAGGGGAGACTGAAACTTCCCCTTTGAAGCCTTTACGTTTTATTATTCAATTATTTTAATTGGCAGAATGATGGACATTTCCGAAGACATGAGTATTTAATCGATCTGATATGTATCTTACTGAGCAGTAATATATATATTTTCCAGAACGGATCAGATACAATCTTTCTATTGCTTCTGGGAATCATATTTTAATATATACATCAAAATTTCTAAAGAATAAATCTTTGTGAAGCGTTCCACGTAGAATAATTATCATATTACACCTTTAATATAAATTGACATTTTAAGATCTATTTAGTAATCAGTATGCTTTCACTTTTATAGAAATCTAAGCCAAATGTGATAGACAAATTACTTAATAATTTATCATGATCATGTCAAACGACAGATTTTTTTTTAAATCTTTTTTCAACAGTAAATTGGCCTAATGTTATTAGTGGTATTGCATAGCAGGATTTTTTTTAACTTATTTATTTTAAAATTAATGAAAAGAAACATTTATTATTGTATCGAAAGTAAGTAATAAAAGATGTATTATTGCGATTTTTAAAACCCCCAAGGTGTAACTGCATGAAAGATCCAATTCTTTAGATTCTTCTATTCAATTAAGGTGATTTTTAAAAATCTTTTTTTGAATATTTTGGTAATTTGATTCAGAAAATTCTAAATGAAATAATTTCCTGTCTATCTTGTTCTTTAAAAGGAAATACAAAATATAAGGACATGAGTTTGGAAATGAAAATTCTTTACTTGAAAATATATTCATCAAAATTTCGAATCTGATTGTATTATTGAGATAGAATTAAGATTCAAATTAAGATCAGCTACTTTATTTTTGTAATTTTTAAAAAATTTAATTTATAACCTATTTAATTAATCTATTTGATCTTCCTAATAGACAACATTATCGCTTATTTTATACAAATATTTGCAATTTTCACCCATGAATTTAATGTTCTTTTATCGTAAAACAACATATTCTTTTAATGCTATTTATATTATATTTTCAACTATCCTATCGGTAAAAAAGATTAAGAAATAGAGGAATAGGATATAAGGGACTCTTTTTTATGATAAATCTTATTTAAAATGCAGATTTCAAAGGTGTACAACGCAATGAAAAAGTGTATTTAAAAAATGCTATTTTCTTCACTATTATGTTATAAGAAATCCCATAACTTTAATGTTTAATTTAAAATGAATTTAAAATATCCTAAAAGGAAATAAATATATCATAGCAGTAGAATATATAGTCTTCATTAGGAATCTTCCTCATATATGCAATCAAAAAACGTCCAGTTTAAATATAGTTGTAAGTAAAATCTATATGACTTTTATAAATCGTAAATTCTTATTAACCACCTAAACCAATTCTGAATTACTTACACGTCTGTTCTTAAATACAACCACATTCAATTACTCAATCTGTCATCTCCATAAAGTATTCCATGGTTATGAATAATATTATTCCATTTCGGAATTGTTCCGCATAATCCATCAGCATTATAGATATTTATTGAAAAATCAACTCTATAAAATTCTAAATTAACTCATTTCTCCATCTCTACAACCTCTATTTTTCCATGAAATTAATCAAACTTTTAACTTTCAGATTCCTCTTTGACCACACATTTTCTTTAATAGAAGTTGGCTTGATTCTTGCTTATTTGTTTTGTTAAACAGCATTAGATCTATATTATTAATCAACTTTTAAACAATACATACAAAGATCACGCAGTTTATTCTGTAAAAATTTATTCGATAATTTTTTATCTCAGCATTAATCAAAGTGCCAAAGTTCAAGGCAGTTAGTAAGCAAATTCCAATACATTTCTAATGAATGTTTTATAGTATATTATGTCAGAATAATTTTGGAATGAATTGCCACTCTTGCCTTATATGCAATGAGATAAGTGATTATTTTATTAAAAATTAAAATATCAAATTGAAAAAAATGAATCATTTTAATAATTAGAGACATAGAAACAAGCCATTTTTTAATGCATAGCAAGATTTAAGACATAATGGTATACTTCTAATAAGATTAATATTTATTTCCCGAACCTGGATTTATCAATATTTGAATTTCCTCGAAAACGGTTAAAATAATATAAATATTCAAGATTTGGAAACGGTTTTCATGATGCGTAGTTAACATTGATATTAAAGTTTAAAATAATCCGATTTCTTTTTCAATAAGTATTAAATTGAATACAGTAAAAGCTCTTTATTCGCGGGGCATTTGCTCCATAAATATGCCGCGAATACAAAAACCGTGAATACGGAATGGTAATTTATATGGAATTATAGGGGATACGTTCCTAGGTGACAAAATAATATATATATATATATAAATCAATTTAATTAAAGTTTTTGAACATTTTGATTAATTATCTTAAGGCTTAGACAATGGTTTGAAGAATTTTGTAATTTACTCTTGCTTGGTAGTTTTTAAAAGCTCCTTCGATTCAGAGTAACTCCCAAGCTCATTTGCCATTCTTAAACCTTCTCTAAGATTTTTCAAATTAAATGCCACATTTCCAGTGCTTGTTGAAGCCTCTTCTTCAATAGGATATGAATTTAACATTTCCTCCAAGTCGGTTTCAGTCAAATCTTCATCTTCAGGTTCAAACAATTATTGAAGGTCACTTTATTCTATCCGTTCGAATCCATCTCGTCCTATTCCATTCGTGATTTCGGCTATGTTAGTAGTCAAAGTTTGAACTTGCACAGATTCTTAGTCATTTTTCGCAGTCAAAACATGCCAGAGTTTTTTCCAGCATGACTTCAATGTGTGTGGCTTCAGTTCTTCCAATGATTCTTTTATGTTTACGATGCATTTTGCTATTTCAAATTTCTTCCAGTATTCGATAACATTCATATCAGGAATACATTCCATATTATCCTTAATATGATTTTGAAGGTCCGTCTAATGTAATAGAGTTTAAAGGCCTGGATTATTCCTTGGTCCTAGGTTGAAGCAAAGCCTACGTGTGGGGAGGTAATAATGTCACTTTACTCACCAGTCTTTAATCGTTACGTTAAAATGGTTAAAATAGTCTTTGAGATCTGCCTTCTTTGCGTCAGCTTATAGCAAAGTCCTCAGCGATATCATTTAACAACATACTTTAGACAAAGTTATAATAAGATCTATTTCACGTTTTGTATTAGTCCATTTGAGACATTTACAAATTATATTGGGTTGGATACCTAATTTTATTATTATGTATGTGCTTATTAGATCCACGATTAAAGCAATTTTTAGCCGCGAATATAGGAATTGGGTTGCATTTTTTAAATCCTTGAATATTGAAAACGCGAATAAGGAGTTTTTACTGTATAAAAAACATTTCGGGAAATGTTAATTAAAAACTTAACAAAATTGTTTCAAAACGGCTTCTAAAAATCTATTTTCTTAAAACGACAAGTTGAATTTTATTAGAGTGCTTATATGTGTGAATTTGTTTCTATTTTTTTAAAAAAACTGCTATATGCATAAATTTTAGTTTATTTACTAAAATATGTTAAATAAGTAAACTACTCTAAAAATAATATGACTACTAAAAAACTTATTTAATTTGAAATAAAATTTGTCAAACATAATATAACATGCCATTTGTGTGAATATAAAATCATTTACTTTTTATTTATTTTAAATTTGATTCTTTATAGTTCTTTCAGACCCAATTCAGTACTCGAACATAAGCTTTTAACATTGATGATTTGGCAAACAGGTATTATATTTTCTGCAATTATTTCTAATTTTTATTTCGGGTCATATTGACTTGAACAGAGCAGCAAAGCTAAGCTCAACCGATTTTTTTTCTTAATAAATCAATTTTTTCCTAAAAGTATTTAAATTACCATCCTTAAAGCATTATGTTTCTTTAAAAACATGCACGATATCTATCATTAAAAGTCAATAAATTTCAATACATTGCTTACCATTAATTTTATTATTTAATTAATGGATTATTTGATGGTCAGATTTTCCTCCTTTTTTAAATAAGCTTTTCAATAATAACATTCATTAGTGAATTACATATCTCAAGCAAAATAAAATAACAACTAATTATCTTTAAAATTCGATATTTTTTTTCTTGTATCACTCATTATCTGTTAAGAATCTAAACTTTCATTACCTCAAACGTTAATCAATTTTTTTTAATCAGAAATACAATACATAAAACATTATAGAAGCTATTTTTGTTTGTTTAAGAATCGATGAACCAATATTTTAATGCTATGAATAGCAAATCTTCTTACCTTATGTTCTTTGCTTTCCCCCTCAATACAATATATGATGTAGCTGATAAAGAGAAAGATAATTAGTTGGTTATATTTTGCCAAAAATGCAAATTTCTATTTTTGCTTCCATAAAAAACAAAATGTTGAAAAGTTAAAAATTATTATTAAAAATTTCAGCCTATGAAATATTTTTTTCTGTATTAAATTCTTTTTTTAATTTAACTATTATTACGCAATGTTTTAGAGAAAAGAATATTTAGAGGTTCCTTTTTAAAGCTATAATTCATATCGATTGTTCTTTCGGTGGGCATATCCAATCTAATTTAAAAAATATTCCGAAAACAAATTTGAAACTTCAGATGATTACAATAATTATATTAGAATTATTTAGTTTATAGTAATATAAATAAAACAATTCTTCAGAAATTCATTGCATTCACATTGGACTAAAGTGGGTTACAAGACTGGCACGAATATATTAGACCTCACTGCTAGACTCTGCAAAATTTCAGTGAATACCCACACATGTTGTTTTAAATGATAATGTTATAGCCGTTAGCTGAGCTACGACAGCCTCAGGTGACATATTTCAGAGTATTTCACCGTAAGATTAACTCAAATACTAACCTATTTTTAAATCTCCTCATTCGAATACACTTTGGAGGGTTTCAATTGGTCATCCTTGATACTTTAGTAAAAGTCTTCGTCCGGACTTTTACTAAAATATTCAGGTCAGGATATCTTTAGTAAACAGCAATAGGTTCTCTCTCGTTTTTTGAAGGGACACTCCAAATCCCTCCCTTTCAAATATGGTCGAAAGATCTTATTTGAATGTCCTTGGTGCAAGCCAAACTAAGCATCCCCTATAATATTCTTACTGTTTTAATATTACTATTTTTGAGATTTTAAGGAATCCTTTTTTAGTTTTTAGAGGTTTTAGACATACTGATTTCATGGAGGTGGCATAGTGCAACTTTGCATCATCAAGGATCAAAAATAACAACACAACATCAACAATAATTCCTTAGATAGTAAACCAGGATTAACGAAATTGTCGAATTAAATGAACTTAAAAAAAGCAAAATCTTTTATCACAAAAAATACAAAATGTAATAAATTCGTCAGAAAAAGTTACTCCATACTTGGTGAATATTTAGAAAAATGAGCAGTAGCTTATAGACAATGCTGCGCCAAAATCGCTGGTATAAAATAGAGAAGAGTATTTTTTCTATGCATTTCATAGTCTTTTGTAAAAAAAAAATATTAACTATTGAAGAAGAACGAATACAGAAACAAAAATTATAGAAAGATTATTGAATTAATAATTTCGGAAGGGTATTTTTTATTCAGCACATATGCACTTTAATACATTTTCTAAAGTTTTTTGTGCCCATTTTTGAATATTGCGGTGAAATGCATCATTGCATTGAAATATCCACGCATTTTTGCACTTTTATGGGATTAAAATTATGATAAAAACTAGTAGTTCCATCTTAATCTTCACTACATTCTTTTATGATATGATGTGATTTATTAATCATACATGATAAAACATTGCTTAGTTTGTTTTCACCAATCCGAATTATAATTTTAAAGTCAATCCAAAATTTTTGCCCCAGGACTGTATGGCGAATAACATTTGTTTCATTTTTTGTTGTATGATTATGATTCTAAGTATAGGAAGTAAACAGATGGGCACTTCTTTATCTTATTTAATCCGATATTTGATATAGAGCTACAATTTTAATAATAAAAATTCATACAAATTCTTATCCATATCCATACATACATTTCTATTTTTAGAAAGTTTTTCACAATTATTAGACATTATTCCAAAAGATGGTTTTCTCAGGCTTAGAATGGTGCAAAATATAGATATCATTAAATTCTGGAAGCTGAATTCTTTTAAAGTTTACAGTGTTTAACCTTTGTCTATTTCGTATATAATAAATAAAATGTTTGAATATGGTATAATTTTTTTAAAAAAAGTTACAGCGATGAATTTGTTTTATTTTATTTTATTATTCCTTACATTAGTCAAAAATTAAAAAGAAAGTTTTGCTTTCATAACTTTGTTATTCTTCAAAAGCAAGATAAAAACGTTAAACTTCAAACTGAAAAAGAATTTTATTTTACAAATAAAACACTTGATTATCTATTGTTAGATACACTTCTTTAAATACACAATACTAGTATATGAATGATGAGGCTCATGCTTCATTACAGATATCGTTACATTTATGTAATGAGTTCTGTCTTGTGATTTTCGGGACAATCAATCAATACCCCTCATTTTTGTCTTCCCCAAAAAAGGTATATCTTAAGCACAGTGAATCTAATTTCGCTTGTAGATATCATATAAACAAAATTGTGCGTGTTTACTGATTACAATTGAAAATCTAAATAGGATTAAATTTCCAAAATGTTTTCCATTTTTGTGGTGAAACATTCATGATTATATTCTCCAAAAATTTGAATGATACTCTTTCCCCCCTTTATATTGTAGTTTTTTCAATTTTTGTATTGTGCATTTTTAACCTTTGTATTGTATCTTTTCAACCTTTGTATCGTACCTTTTTCAACTTTTGTTCTGTACCTTTTCGTTGCACCTTCTCAAACCTTTTATTAGATCTTTTTCGTTGTACATTCTCCAGCCTTTTATTAGATGCTTTTCGTTGTACATTCTTAAAACTTTTATTATATCTTTTCCGTTGCCCTTTTTTCAAAAGATTTGTCGTGAGTAAATTCAATTCTTTTCATCTATTTTATGCAGAAAGTAATCTAGTATGTGATGAAACGATTTTTCTCGGTATTTTCTTCTCCAGAATCATTATTCCATGAATTTACAGTTCAGGAAAGGTTGTTTATAAGCAATTCAGGGAAACATTCCAATCCATCGTCCGGCTATGGAAAAATGTTGTTTTGAAAATACGTTTTGAAACATCTTTCTAAGAAACTCTTTCAAATTGTATTTCCAGAAAGAAGAAAAAAACATGCTTTCTAAGAACACATTAATAAAATTATCTTATTCTCTTGAATCATTATTTATTCTTGGAATTAAATTTTAGTTTTCGATAGCGCTGTTCCATAGTGAAATTGTTTTTAGCAAAGCTCTAAAAAAGTAATAGCAAACCATTAACCTATTTAATTGGGTTGGTTTTCTAAATCCTCATTAAAATGTTGGGGAAATTAGTAATTTTTATCATTTATTCCTTTCAAAATATCATTACATTTGAAATGATTAGAATAACACATATTGATAATCGAATATAACACATGTTTATTTGATGAAAAATTTAAAAGTTTTCACGACTGCATTTTTTTTTTTTTGCCTCTAAAAATGTTTCGTACTTTTTTTCCCCGAAAAGTTTGCGAAACAGATTATCTTTTAAATGTTGTTTACTTTAACTTCTTATATTCCTTATCGTTTCATAATTAAGAAATGCACGATGTAAAATTGTCATGATATAGAGTAGGGGTAAGTATTGAAAATCCATTTTGCACTCAATATGTGACGGTATTAAACTATATAAGTATGTATAAATATTTTTTAATAAATTCAATCAGTATTGCTTATTCATTAAGTATTGAGTCAATATTTTTATATTCATGATATCTTGATAACAATTCTTAATTGATAAATCGCATCAATAATTCAAAACAGTTTGTCGAGGGAACCATAGAATGCATGCTTGCAAGACGTCCTTTAATGTTTTATCTGTAAATAGATTTACATTCAAGATCTGAAATCGAAAATGTTTTAATAAAACAAGTTATCAGTGTTAAGGTTAAAAATTCAGCGTCTAGAATGAAATGATACTCAATTTTCTTTACACAAAAGTGCACCCTTAAAAATTAATAAAGCTAGTAAATATAACCAGGATTTAAAAAATTAACATGAAAAAAAATCTGAATTTTTAAGAGAAAAAAAATTCTGCAATCTTAAAGAAAAATATCAATAAATGAACTCAGAATTGTGATTATGAAATTGTGTCCTGCTTTTTTTTCAGTTCGGTTTTCTATTCTCGATAATTATTAAAACACGATTTATTGAAGGAATTTAATTTAAAGTAATTCAAATAAAATTTGTATAAGAAAATTCGAAACTAATGAATGTTTTCAGATTAAATAGATTTTTTGAGATATTATTCCAAAAATTTGTTGTATTTGGGTTGCTAAATAAACCCTTAAGTAGATTAACACTAAAATAACTAATGAATACTGACATTGGATAATGAATACTCCCAATATAAAATCATAATGAGTTTATATCTAGGTGTTGAAGCTTCTAAGAATGGGATAATTTCCAAGAGTTAAGTAAATAATAATCTCTTTGAATTAAAACAAAAGCTAACGTAATAAGCTCATTCATTAAAGATAAAATGTAATTATTTTAATTCGTAAAATTTTTCCTTAAAATTATATGAATGAACTCATCTCAGTCATATTTTTACCTCAGAAGAATATATTGAAATAAATAAATACTTTTTCTTCAAAACAAAAAGAAAACCACCTCTTTCGGTCGATATATGCCATCAACAAATTCCGAATAAAACAAACTAAATGATATCAGATTTTCTAGAGAGAAATGAAGAAAATATTTTCACTCAATCTTGATTTCTTTTTCTTATAAAACAAAGCCATATTGACCAGAAAAACTGATTTTCAAGGGAAAAAGAAAAAAAACATTTCACTGAATAAAATCAAATTAATTCTTCCTTCATGATGATAAATAAGTGAAATGCCTTGTAATATTGAATCTCTAAGGAATGATAAAATCAAAGAACTGGCTCCATGATATTTTTTCTTATAAATTTCATCTTCTTAATCATTAGAAATATTTTTTTTAAAAAAATGGGTTCCTTTTATCTAAATTGAGAAATATTATTATCGCAAGTAAGAAAGTATTTTCAGAATAAAATGGTAATGCAGAATGTCTCGCAAATCAGGGAAGAATTTTTTCTGACATTTTTTAATGCATGGTTGGATTATTTTTCTCAATTCTGAGGTATATAAATTTATGATGAAATTTTCGGAGACCATGATAACTCGAGTTTTAAATTTTCTCCATTTTTTGCTTTCATAAACATGAAACAAGATGCTAATTCCAAAAAACTATTAGCAAATGTCGATTTGAATTGAACAGAATATTTAGAGAGGCTTTAAAAGAGATTTACAATAAACCAGTATAAATTTTAGAAAGAAATTACCTAGAGAATTTCAGCCTGCATAAATTTACAATATTAATAATAAAATATTAAATTTCAAGTATCAAAAATTTAATTTTGTTTGCTGTGTAAGCAGGAACCGTTAAAAGAAAAAAACGGCATAAATAAAAACATACCGTAAAATGCTCTGCGAAATGTCAGAAAATAGTGCATAAACTACTTTCAATAAATATGCAGATTGTCTTTTAAATACTTCTTGATGGATGTGCAAAAAAAATGTTCGAATTTGAAATACTCTATTCAAGCCTTTTTTTATTTGTTCAAGAAAATGCTTATTCTTTAAATAGTTTCAAATTCTTCTTCTTTTCTAATTATAAATATTCTAGAAAATAGAAAGTTAAATAAATCGTGTAAAATAACCATTTATCAATGTAATTAAAATGTCAAATTTTATAATGAAAGTGTCTCAAAAATATTGAACATCCAACAAGATTTGTTAAATTTTAAGTTCGTGGGGAATTTTTTTCTTTGAATTTATTGGGGGATAATCACTTTCGGACGCATTCTTGATAAAAATTACATATGCAATAAAGTTCGAATTAAAAATGACACGTTAGAAAAATAATTCCAATGTCTTTAAATATGAAAATATAGTTAAATGTTACGAAAAAATGTGAAATTTTTTAAATATTTAAATAGAGTCTGGGCATCACCTTTTATGCCTAAATAATCTACATTTTGGAAAGACAGACCTTTTATTTAGAAACTAATCAGTCTCTTAACATATAATAAAGATAAATGTGTGTAGGTTGGCTCTCAGCAAGCTAGACACTGCACCTCTAAGCAATTTTTTGAAAAAAAAAGTAATAATAATTTTATTTTATTAAAATTTTAACGAAATTTTACCTCACTTTTCATAAGTTTGGATTATATTTCAACATAAAAAGAATTCCAGATTATTTTTAAATTCAAACTATTATCTTTTCATTGATACCAAGTTTATAAATATATTTGATTTATATTTTCAATTAATTTTTAAATATTACTTTAAACTTATTTCACACAAATTAAAAATAAAATTTTACTTGCACGATTACATTATGCGTTCATTGTGAAATTCAGCTTTTATTAGCATGTTTTTATCATGCTGATAAAAGCTCAAATAAAAAGATTAAGTCAATTTTCGCTACAAATTAAACACAGAGAAGTGCCAATTTTTTGCATCTGTTAGTAAAAAATAAATTTACCATAAATAATCAAAAAAATAAATAATTTCATGAAGTTTCACTTTTATTTTTAAATATTTGTACCCTTAATTTAAGCATTCAATGATATTTTAACAAAACATTCTTTTATATATACAGGATATCCAGTCTAAACCATGCCCACCAACTAATCTCTACATCAGGAATTATAGCTATCTGCATCTAATATGAAAAATGTTCTAGGTGACACAAAGATAAGTATTTTACGTAGTTTCAGGCAGTATATGCTATGTTGAATTACAATTCATATTATTAAAATCAGCAAGCATTCACGCAAGAATGAGTTTAGTTGTTGTTCTACATTTTTTAATATTTTTGTTGAACCGTGATTTCTCTTGCTTTCCAAAAATTATCTGAAAATAATAATAATGATTTCTTTAAGAGCCTACAAAGAACATCAGAGAATAGCATACCTCATTAAATCAACTCAGGAAGCATGTTAATCAGTCAGCATTAGCATATATTAGAAGTTCCAAGAATTTATTAAATTTCACACCTGTTATTTCTTATGACATTATAAGAAAGCTAAGCAGATATTTATGAAACAATCTATTTTATTTTTTACAAGGAGGTTAGGGTTGGCGTGCGGTAGAGTTTAAAAATACATTGAATATCAAGTCTATGATAGATCTCAGCATAGCTTTAGAGATTTTCTCTGAGGTCTTTGAAATTATGTTTTTTATCTAATTTTTCATCATTTACAGGTAAACTTGATGGTATCCGGCGCGTTGCTGCCTCAGAAAAAAATAAACTTAGAAATGTCGTTTGGAATAGTTTTTTTTTATTTGTATAGTATTTGAAAATAGTTTGAAATATAAAGAAGAAACATAAATAGTATTTATTCTACGTTTAATATTCTTTTCTGCAAACAAATGATCATTTTATGCATTAGATATGTGGATTCATTTAGAATTGTAAAGTTTGGTGTTCTTTCAGAATAGAAATGGAACAAAGTATTTATTGAGTCTCATGATTCGTTTACTATTCTTTCAGAATTCTCAAGTTTACATTTGATTAAAATATTTTCTTTTAAAAATGATTAAACACATAAAGTATATTTATAACATAAAATCTTTAATATAGTTGAAAAGACAATTTTATGAAAACTAAGATGGCTCAAAATTATTTGCACTGTAATATTTACTATTAAAAGTTACTGCAAAAAAAAAAACGCTAACATTTTATAAATGTTTGGTTAAAATTTCAAAATTATAGAATTGGTTCTCCTAAAACTTTATCGCAAGCTCTCTAATAAAATTAATACTTCAGAGCTTCCTATGACGTAATAGTTTTATATACAATAGCTACGAAATATAAATGTTTAGCTTGAATTTAGCATTATTGAAGCTGCTGTGTTTCCTTGGTGAGTTATTTGGAGGTTAATCAATGGTTAATAGATGCTGTAAATAGGGCCAAAAATATGTTTTAAACTTTAGATTATTGTATTATACCAATAACCTTCGAGTAAGTGCAAGCAATATGTTCGGCAACATATTGCTTTATATACTTTTTATTATTGCTTTTTATTATCTTTATAGGAATCAGATGAGCGGTACGGCAGCGCATAAAAAACATACAGACAATCATTCATTTTTATTTATATAGATTGATAATGGATCAAATTCTTCATATAGTCATTAAATTTTGGAAGATGATCAGGATAAAAAAAATTGGAAGAAAACGCAGATTCTGAATACTCTGTAAAATCTGTTGGAGTCAATTCCTCCTAGTAGAAAAAAACATATAAAATGCATTCTTTCATAATATTAATGCATTGACTTGGACTTTATAGAGGCCAAACCATTTACTTTGAGTATGGAAGCATTTTTTAAATGTGTATATAAATGTATACACATAAAAAATGAGTGCAGATATAAAGAAAAAAAGCTATAAAATTTCAAAGTTGTATATTTATGAATATTTTTTCCAAAAATAATGTTTTATATGGAGGGAATTTGGAAAAAGAAGATGAATATAAAAAATATATCGAGAAAATGGGATTTAATTCAATTTTTTTTTCTTATTAAAAATCACATTTGTATTTTGAATTAAAGTATATCTGCTTGAAAAAATATTCACATTCGCTGATAAATGTTTTATTTTTATTTAAATAACCAATAAGATAAGGAATGAATGCCTTCCAATTTTAGGTCAAAAATGACCTTATGCGTGAACTAATGCTCAAAAAATGGGTGCGTATTGGGAATTTCTTATTGACTGAGGTATACATACATGATCGTTTAGAAGGGAAACAATTGACACTGAAATTGAGAAATGAAACATGATAACAGAATATGCTACCTTAAATAAAACATGCAACTAGAATATGCTACCTTAAATGAAACATGCAACTAGAATATGCTACCTTAAATGAAACATGCTGCCCAAATAGTTTACCTTAAATTAAACACCGTACAAGAAAGCTCATTTTTTTCGTACAGTTTGTTCATACAATAAATCATACGTATAAGATTTGAATTGTACTTTTAATTACTTTAATTTTACTCATTGCTTTAAGTTAATGTTCTCTTTGATAGACATTTAAAAAATCAAATAATTTTAAGTAATAAAAAATAACTTCTAATTCTAATAATCTAAGAATAACTTATCTAAGTAAAACCTCAAGTTTATACTTGGATAAATTCCTAAAGTTAACATGGTATCTGAAATATTTCAGCTTTATTTCATATCCCTTGCTCAAAATTAACTATTCAGAATAAGTTTAAAATTAATAAATCAAATTATTAAATAGAACTATTCACATACTAATTAAATCATTCATGTTCATTTAAAATTAGTAAATATTAAAATAAATGATTACTTAATCAAACAACAACATTGTTTGATAAATTACTAAGGATTTATTTTTTGAATTCATTAATTATTTTTCTAAAAATATATCATTTCCTTTAAATTTTAGGATATTTAACATTTCCATCACATTAAATTTAGCATATAAGTCATCCTTTTTTTCCATGTATCATGTCACACATTTAAGCAGGCTGCTACGAAAGTAGGTAATTACGAAATGGAATTTCAAGTTGATTGACACATGAATAAAATGGTAAGTTTTAGTGTAAAAGAAAAATGATTTTCATAATGACATGGATAAACACGTATTTCAGAAGATAAATAATTTATTTTATGCTTCAGAAGTGTTTACTTTTGCTGAAAGTATAATCAATCTATATCACTGTTTAACTCTGTAATGATTTTTTAGAAGAAAATTGATCTAATTCTAGTCTATTGTTTTAAAATTTCTATAACACTTTTATTGTAAAATATTTTTGTTCAGGAACACTTTAGCTAAATTTATTGGTATCATTTTAATTGCTTTATTAAGAAAAGAATAACATGTTTAGAGCTGAAAATAGTTAACATACTTAGAGATGTATAGCATGCAAAGGTGAATCCTGTCGATACTGTTACGTTCAGTGGTGGTAGGGTTGTTTGGCTGTATGCAAGAAGAAGAAGAGCATGCAAAGGTTTAAAACTTTAAATTCAAGCATAAAACTGTTCTTTCAAAATTGTTTGCAAAAACTCATTTAAACTTTTCAATATATTATGCATTATTTTTCAGCAATAAAACTATAATATTTTATTAAATACCTATTATCCAATGTTTATTAATAATTCAATTCTTTTTTAATTTTCTTTCTTCAAACTTTGGTTTTTAATATTTTGAAATAATAAAACAAACATAGTCAAAATAATGTACTGTATCGTCAGTAAAAAATTTTTACATTTTTAAAAAAGGTAATTTATGAAATATCCGAGTTTATTTTACTATAGATAATATTTTCGTGGAATATATTTCAAATATGCGTCATTTTTTGAAATTCCCTTTTTCATGTGCTAAAATATAATTCAAAAGTATGTATAAGCAATAATTTTCATTTAAACTTTTTATACTTTAAAAAATTTCATGAGAATTAGAATGCAGAAAATAAATATATAGACTACTTATGTTAATTTCATTCCCAAGAAAAAAAAAGAGTTACATAAATATGAACATAATGCTATGCTGAAATGGATACATAGAAAATATATCCTTTTATTTCCTTTTTTAATACCCCCTCTCTCTCCTTCTTCCTGTGAGAATTAAAATTTTTCAAGCAACCTTATTTTCGAAAGAATTCCTTTATTCTTTTTAAAATTAGATTATGGCTAAATATATTTCCTCATTTTATATATATGTAAAAATGTATCCGAAATTATTGTGAAATATGATATAAGACAGAAAAAATTCAAAGATGGTAATTTCCTTTTTTTCTTCGATAGTGTCTGCAATGACTTAGCGATTGAAAAATTCCATCAGTACTCGTGTGAACCATTATGTCTCTGCATATTCAGATCTCATCAGTAATGCTAAAATATTTGTGGCAGAATTTCAAATCAGGTCATTTTCCGCTTTACCTCGAAGCCACAAAATTTGCCGAATTGTAAAAATCAGAATTCTTTTACTTTTAGATCATTTTTTTTTTTGGAAAAACGTATTTTTACTGTTTTTTTCCATTCTAAAATAATTTAAGAAATCTCATACATTTTATATTATATTCGATTATTATTTTATGTATAAGAAGTCTGACTTTACAATTTTACTAACTGAAAGTAGTAAAAATGGTAAAATGTATCAAAGAAAAGGAAACCTCAGAATTATTTTCTGTTGTATTTTTTGCTAAAAGAACAAAGAAATTACATAAATTAAATTGCATCAATTACTTCAGAAATATCACTTTTTTTTTTTTTTTTTTTTTTTTTTTTACAATTTCATTTCCGATGCTGACTACAGCAAGTGTATTTAAGCTTTCTGAAACGTGCTTGATCGAAGATAATTCTTAATTTCAATTTGCTGACAGAGCGCTCACACTCTATAGAAACTGGTAATATAAAGGAAATTCTTAACAATGTTAATACATTTAGAAATAACTCATTAAAATTATCATTTAGTATTTTCTTTTTTTACAACCTGAGGGATATTTTCTAGGCTTGGATATGGCTATATATAACAGTATTAAGCTTTATAGAATGAATTATCAAATTATTATATGCTATACATTAAGTTTTTACCTAATGGGTGAGATAAGTTATTGTAAATCTAATAACTTATTTTGAATACTTGCCCAAGATTATAATATATATTATGAACTTCGTATATATCTATGTCTGCCAGCTGTCAAATTTTAACTTTTTCTTTGGTTCTTTTCATTCCGGTCCTAGCCAGCAAAGCTGCAATGCAATGTGCATTGCTAGGAATTGATCGTTGAATTTATCTACATTTTACTTTTTGTTTGAGCAACTTAATATAAACAAACATACATAGATTCACGCTTAAAAATATTACACTAGATCCAGTAAAAAGTATATAAGTGAAGATTTAAAAGTTCATTTGAACACAGTTTAAGTGCCTGGAAGTTATGGCGTTCTATCTTAACATGTCTGAAGGGGATTTCTTTATCCATAAATACACCCTCCCCCCTCTCCTTTTGTCTGTATCACTACAACTATTACCTAGAAAAGGCGTCAGTCATCTCTCAGACAATCACGTGGTATCAAGCTTGTATACTTTCAGTAAGTGTAAAATCTATTTTTGTCCAGAACACTATTTTAATTCTTAATCACCTTGGGAGCCTCCATCAGTCGCGGGGTCCATGTTCATAGCACCCGTGGGGTAAGGAGGAGTGCAAATTCGTTTTGCATGGAAAATTACGAAGTAGTGGTAGTAAAATTACGTAGTAGTGGTATCAGTAGTGGGTATACTGTTCGAAGAGTGTTTCCAACGAATTTTAGCGTCGTTCTTTCTCCCTACAAGTTTCGACATCTTTATGAATTAGAAGGGAGTCAATGCAATGAAGGTTGTAAGGCCATTTATGGATTTTTGGTCTGAAGAAGGATCTGCGGGTCCGAAAATTGGCTTAGACATAGATCAGTGTGATGGTTTCAGCTTTAGGGAGGAAAGAGAGCTCGTTCAAGAAAAGAGGAACAAGAAGTTTCCCATTATTGTGTGTCCAATATTGCTACATGAGGACATAGATTTATATTGTATTTGGGGTCAATAGTATTTCTTTGTTATATATATATATATATATATATATATATATATATATATATATATATATATATATATAAAATTTAATTGAAAGTATTTTTTTATTTTGAATTTTCTCCTTGATTAAAATTCCAATTGATAAGAAATTTAAAGCAATAATTGAAAGCAATATAAGTAATTTTGGAAAGCATTAAATTCATCGTTTTTGACATTCAGATGAGATTACTATATTAAAAAAACATAATTATAAAAAAAAATTTGAGTGCAAATTTGATAACAACATACACTGACAAAAAAAACCCAACATCAACCTTAGTAGTATCCCTGTAGAAGTTCCACTCACTTACGTCTCCGGGGAAATCCCATTTTTTTATTTAAAAAATAGTTACATGCCGTAATTTTATATGTAACAAAATTATTATGAGTTTGATTTAATTTTCTTCTAAAAACTTCATATTCGAGTTTTATTAATCCTTTAAAGCAAAATAAATGAAATTAAGTATTTTAAATAAAACACAAAGCTATTTTAATTTTTGATTTTTTTCTTATAAATTAAATTTTTATTTTTCAATTCTATATAAAATGTGTTCTAAAATTTTAATCAATCAAAAAAAGTGTAAAAAACAATCATAAATTTAAAAATTGTTTTTAAGACACCATGACACAGGAAATGAAATAAAAATATAATACATATTGAGGAGAGTATTCTCGAATACATATTTCAAAACGTCAAATTTCAGATCTATTGACAGTGTCAATAAAATTTTGAAAATGAACTTACTTTTCCGCTGAAACGTTCTGATAGATAATAAAATTTCTTTTCACAGTTTTAGAATTTCCATATAAACAGAAATATGCTTACAAAAACTAAGATTAAAAAAGAAATCAGAGAAATATTGAAAAGAATAGGAAAAATATCCTTCCTAAGTCATTTTTTTTCTATTTGAGTTTCCCACTTGAAAAAGTATAGTTTCGATACAAACTTATCGATAAGAGGAAAATAAGTGTCATAGGAATAGAGGGTTAAGCTATTTCAAATTATACGGTTAAAAGACAGATCTAGAAGGCTTATGAGTGAAATAGAAAATGTCAGTCACGTCAGTTTTAAATGAAGTATAGTCTATTTTCTTAGCTCCAAGTATTTATAATTCAGTGAAAAGATCATACATTTTGTATGAAAATCTCAAAACTTATATTTTTTTATATTATTAAATAGATTTCAACTGAAAAAATTCAATGATATTTCTCAACACGAGAATTGGATGAATAAAAAAAATATGCTGAGTTGTATTTTTGCTCGCAACACATAAAAACTGGAATACAAAAAAGAATCGTAGTTTGCAGTTTCATATTCGATTTTTTGACAGGGATATTTTTTTAAATAAAGTAACATATACAAATGTATTTCAGAATGTATCAATTTTATATATATTTGTCTAGCCATACTCCAGATAAATATGCTTACATACGTAGGAATATTAAAATGGAACTTTATATACTCTCAAGTGTGAGCGCTGTAACCAGAATCAGATGGCATTTTATGAGGGAAATTTTAAGAGAGAATTCTAACTAATTTTGTTTTAAATAACTTACCAACTGTTAAAATTACGAATTTCATAACCGAATGCCTATTGTGTTGGCCTGTAAATATGACTTTTATCTATGTTTTTTTTTAATTCTGAATTTTTTCTTCAACTTTTAGTTCATATCTGCACAAATTACACGATTAAAAATGCAAAGGAAGAATTACTAAATATATGCATTAGTAAAATTTTGTAAGAAAACACAAAAAAAAGTTGAAGCTGTTAGGATGCCTCACCTTGATGCTTTAAAGGAAAGAAACGAATAACAGGAGTAATTCATGCATAATTTGTTTCCTACTAAATTGTGATTACTGCACGAGTTCAATGTGTCTGTCTTAATTGATGTAAATGTAAGAATCGGTATGTTGTGCTTTAGTTGTAGGAAAACCGAGTTATATATGAATTATATATGTAAATACATTTTTGATGGATAAAACCAACAGTGTTAAAAAAAAGAAATTCCATATGTTTTTTACCACATATTTGAGAAAAGATATTAAAACGAGAAAAAATAAGAGACGAAAAAGCTTAATCTCAGTTATTATGTTTAAGAGGCATGTATGCAGCTCTTGATAGTATGTTTAATGTAAAAAGTTCTAATAAGTATGGAAATTTCTATGGTGTATTTTTATAAAATAAGGTATATACGTTTTCAAATACTATAAATATTTACGTTTGTCCAATATTTTAAAATTAAATTACTTACACGATTTTATGCTTTAAATTCATAATAATTACTCATTGAAGTTGGAATATAGATAGAATCGAAAATATTTTGATTAGAAAAAAAACAGGAATATATTTTTACTAATATTCAAAAACTTTATTAAGTATAATTATTTTGAATGAGGAATGGAACTCTTTTTGAAATCAGATGATAAAATTTCATTGAACTTTTATCAAACTTCAAAGCTGAAAATTTGGATCTAAACTTGTATTTTCTAGTCTTTATTTACACATAGTTTTACGCATTTTAAGTTTATATTGTTGTAATACCTTCATACAAGTGCTATGTGAATTTTGTATTTAATTAATGATTATGTATTAATGTAATTATGTAACGAATAGACTACTCTTCAATTTTTTTATTTGAACATACTGTTATAATTTTTCATACAAAAAATATTTAATGAACAATGTGAATTTCCTTAATAAATTGAAATTAAGCACTGTTGTTAGTTTATTTTTAAAATATTTAATGCAGTCGTTTAACTTTTCTCATTAATCTGTTTAACATACACGTATTATTCATGCCTTAATATCCTACATGCGTCTATGCTATCCAATTTCGTCTTCAAACATCCAATAATTTTAATCAATTATAACTACGTAGTTTTATTAATTATCTCCTCATACGAGAACAGAGGATATGATTTTAAAACTTAAGATTGATTAAATTACGAGGCAATGTTTGCTATTATGGTAGTAAATTAGACGCAGTTTCAAAGGTCAACAAATGCTTGAGCTGCTTAACAAGAAGGAAAATGTTTTTAATAAGGCTTCATCCAAGTTAATCGGTTAGCAGCTGTTAAATAATACGGTAATAGGATAGAAGAGATTTTTATACGTAACACGATCATAAAAGTTTCATCTTAATTGTAAATAATTTCGGTGTTAACAGTTATGTAGGAAGATGTTGTCCGAAATATGGAGCAGATTGTTTACTGATGCAATTTTCTAATGTTTGCAAGTTAACAGAAATTGATTTCACCAATATTTGTTTTTGGTTTATAAGCTTAGAAGCAGGTTGGTGAAGGTCTAAGTTTTAATAAGGAAATTTCATTGTTAAATAAGTACCTTGGTTCATGATGAAATTTTCAATTAACTTATCTTAATCTTCAATAAACTAAGTTTTACAACTTCTGCACAAAATAAAACCAGGATTAAGAATTCCTGATACAATGACTCTTCTTAATTTAAGCCAGTGTATCACTTATTCAACCTTGCACATACCTGAGATTTATGCAGGATCGATGCTAATCTACTTTTTTCAACACTATATTATTTCAGTTAGTAGCTCTTATTTATCCATATTATAGAGATGGCTTACATTACATTATTATAACTCTGCGCTCTTAAATAGTATAACTTAAGTAAAAAATAAGTTTTTGACATAAGAGTTCTTTATTTCTTTTGTTCTATTAATCCAATTGAGATGACATTTGAAATGCTGTTAATTCAAAAGAAAAAATTTTAGCACATAAATTCACTAATGGATTGTGCCATTTAACAAATGTATTTAATTGCATATATTGAATATATGATACATCATCTGCATAATGGCATAGGTCTATTAACATTATTTTTTATTTAAAAAAATGACTGATTTATCATTATTATTAGGTATTTAGGTGCTCATTACGTTTGAGAAAAAAGCGACTGAGTCAAAATTAGTTAGACCAGAATAAGCAGAACTTTATTTTAAATGTAAAAATATCCGTAGTATGAAATGGATATGAATATATCCATTTTCACCATTTGCCTTATGCTAGTTCATATATTAACATGAAAGACTCGGGCGATTTGACAAATTTTCAGCAAACGAACTAAAGCAAATCCGGTCTTCTAACGTTGAAAATGTGCCTACAGTGATGGTTTAAATCCACAGTTGGCCGTTGCAAAGTAGTGTGAATGTGCCAGTTTGTTATTGGACCCTAAAACTTCAAAATTTTCTCACTCCCTGGGTAAAAAATAAAATTCCTTAGTGTTTGTAGCATTATTTTAAAGATACGTAAAATTCCCTTACCTAAATTGAAATTTCCCAAGAAAACCCTTATTGAAATTTCATTAAAAATATATAAGAAAAAATGTCGGTATCATTTGTTGTTTTTCTCTTGTGCCGTTATGTAGGATGACGTATTTTTTATTTTGGTTCATAATTTATGCCCCTGGAATGGTATAAAGTAAAATTAATTATGCATTTCACTGTACGAAAAATATTAGTACATATATCATCTTACAATAGTTACTATATTGCAGGAAAGATGAATCGAAGATTCGAAAATTTTTATCGAACATATCAGGCAGAATTTTGTCTGATACGTCATGGACAGGGAACTTGCTGTGGAGTGACGAAGCTCAGATCAATCGCATTTGTTTCAGTGGGAAAGTTCGCATAAACAACTGTTGATTTAGGTTTCAAAAAACTCTCATGCTATTTAGGAACAACCGTTGAATTGATAAGTTGTGTTTTTAAGATAGCATTGTCATCATTTTCTTTTTTTAATATTTCATTCCTCATTTTCTTGTAATAATTTATCAATATGTTTTATTGTTCCTGAAATAAATAATAAAGAAACGTTTCGCTTAGGAATATTTTTCAACTGTCTGAATGATTTGCAATGTGAAAAAATAGAAATTTTCACGTACCTTATTATTTGAAAACAAATAGTTAAAAACCTAGATCTAAACGCGTCTTATTTTCAAGTTCAAGAGCTATTATAGTTACTTTTTTAGTATATGCAATTTTTTAGCAATATTTTATAAACTTCTGAAATAAAATAGTTTTGTCTTATACCTCTTTTTAGCCCACAAAATGTCCCTTTCCTCTTTCTTAGTCACTTAACTGGCTTATTTTGGCTTTATAGAGGTTTTTCTTACTAAAACTTTATTATATAATTTTTTAAATGTAACTGTTTAAAACTTTTTCAAAAAAATCCCACACAGAGTCTTAAAAGATTTTATAAAGTTATTTTGAACAATTAATTGATAATAATAAATAAATAAATTTGATTTAAAAACTCACAATAGATTCTAATGTAATTTTCTGTATGGATGAATTAACCAAAATAAATATATTGCGATGGAGAAAAAAAGAAGCTCACTCAGTTGCAGATAGTAATGAATAAATTCCATGTGCCTAGTATGCATTCCGTTTAGGATTCTATTGATGATCAGTTCATCATAAGAAAATTAACCTGGATTTTATCATTGACTTGAGATCACCTGGTTCTAATAAAATGGTAATTTTGCGCAAGATGCGGAATAGCCAGATATATACCCTAAAATGGAGATGAACAAATGTTTATTGCGGTTTAAAAACAGATCCATGTTTCGTATAAAAACTCCAAATACCATTTCTTATTCTGGACAATTTAATTAATTACCATCAAGTTAACCATCAAAAGAAAAATATATATATCATGAATCAATATTTGCGTAAAGAAGAATATCTAACCAGACAAACTATTTTTTTTAAATAGCATAATCTCAGAAGCAAAAATGCACAATGCAGGATTAATCCCTGTAGCAAGTCTTACTCAATTATCTTTACCAGAGCATGAGTGTGTCCGAAATTCAAAGACTGAAAGCTTGACATTGTGACATCATGAACAACTTTAATTGATGATAAAAATAGAAAAATTTGACAATTTTATTTTATTATATAAAATTCCTAAATATCCCAATCACTCATCTTAGGCTTAGATACGATACTGAACATTTATTGAATTCTCGTAAATGTCCAGAAAATGGGTAAATGTCCTCTGAAAAGAGTGAATTGTTAGGTATTACTGACATAATTTGAGCATATTATTAGGAAAATAAACATATAAAGTTAATAAACTCGGATCTATGTACTAAAATATTTAAAGAATTTTCGAATAAAGTAATTGTAAATTAATACAAACCAATTTAAAATTATACGCTGCTTACTTAGAATACATTACTAAATATCGAAAGCAGTATTAAAGATGAATATGGCGATGTTAAGAAAAAACTAAAAAAATTCGCATGCACTAGTTTTTTAATAAATTCCAAAAAAGAGGCAGCTTTTTCAGATTTTCAAAAGGAGACAGACAAAGGGAGTAGATTCCAAGCTTTTTTATTCAAAAAAAGCATGACTTGTTGATATATTTTTCTTCTAGTGTATTTTTTTTTTCATCGCTGTATCAAAAAGATTAGAATTTTTCAAGGTGAAACGATATGTTCTACTGAATAATAAATATTGTAAGAAAATGGTACAAATAAATTATGTTTGATAGATACCAATTAATTTTAATTAGCAGTTTTTGCCAAATAATTGGTAAAATTTTCCGAAATTATTTTTGACAAATATAATTAAAAATAGCTTTTAACTTAACATTTTTAATCAAACAATATTTAAAAAAATAACAAAATTAGAATAAATGATGAAATTATAAAAAAAGGGAATTTTAAATTTAACACTTAAATATTTGGTAGTTAATTGCGATAGGAAGCAAAAACTCCCTGATTACAAAGTAATAAATAAATTAATAAATTATACAGAAACAAACTTTCCTGAAATTTCAGACTGAAAATACCTGGCATATATACAGAAGAGGTCTTTTAATTCTTTTTTTTTTCTAAAGAAAACACTGAAGTAAAGCGACATCATAATAATTTGGACCTATTTTTAAACCTTTTCTGGTATATTTTTACGAAAGTGATAAAGATAATTGAGGCCGAACCGGAATAAACAGAAATGCTTCTTTTGAAAACATAATTGCAAGCAGATAAATTTTAAGAATTATGTGAAACTAATGGTAAAATTATCTTAAAAATTATATTTATCATGCTTTAAACGAATGCAGCATAAGTTAAAAATATTCTTTAAAGCAAATTCTTTTCAAATTCTTTAGATGGTTCATCATCCTGTCTCTCTTTCAGCTCTATTAGCTAAACAAATATTTCCAATATTTAAAATTGCAATATTTTCTTTAAGAAAATCCACACAGCTTCAAAATATTTGCTCAGAGGAGTGTTTCGGTACAAGGCCCCGTGTAGGACATGATGGGAAAAACATAAGTTTAGCAAAATATTTGTTTAGAAAAAAATAATTCGTAATGCTATTGATAATTTTGAAAATATGATTTAAACCTCTACTCTAAAAAAAGTATTCCACGCACTTTTTCGTGTCAAGCATTTTCATATATGTAATTTTTAAACATACACTTATTAAGTTTATATTAAACTTCCTATTTATCTTTAGTGAATTTTAGAAATTTAATACTTAGTGTTTACCAAGAATAACAAATACGTCTTTCTGATATAGAAGATTAAAATTATAATACTTTTTTGCTTACGTTGATGTCTGAAAAGCACTATAATATTCAGTCTATACATGCCGGTATACAATGCAGTCATAAAGAGCCAAAAAATGTTTAAAATAAATGATTATTTTAACTATCGATGTTCCCGTAGAATGAGTGATAAAAAGCCATATCATGACTCGATATGGTTGTCAAACTGCAAATTCAAAATTTAAAATTTTTGATGAACATTTTTTTAAAGAAATAAATTTTGGAATTATGCTAGTTTTACTTTTTTGGGAATTCCTCGCTTTTAGAGGTTAGAGAGATATTCTTAAATATATTAAATGAATAGTCTTAAAATTAAAAAAAAATTATAAGAACAAAATTTTATTTATAAAAGTAACAAATGATTTTATTAAAAAATTTTAACTAAGATGATTTTCCCAAAAACTAATGCAATATTACTAAGCGTCGACAATTTTGGCCACCATTGTAGACATTCCCGTGAATCATCAACCACATTTTATCCTCCGATGTAATTCCGTGATTTTTTTTTCTATTCAATTTCAAATTTGAAATACACTTCAGAGAATATCCTTTCCGACAACAAAAAGTGTTAAAATCGCCATTAGAGGTTAAGTGTTTTCAGTTACCAAGTACTAGTAATAATACTTGCTATCGAAATAAAGATTTAAAAAAAAACATCATTCATGTCAGATAGGTTTCTAAAACGGTTCCTTTGAAGAAAATAATGTTAGATGATTGAATAAGAGTTTTTAAAAATTCAGTCATATAATTTTATCTGTACACTTTATATGGTGCATATTTCAAAGTTATCATATTGAAAGAAATATTGCAAATATTTGATTAACTGAGTTTTTATTTTTCATATTTCAAATGTAATACAAAAATTCTCAACCTGTAAAAAGCACCTATAAGCTTATTTCACATAAATTTCTGTATCTATCGAATTTCTCTCAAGACAGAAATAGTTTAAATATGATTTCATAGTTGCATTGTTGCATGGTATAGAAGAAATATATATATTCAGTATCTACATTTTTAATGGCTGCCTTCTCCTGTAAAAGTTCGGAAGTTCTTCTATTAAAAGTTATATCGGAAATTCAAGTTTATTTCCCTGATGTACATTTGTAATGATTCTATGACTGAAGAGTTCGATTTCTTCTTGTCAACGCACCGCAAGTTAGTTGCATATGCAGGTTACGCCACTGATATTGAAATGCTGGAGGCAGAATTTTAAGTTGGCTGATTTTGCTTACTATAGCAATGTATAGATGTCTTTGAGAAAGCATTTAGATGAATTCTGAGCAACTGTTTGGAATTTCAACACGATCAGGGATTTTTTTTAACTAGAATACTTTCAATTTTTGCTTCGAAGACATTACTGACATCTAAAGTCCTTTAACAATTTGTTCTATAATCATTCTTCTCATATATTAATCGTGAGATTTAAAAGTTAAAAATATTAAAGAATATAAAAAGGAAATTATAGCAAGGTCCTTCCTAGAAATGTAAAATGTTGCTCAATATTGAAGGAGTTTTTGTTAATATGTATGGGAGCCACAGAAGGATATTATATCGTTTATATTTGAATGTCAGTCTGAAATATATGACAGCTTTGCAACAAGCTTGCGACAACATTTGATATTTTAAAAATTCTAAAATATGTTGTTTTTTTTTTCAAATTAAATGTCTGATTATTATAACAGCCTAATAAAATATTTCTAATAGAAAATATTTGGTTGATACAACTGTTATTGTATTGTTATTGATATTTTTTATTTACTATTGATTGAAATAACGCTTTATTATTGACTCAATTCATGGTACCTCCACCTTTATCAGAATGAATGTCTTTGAGGCTTTGCATTTCAAATATGACTGCAAACCAAGCTTGAAACACTTTGCATCTGCAATTTTGCTGTTACTTCTGAATGACACTGATTATTTCATTTGAAAGTGATATTATTTTATTATAGTAAAAAGCGGAAGGACATATCTAATTTATTAAAATGCTGGTTATATAGATATATAAGCTTTCATGTTATTTTAATAAAATCATTTCTCCGACGCATCTACAGAGTTCGTCATTAATACTCATTTCGATAAAAGTTATTTGATCTCCATCTATCTTCTTTTGACAATTATTATGAATATATGACAGATATTTCTCTTTCCCTGACTTTGGTTCTCAATTTACACAGAAGTTTCAGAAAAACTGCTACGCGAATCTAATATCGTGTGAAATCGTCACGAGCATGCAGAAGTGCTGCAACACAGCGTAGCACGGATTCAACTAATATGTGAAGGTATTCTGTAGACATTTCATGCTATGATTCCTGCAGGGTAGAGCACAAAGACATGGGAGTGCGAGGTTGGAAAGATCTCTAAGGACAGCACGTTGCAAAACATCCCATGTATTCTTGATCATATTAGGGAATTAAGTGGAGAAGAGAGGAAGCGAAATTCAGAAGAGAACTTCTGAAGCCACTCGGTAGATACCGTAGACCTGGGGGGGGACGCATTAGGCTTCTTGAATTGTCCAGATCAATCAAAATGCACAAATGATAAGAATAGACATAGTTGTTCAGAAAGGATATTAACGTACCCCTGACTATCCATGTCTAGACGTATTAAAAGTTCATTTCATGTCAACTGCACAAGTCGCATATCATTATAGAGCCTCCACCAGCCTGAACAGCTTCTTATAGGCATGAGAAATCCATGGATTAATTGGGTTTTCTTCAAAACCGTACCTGCCATTAGCCCGATACAGCTGGAAACTTGACTCTACTGACAAGATCCCATTCCTGCAGTTTAATGATGGTGTTGGTGAGCACACGCAAGGCGCAAAGATTTGAGTCAAGAAGGGTGCACGACTCACGGTGTCTGTGATTGCGGAAGCCGATATTTTGTACGTTGCAGAGTGAGTAGAAGAAAGTTTGTTGATGGTCTGCATTGAAATCCGCAGCAATTGGAGGATGTATCGAACACCTATCCAGTGTAACAAATATTTTCAGCCACCGATGATCCGGTTCTATCAAGGTCTATTCCCGCCCACACAACTGTCAAAGATTTGAAATGTTTCCGGAAACTTGATTTTCGTGATATACCCTTGAAATGCCCGTGTTTTGGAAAATTCAAATATCATCGCTACTGTATATACCCCCTTCTGTCTTGTGATGGATTTTAGCATTCGTCGATAATCTTTTAAATCTTGATTGGCAATTGTAACAGCGAGAATCAATGTAATAGCCGCCTTAGACCCCTGTTGTCTTATATATGCACTTTCAATTACATCCCGTTACGCTGATTGGTTGAACACCTCCATTGTTTGCGTATGACCTGTTATATCTTTTTTTTTTGTCTCTTCAGTGGAGTTTTAAACTGGGAATTCAAGTTTTAAATGTTAGTATATATGTATGTGTATATACATATATATATTAAAACATTATAACAAACGAGATGTCCAAAGGATGGTTTTCTTTTTATTCAAAATTGTTTATCTCCACCCCATGGTAGATTCTACGGCTATTGAGGAAGTAACCATTCTATTTAATAATATATGCATAAAAACATCCTGCATATCATTTGTTCAAATAACTAATAGCAGAATCATTTATTTTTATTGAAAACGATTCAGTCTTTAAAAATATTTGTTTCAATTCTGCTACAGGAAGAAAAAGTAGAAATATAAAGAGACGTAATCATTTATTAAAATTTTAATTCATTCCGATAGCAGGTTCTAATTAACGAAATTCTCCTTTATATGATTTGTTTACATAAGTTACGTCGTTTTCACATAATTCAGACGACTTTCAATAAATATTTTTAATAAATTATTTAGTTCATAACGGAAGTGCTTATTCTTCTGAGGTTGAAATATATTAGTTTTATGGAAGATTTCCCTGTTTATTAAGAAAAATCTATTTTTCTTTATTAAAAAGCTAGAACTAGTAAATTAATTTGGAATATTAAATCTTTCATCACTTTAAAAAAGGAAATAATTTGAATAATAGTTGTTCCTCACCTATAGGCTGATGAAATTCTTGACAGAAAAGGTGGATTAACACACAAAATAGAATTTCAGTTTTCATTACTCACAAATTATATTTCTGCGATTACATGCTTTTATTTTTGTCTTTCGAAACTCTAATCTCTTTTATGCTTCCTAATGTAATTCCAAATAAATTTCCAAAAAAATATTGTTGATTTTTTTTTCTTTTAAGAGAAATTTCAGCATTGGTTTTCATAATAATTATCGAATAATGCATTTCAAACAATTTTTAGAATATCTTCAAAAATTCTTTCATGACGAAAGTTTGCTTAATTATTTAATAATTTTAATCTGTAGAATAATAGACATCTTCAGAGAAAGGGACACTTTGTGCTTTTTAGATTGAGTATTGATTTGAGTATAGCAAGAATCTTTGTAATTCAGCAAGATTATTAAAAGATGAAATCTGAGAGAAATAGCATCCTATGATACACTGTAATTTAAAACATAATTTTGCAAGATATCATTAGCATCAAAGTAGTATAGTAGTTAGTATATCAAAACATTGTATTTCTTACACTAATTACAAATCAATTAAAAATGATAATACATAGCTGAATATCTCTCAAACTTGGAATCAACTGCCTCTTTTAATTCTTATGAAAAACCTTCAATTCACTAAATATTTTTATCTGCCTAATTATCTCAATATGATTTGCATATCTTTAGAATTTATCTACTCCTTTGCTAACCAACACATTTATAAAAATATCATTTCTTTCAAAAGCGTAAGAAGAGTTCAAGAAGACCTTAGTTTTCAATAGAATTTTTAACTGTTTTAACCTTTACGATTTTCACGAGCAACATGAACAAAATTTGAGTAATCCACGAAATTCCGCCGGGATGCATTTTCCCATATATTTAGCAGTGCAACCAGCTCTTTTCCCATTAGAGGTTTTCATTGAGGTTTCATTCAATTACGGGTTAAAAGACAGATTATCTATGGTTCTGAGAAATATACAAGCATGTTTTGTGCGCATTTTGTCGCATTTTTCCAATTATAAAAAATGTTTATCCAGAAACATTTCGCAATTTTTGAACCTACTTTGATAAAAGAATTACAGTTCGTGAGGGTCAAAATCCTTCAAGTACTTACCGCTTGTGATATAAAGTAGCCTATAATTTTTCGTTTGAGAGTCTGTTACTCTCAAAGAGGAATTATGATCAACCTGATCCGTGGATGGAAAATTTCAGGCTTGCAAATAATTTCTAACACCTTGGTTTGCATATTAATCTTACGGGAGAGAATTATTCTCAACCATTAGAATACAACCATAGTTCCAGCCTCATTTTCATGATGTTCAGATCTTCCATCAAATTACGAATATCTTGGTAGGGATGGAGTAACTCTCATGTAGTTATTATTCCCTATTGCTAAATATAAATATGTATATGCATTTTAATGTGTTTCGTGTGTCTTGAGCTTTAACCAGTTTTTTTCGAATCAATTTGTATGCAAAACGTTCAAAAAAAAGCTTAATAATTTCAATAATGTCTTTTATCTTTCTTCCTTCCTTTTTTGTTATTATCAGGTATTTGTCAGACGACTAAAATCTCCCTCGTTCATTTAGAATTCATTTAATGTGATTGTCAGTTACCTGCTTTACTGTGTAGGTTCCTGTTTTATTTATATAAATAAAAATGAATGCTTGTCTTTATGTCTCACATGCACTGCCGTACAGATCACCCGATTCCGATAAAACTTCGATTGCATATTGCTTGCACTTACGTGGATGTTATAGGTATAATACAATAATCTAAAGTATAAAAAAATATGTTCAGATGTATTTACCGCATCTATTAACGAAGGATTAACCACCAAACAACCTGTCAAACAGACGCAGCATATTCAGTAAAGATACTAATTTCAAGTTAGATCGTTAATATTTCATAGTTATTGTGCGTATATGCAATTAGGTCTTTGTCTGAGGTAACAGTTCTATTAGAGAGTGTGCGAAAAAGTTTTAGGGGAAGCAATAATAGAGGTTTGAAATTTTAACTAAGCATTTAATAAAATTTTTGCAGTAACTTCCGAAAATATTAAATTTAAAATAGTTTTGGTCTATCTTAGTTTTCCAAAACTATCTTTTCAATTTTATTAAAGATTTCATGGAATAAATATATTTTTTTATGTTTAATCTATTTTGAAAGAAAATATTTTAATCCCTTTTTATGATATTAAGCTTGAGAATTCTAAATGAATATTAGACGAATCACGAGGTACAATAAATAGTTTCTTTTATTACCATTCTGAAAGAACAACGGGCTTTACAATACTAAAATAATACACAAATCTAATATATAAAAATGGATATTTGTTTGTAGGATATAATAATAAAAATAAAATAAATATTATTTATGCTTCCCTTTTATATATCTTTCAATTTCAATGAATATATTCACTGTCGACAAGAAAATAAAAATCTTCTTCCAATCTTTCTTTATTAAACAAGATAACTATTTCAAATTCGAAACGATATTTCAAAGATTAATTTTTCTGAGGCAACAACGCGGAAATTACCAGTTAGAAATTAATAAAAAAATGCTTAGTAATATTGTTTGTAATACTAAATTATTCAATGAAAGAAAAATATATTCATTTTTCATAATGAAATAAAAAGTTAATTTTATATGAATATTTATAAAATTAAATATACTAATTCAGCTTTTTTAATGCATAGGATTAAGTCATCTGCTTGCAAGTTCAGCAAAATAAAGAAATTCTCATTGATTGTAAACATAAAATTTTGTCAAAGTTTTAAGAAATCATGAAAATGTTGAAGAATGAATTGAAGAACGAATATTAATATTTATATTCTTAAAAGCCGAAGAATATTTGGATAAAAATTTATTTATAAATATTTATTTCAAGTTCACGAATTTCTATTTCTCACAGTTAAATCGATGTACCAAATTAAGAATCTACGCTCATTTTATATATTTTGGGATGGTTCAACAATGCTGTAAATATTTTCTTTCTTAACTTTAAATATTTTATTGAAACAGAGGAGTTTTTAAAAGAATCAGAAGTTTATGAAGACTAAAACTTATTGCTCGAATATAAACCCTAAAGCCTTTTTATTGAGACTATATATATTGTAAAAATATTCTTATATCTAGTAATAATATTCTTTGCTTTAATTAGAAAAATTGTCGCTTTAAGAAAGAAGAACTAAAATATATTTAATTATATCTTTAAATAAAATGTATAAAAAGATAAATGATATTATCATTAACGTAGATTGTAAAATTCTCGTGAAACATTTATTTTAATACGGAACATAATTTTCCATCGTCTTCAGAAGGCACAGCCCATTTATTTCATTTTATATTCAGTGCATCTTACTATCCAAGATCTTCAAAGTACTCCTTTGGAAAGTATTCTATTCAGACAAGATGCGCCTGAATTGAATACTTTACAACGAGAGAACCGAGTGAATAGTAAAATCTTTCAAGTTACTTTTTCGCATGCAGCATATAAAAAGTTAAAAAAAATTGTTCTTCCTTCTTTCTAGAACAAGTTATAGACAAAAAAATCTTATAATGCTTACTGACATGTACTGTTTTAAATACTGTATATATCAAGTATTAAACACAAGGTACGAATAAAAATTACAATCTATATCAGTAATTTTTAATATACTTAAAAAGAAATAGTAATTTACGAACTGATTCTACTTTAAACTCAGTTCATAACTGTTTAAAAACTCTTAACAATATCAATATTGTGTTTTTTTAGATGGGTAAAATGTGATAATTTTTTCATGGCAATAAATAAATTAAACATTTTCTACTCCAAACCTTTTATAGTGATCAATAAAATTAACTGTTTAAGTCTCAACTTTTCTTAGAACATTATTTGCATTTTACTCGGAAGCGTTTTAATATCGAGTTTCTTTAATTGATAAAATTGTAGTTTATTTGATAAACAAAAATAAGTTTTATAATAAAATGTGTCAGAAACAGATGTATCAAGAAAGAAAAATTTTGTGTTCATCGATAATTTTAAGTAACATTCTTAATAAAAAGTAATAATATAATAGCTGGAGCGATTAAGAAAATGTTCATGGGGAAATATTCTATTGAAAAATATTAATAAATATTGAAAAACTATTAAAATGAAATATAAAATAACTAATTAAATGTAATTAATGAAATGTTGAAATAAAATGTTTAAAATATTTTTAAAGATATGAATATAAATGTTAAAAGATAATAAAAGTTTGAACGAGAGTAAAATATCTCAACATGATGCACATTTGAAATAAATCTTTGAATCCCTAAACATATTAAACATTATAAACATACTATAAGAAAACGGACATTTTTATGAAATTGATATTACAAATAAGTTGTAATAAAAATTACCTAGCTCTTTATAATATACAAGGTTATCATAAGTTTTTTTTACATTATGCGAGCCTTAAAACGCTAAGAAAAATAATCAAGAAATTAAATAAAATGCAGAATGCTCTTGCATTAAAAAGTAACTTTATTTTAACATCTTAACAGGTTATTTTTGCTTCTGCATTCGGTAAATAACCAAATTTTCTAATAGGTTTTAAATTTCAATTAATTGAAAATCTCAGAGTATTTTGAGAATTAATACCAATAGAATTAATTATTCAGCTTACAGTATGCAATTATAAAAAAATAAGGTATTTCTATCAAAAACAATATAAAATCAAATTATGAATACCAAAATATTTTAACTACCATCTGCATATAAGGAACTGTGGTGATACAACTTTTTAATTAGGCGAAAATATATAATGGAAAAGGATTCTGAATTAAATGTGAATAACGTAGAATTTAGTCAATATTAACAAAAAATATTTGTGTTTTTATGGCTAGAAAAAATCCCCTGAACGACTTTACACGTGGAAGAATGATCAAAGAACTGGAAGAGGGACGCAATTTGACCAGTGTAGCTGAAGAGTTCGGGATCAACAAAAGTGTAGTTTCGGGGCTTGGAAGACCTTACAAAAAATAGTTAAGGTTGTTGAAAATGCTGGTAATGGCCACCCTAGGAAAACAACTGCAGTGGATGACGGATATATCGTCCTACAGGAGCATCCCGATGCCAATCAGCAAGGACTACAATTCAGCACTTGTGTGCAGCAACATGGTAACAAGTGTTGCAGTTTACTGTGCTCAGACTCTTTCACTATTCATCCCTCCGTCCTGAAAGCCGCAACCCTTTGAAAGTTGACATCGGTGCCACCATTTCAAATGGTGTAAGGAGCACATAAACTGTATATTCCATCAATAGAGTAAAGCCCTCTTCACGAATCAGTGCCACAAGTGATTATCAATGACCGTTGATATAGAAAGAAGTCTGGACACGGTTTCATTCCAGTCACATCGCCGAAAAAGACCTGTAGTGCTGTCCCAGATTTTTGTCGGGGAGGCATTATGCTGAAATGGCGGATTGAGCACCATATTTTCGACACTGGTTCTGTAAACGAAGATCACTATGAAAAGGTGATACTCCTCTATGTATGTCTGTTTCGGGGTGCTAAGGACCTTCTTTCTTATGGATGTTCTTTTTTATGAACCCATATCCCATATTAAGGAACATCTTGGACAGACAATCATTGCTGTACACCACTGTATATACTAAAATTAAATAAAAAACTTAAAACATATTTTGTATACGATTTATCCATGCCGCTTTGTATATAATAACCTCAAAATCAAACGTAAGTTTTCATTTGTCTCAAGATATTATTATAGAATTAATCCACTCATTATATTATTTAATAATGGAATGCACACGAAATGGCATATTAACAAATTGCAAACCTCTTGATACATTTAGTCCAGAAATGGATACCAATGTATAAATAAATTTGTGATCGTGTAACAAATTCCAACATTATTTCATCGTATATACATTTGAATGGAATGAAAAAAAAAAGGTTTTTTTTTTTGGTAAATACCAATCAAAATTTGAAAAATGAGTGCAATTTTAAAAGAAAACCATATTTTCGATTACATTAGTTTTATTTATTCATTGAGAAGTTATCCCGTGAAGCTCAAAATAGGTGATAGATCAATTTTTTTTTTTTTTACTTCCTCTTTTGCAAAATATTGGAACCAAAAGTAATGAAATCGTAAGATGAATGTTGAAGTCTCCGACCTCTGTGAATTAAAAAAGCTCATTTTTGGAACTATCTTTATATGAGAATTGCTAATTTATATCAACTTATAGGGAGAAAATGGCAAAAGGTCTCCAACTCATTTTCTTTAACGCATGAATATATAAAAATATTTGTAAAATTCGTAAATAAAAATTAATATTTTCATGACAATAATGAAATTAATAATAAACTTATTAATATTTTTTCGTTATCTCCATCATTAATCAAAAGAAAATTATTATCTTCTTTTCCTTACTGCAACAAACATATTTTTCTAATATTCTAACATATATTCAATGCATTCGAAATTACACAATTCTTTAAACAAATTGTATTTAAAAAATTATGAAAGTTCTATAATAGGAATTTTTCCTTAATAAGATTTTTCAGAAATGTCCTTATTATTTCCTGTAGTTTATTGAAAATTGATGAAATAAAACAATTCTTAAACGTTCGCCCTGTCTTTACACTTTGACCTAAATACGTATTGATAGATCCTAAAGAAAGAATAAGATTAAAGGATATGTAAAAGTCAGAGAATAAGACAAAAACTGAATTGACGCAACAACGCAGACTTCTATCAAATAAATGAAATTACACAACTGCACTGACTTGTCGTAAAGTTTTCGAACAGAACTCTTTGCAAATGTATTAGTTCGATAGTATAGTTTGCAAATAACAAAATGGCTTGTACCATTTACACTTGAACTGTGATTGAATTGGGATATCTATATCTTTTGTTATAGGTACACGTTTTTTCTATGAAAATATCTAAAACAAATTATTGCTAATTAAAACTTTTCCTAGTCGATAGTATAATTTCAGCACCAAGAAATATTTTTCTTAACACAAAGGAAGACAGATATATAACCAATAACAAGTGATGTGATGCATTTCTCCCTAATTATTTATTTTATATTTATGTTGAACAATTTTTAATTTTTACTTCGCCATATGGTTGCTATAAAGATTTATAAGATGCTTAAAAAATTTATAATAATGAAGGTTCATATCCTTTTAATATTTTTGTTATGAAAGATAACAGTTCTTTTAATATTCACAGTAAAAATGATTAAATTAGGCATTCTGTATTTAAGAAAAACCTATTCCATTATAACTTCCATTGGCTTAAACATTCTCCTGTCTGGTCTACAAAATCTAAAATTTTTGTTTTCAAAGGGCATTTTTATCTTTCATGTTTTTAAAGTTCTAAATGCAAAATTTCAGTTTTTATTCTTGATTAATTATCTCATATTTAAATCACGGTTGAAAAAATAAATTAAATATTGACTTTTTATTGAGAAAAAATAGTTTTTATTGATATTGAAACACATATAACTACTTCTGCATGTAATTCTATGCACTAATTTTATGATAAAAATGCTTTATTCTTTTTCCCGTTTCTTAAATTTATAGATATGATTATAAAGTTATTACACATTAACATTAAATAATTATCATTAGAAATAGCGTTTGTATGGTCTTTATTTTCTTTAAAATGCTTAAAATGAGATAACAACTTTGATGGACTCATTAAGGTTTTAGCGAAAAAAATTATTTTGATTAAAAAAATTTAGCACAATTTTTGTTTTTCATCTTTAGCTACTAACTATTATTAATGGAATCGTTATTGATTTCAGGAAGTTCTAAATTACTTATTTTTCATTGTTGTGAAGCTCTAATAAAAGTAATTATATATTTTTTAAAAATCCATTTTCTTGTTGCTTAAAATATAATTTGTTAATTACAACAAGATAATGAGTCAAACTAGAATTTGTGAAACGAATAAAGCAATTTTAAAGAAAGGAAAACAAGTTTTCAAAGTATTATAGAAAATTCTTCTAGAAAAAAAGTACAATAAATATACAAAATTAAGAACTATAAAAAGAAAACGCAATTTTATGTGACATCATTACAAATTAAAGTAATGAATTTATTTTTAAAAAACATATGATTAAAAAAGTATAATCTATTTTATTTAAAAGGATTTTTCCCATGTATAGGTATAGGATAAAATAATAGTAACACCAAATTATAGATACACCAAAATAAATGGAGCACCACTTTAGAAACAAGTCTTCCTTCAACCGTCCAATAAAAAGCTGCCTGCTATTGCCTGGTGACGGCTAAAGGGAATATATCAGTCAAGCATTTTGCAGTGTTAGAGTTGCATGAGAAATATGTACCTAACTAACCATTATTATGTTTGACCTCCCGACGTGAAAAAAAAACATGATAATTGGAACTCGAGTTACTGTCGAGAACAACCAAACTTGAAGGTGTTTCGAGAACCACTATGTCAAGGATTATGACTGCCTACACAAACATGGGTAGGATTTTTTTCTGCGAAACCCTACAGTGGGCAAAATTCGAAGTTGAAGGACCGTGACAGAAGAGTCTTGAAGAGGATAGTCACCCGAAATCGGAAAAATACATTGCCACAGATAACTTCCGAGATGAATATTTACCTTTAAAACCTCATAACCACGAAAACTATTTAACGAGAGCTATTAGCTCTGAGTATTCTTCGCAGAGTAGCTATTCCCATACCGTTACTTTCACTGCGGAGTGCTATGAAGGAAATACAGTGGTGCCGAGACAACCTAAAGTGGACACAACTGAAATGGGAACAAGTCATCTGGTCTGATGAATCATCATTTAAATAATTCCAAACGACCAGATATATGTTCGTCTGGCAAACACCGGCAGAAGCATTAATTTTGACTACCTTGTTCCAATGAAAAACATGGTGAGGGTTCTATGATGGTGTGGAACATATTATTTTCTAGTGTATTGGGACATCTAGTTGCTTTGAGGGGGATGGACACAGACTTCTATTATTGATGCACTTCCATACATCATCTCCCAGCTAGCTCTATAGCTCTCATTCCTGGAGAACATCCTGTGTTCCAAAATTAAAACGTCACTGTTCACACGTCTCGATGTGTTTAACTATGGTTATATGAGCGTGATGATAAAGTGGAATTTTTAAACTAATGTCATCAATCCCCTTTAAACTCAGTCCCACAAGGTCTCAATATCATAGAGACTCTGTGTGCTCTTTTAAAAAAGTCCGTGCTTGATTTTCTCCTCCGCGCACTCTATCTGAAGTCGAGGCCGCCCTACGCAAGAAATGGATGTGATTCCGATTAACTTTGTCCAAAACTTTTAATTGTCAATGTCATGTCGAATAAGGGCCTTTAATTATCAATGCCACTTCGAGTACAAGCTGTCATTCAGGCCAAAAATGGTCCAGCCCCTTAAAAATTAATAATTTTCATTTTTTACAGGTACTTGTATCCCTGCTTTCTGAACCCATATACAGATATTACATTCAGTATAGTTCTACACATATAAAGCTGGTAACGACATAAACTGACATATAAACAAACAACTAGGTATAATCCGTTTTCATTGCGAAATATTTCTAGCGCTTACGTCTGTATTGTTGATGAAAGCATACATTAAAAGGTAAAATATGTAAAAAGAAGCTATCAAGTGTTGATTCGTAATGTATAATGAAATTGAACCAAAGGGCACTTTTAATTATAATATCTCATTATGTAATGAAATGTTACAGAGACGGTATGGTTCCCATATGTAATGACAATTTCTAAGCTGATATTAATCTCAAGTACACAATATAACTTAATATTTCTACTACTTACATTGATAAAATAGCTTCAAGACTTTTACGTCTTCAATTCATTATATAGTATCATTTAGCACTATAAAGAGGTAAAGTTATAATTTTTTAAAAATAATTCTAATTTTATATAGGATTGCGATCTTTCTATTTGGGAAGCCTTTCATGATTCAGTATTTTAAAGTAATTTCAAATGCAACTATACTTTCCATAAAACACTTATATTCTTGTAATATTCTTAAATATTCTTGTAAAAGTACCATTTTAAACTCAGAAGTTTCTGAAAAAGGAATACTACTCTTATATAACTCTCTAAGTTATACAAATTTAAACTTACGTCTGTATTGCGTGACGCTGGTGCCAGAACATTCACTCTGATCTTGCGAAAGAATATTTTATATACTTTAAGACAGATAGAATTCCTTTAATCTCGTTACGTTCGCCCAAAATCCGTTGGTAAATATTATTAGCGCAATAAATCTCGGGAAATAAAATATTGCTGAAGGAGCAATATATATCAGTAGTTGATCCTTCCATCGATTTAAGTACAAGTTTAAATCCTGCAAAAGTGATTTGCTTTTTAAAACTTTCAGGGAGAGCAAAATGTTTTTATAGCCAAGTGAGAAATAAAATAAGAAAGTTTAAGGTGAAATAAGACTTTAACTTTTATTTAAAAAAAACTAAAGAAACATTCGCAAACACCTGGTTCATAAACAGCTGGTAGCAGATTTATAGGATAGGAAAATGAAAGACTATCTAGTCTGTTACTAAATGCAATTATGTAAAATTAGATAAAATTTTCTAGTAAGCTCTAATTTTTAATCCAAACCGAATGACTTCATATCTATAGCTATTCCTTTCATATTTAGCATTTAAAAAGTTTTATTTATATTGAGTGTTTCTCAGCCTTTCTGCATTCGATGTGAATTTTCAATCAAAACTTTCATTGCTCTCACCATTAAAATAAATGTATACAACAACATCTGGTATTTTAGCGGGATGTGAACAGATGAAGCGAATGAAAGCGAGGAAAAATTAAATATTATATTTGAAATGAAAGCTAAAAGGGGAGATAAGATTTAAAAAATATAGTAGTAGAAAAATTTGTAAGTGAAAGTAATCCTAGATGGGGTGAGCTAAATTTGGAAACTAGAAATTGATATTTTAGAATAATAAAAGAAATAAAACAGAAGCATGAGTATACAAGAGAGAGAAAAATAAGTAATGGTTGTGGAAGATAATTCACAAGATCGATACCGTCTAGAGCATGCGCAGAGCAAATGTTTTCTCATAGGAAAGAAAATAGCGCAAGTTTTAATTCCAGCCACTTTACTTCGAGTCGCGCCTTCTATCGCTATCGAATCTATCTTAAATTCATATGTTATATATGTTTTCGTGTTAATTCTAATTCACCAAATTAAATATTTATGGCAGCAGATTTACGCAGACACGTGGAAAAAAATTTCAGCGGAAGTAATAGCTAGATGATAATCAATCAACAAATACACAGACGAGCGCGGTTTCGAAAGTAAAATCAAGAACATACTCTCAAGAATATTTAAATTTTGGATTTACCTGTACATAATCATTCGAAGAAGAAAGGTCCTAATCCACAATTTGATCAAAAATTTTGGCTTCAGATAGCATGAAACCTAATAAACTTAAACGTTATTTGGAAACGAATCATAGTGAGTTCGTCAAAAACCCAGATAATTCTTCGAATTAAAATTAAAATCATATAAAAAGCAAAAATAATTTTTCAAAGGAAGTTTGTCTGTGAATAAAAAAAAGCTTCAATTATGTCTTAGAAAGTTTCATATAAAATAGCCATATGTAAAAAACCTCACGCCATTGGTGAACGAAAGATTTTGCTAGCAGCAATAAAGATTGTAAAAACTATGTTTGGAGATAATTTTTTAAGCAATTGCAGTCTATACCTCTTTTAATGATGCTGTTGCTCCTCGAATCGGTGATATAGCTGAAGAATTACAGCGTCAGCTTTTTTCGACGTTGCGTGATAAATTGTTTTCAATATAATTTGATGAAGGAACGGATGGTAAGAAAGATTCTCATTTAATCGCTTATGTTCGATTCTCTGATAATATGTCTGTAGTCGAACAACTTTTCTGCAAACCAATAAAACTGAAAATAACAGCTCTCGCATTATTTGCGATTTTAAATGATTTTATGAAGAAAGCATAGGAGGGAATGTTCAATGTCCGGAAAATTCCAAGATATACAAGGACTTGCCAAACAAAAATCACCTAAGTGCGTCCGGATACATTGCATGATCCACAGAGTAGCTATGGTTTCGAAAGAAATGAGCCCTATTTTGGATATTGTTTTAACTACGGTTGTAACCGTAAAAAATTATATAAAAATAGGACTGCACTTTTTAAAGGCATGAATCCGGTACATTCAGAGCTACGATTTCATTGAAACTCAAGATGGTTATCACGTGGGAAATTTTTGTAATGTGTTTATGTATTAATAGAAGAAATTGCAATTTTCTTAGAAAAAAACATATTGGAGACATGAGGTTTCGCGACGGTTTATTAGCGATGATATTGAACCACTTGGTCGATATTCTCAAGATATTAAATAGCTTGAATCTTCAACTAAAAGGCGCAAAACCCCATATGTTGGATACGAGTGATAAAGTTAATGATTTTTGTAGAAAGTTGGCTTTATGAAGCAGAAATTTAAAGTAAAAAAAGGCTGACGCAGAACATGCAGCAGTTGTTTTTGTAACCATTGGACAAAAATTGTTGTTTTGTAAATTTAGCCATGCAGGAAAAAAAATTTTCAAAAATATATTTTCTTCTTGACAATAAACTGATAGCTAATTACGAGTGGGTTAGGGTTCCATTTCATAAGAATCTCGAAGAACTCTTAATAGATGAGGAAGAAAAATTCATTGACTTCACGACAAGTGGAGAAAGTACAAAACAATTTAGTAATAAATTACTTTTTGAATTTTGGGCAGGAGTCGAGGAAAAATTTTTCTGCACTAAAAACTAAGACATTTCACATCCTATTACCATTTTCTACATCTTTCCTTTGGGAAACTGGATTTTCTGCTGTGCCTTCTTTGAAGACAAAATATAGATCTCGGCTAAATACAGAAACTGAACTGCGAGTGTCTATTTCTAGTATTAAGCCTCCCTTCGAAAAATTTTGCTTTGCCAGACAGGCTCAAGGAAGTCACTTATAATTATGAAAGTTCTTAAGTTATTAATGATGTCTAATGTATTTAGTTTTCTATGTGAATGTGTGCTTTCCTTTCAGTCAGTTAATCAATTTTTTAAATAATATGTCATTTTATACAATCTCTCGCCCCCTAGTCTTATAGGTTGTGAATCGCTGCTTTAATAAGAAATGTTACATTTTCTTTTATAGCGACTTTATCATATTAGAAACACTTTTAATTTAAAAAACGATTTTGACTATCTGATATGGTCTCAAATTCCTCCTAACACTTTACAACAACTCATAGAATATTTGCAGTATTAAGGGTTAAAGGGGCATCTTACATTTTATTCAGAGGATGGTTATAAGAGCTTGGCAGCTCAGTGTATATAGGGAAAAATATAGTTCAATATTGTATTCAAGGGATAGTTGTAATAATTTGACTTTTTAGTGTATCTAAAAGCATCCAAATAGATGCCTTAAATCACATTTTTCATTTAAGGACATATAGAATACCTGCAGTATTAAGAATAAAAAGGTGATCCAACATTTATAATCAGAGGAAGATCATAATAATTTTGCAACTCACCTTGTATAAAATCAAGCAACTAAATGCCTTACATTGCATTTTAAAACTAAGAACATCTCTGAGAATCCATGCAGTATTAAGGGAACAAGATCTTCTGACATTATATTCAACGTATGGTCATACTTATTTGATAGCTCAAACTACGTTCACTGCATTTTAAATGAAGAAAATCTCATATAATCTATGTGGTATTAAGGGTAAAAGGTTATCCAACACTGTATTCAGGGGATTGTCATAAAAATTTAGCATTTCCCAATTAAAAACCTTATACTGGATTTTTAACTTCATAGAAATATCAGCTATATTCTTGAAAGTGGTGTTTAAATGTAGTAAAATAGTAATACCGTTTACACCACCTAATAGTAGCAAACTCCTGAGTTATCCCTGAGAAATTTTATTCATTATTTCATTTAATTATCATTAAGTGAAAGAAAAAATGACGAATAATCAAGTGATGGACATTTTTACACTCCGATTTGTATTATTCTTTTAAGAATGAACATTCAGCTCTAATTTAACATTTAACATCATTTAATGAACATTAAAATAACATTTTTTGTGACTAATCATGAGCTGTAAACATTATTTGTTTAAATTAGATAAGCACTAATTGCAAGATATGCTTACTTCAGGATAAATAGTGTAATCCCAAAAGATCATTGAATTATTCACGCCTGAAATAGAAAAGAGAAAAGTGTAATGAATTATTGAAATAGTTTGTTAGAAATTTAACTAAGTCTGACAGTAATTTCTAATTAAGGTAGATTAATTCAGCTATATTGTTTACCCAAATTACTATCTCTTTTCTTTAATTCCGGCGATTTTCAACAGAAGAGTTTTAACATGCTAATATAGTTAAGGTAAAATTGTTTACCTTTACTAATTGATCATTAATACATTATTTTAATAAAAAGGTTGCACGTGTTTCTGAAGTATAAAAAATTGTAATGGAATATGTGATTTTCTACTAATTTTTTGTTAAGGAAACTGGTATAAAAATAAATTAATTTGGGTTGTCTAACATTTTATAAAACAGTAATTTGAATATTAATTTTCATCTGATTTAGATTAGAATTTCAACTAAGAACCAATAAAGATAGATAATTATAACATTCTTTCAGATAATTTGTATTTAATATTTCATTAATAACACTAAGAGCTTCTTATGTCATAAGAATTTCACTTTTCCATGCTTCAGTTTTATTACAATTCATAATAGAAAAAAAATTACCAAAAAATATTTCTTTTAGTAATTATATTAATAACATGTTATTGTTGATTCTAAATAAACTCATCTTGTTAATCATAAATTTTTATTACTAAAATATTAGATTATACTTATTTTTAATTATCCCATTGAATTGGTTATCAGTATTATTTGTATTGTACATTCTCACGATTTCTTATGTTAATAAAAGCAACTAGTGTTTGAAATTTTTTCTACAATTGATTATTTTTCTATACTTTATTTTTAGTACAAAAAATCAAGAAAATAACAACATTTCACTTTTGTACAAAATTGCTACTTGATTAGACAAATAAAGAGAAGCTACTTAGACCATTAAATATATCAAATAAAATATATTCCTTAAATATACTTTTTCTAACAAATATACATATTTTTTTAAATGGTATTTATCACATTTGAAATTTATTTTAATAAAATGACGTTTTAAAATTTGTAATTTGTACGTTTGGATTTCTTTTTAAAATTTGTAATTTGTACGTTTGGATTTCTTTTTAAAATTTGTAATTTGTACGTTTGGATTTCTTGTAAAAGTATTCTTAACCACTGAATTTAAAGTAAATGAACAAATAGTACACCTTTGTTGCATACTTGTTATTTCCCATAATCTACAGTTTAATTTTATTCTGATAGCTTTAATGTCTATAATTCTTGTCGTGTATTCCTTTATTCGAACTGTAAATATTCTATTAGACATTTTGTTTCAGATTTTATAGACCTTGAGATAAATTTACTAAAACTTTGCTTAAATCATTCTCTGCCCATCTCTTATCAAAACTGGGATTTTAAAGGTAAATCTGGACCTATGTCTTGGACATTGTCCAATATAAAATTGGATATTAAATCACCATTTTTCATTTCATTATCTGGTTTCGGTAACAATGTTTTTTTCTTAAATGCAAGACATTTTTTAATATTACTTAGAGAAAAAAATAATGAAAAAAAATAAAACAGTGATAAAACAGTGATAATCTTGATGACCTGAAACATAAAAAAAAGGCTTTTCGGCCATATTTTGTATTTTCCGTAGGAAAGGATGATGAATCGAGAAACAATATCATTAAAATCCGATACATAATACACAATTTATTTATTTGTCTGCTATAGCATTGCAATTAATTATTAAAAGGATTTCTGTGAGTATGAAACTCAGTGAAATGACAAGAGCTGTGAAAAGAAGAGCGTTTTTTATTATTTCTGAAATTAAAGAAGGATCGATAGAAACTTATAAATTCTGTATTGGACAGATCGTCATTAATTAATAGAGTTAACATGCCCATTAGGGTCATAATTACAATGAAAATTCTAGTAGCAATGTTCAATTGTTTAAAAATAATAAACAAACGCATAATATGGAGGTAAAGACATTAAAATAAAAATATTCGGATGTGTGCCAAATTGGCTATTTAATTTTGTCCTACAGTTGGCAACAAAATAAAAATAACACTGAGAAGATTAAATTTTAACAAAAAATGTGTCCAATTCAATTACGTTCTATGAATAAAATTGTTGAAATTGGTTGGACAATATTTTTAAAAAAATATTTTGTTGCATATATTTATTTACACCACATGGAGGTGGGAGAAATTATAATTACATAGATTCAATATTAAAGAGGTGTGTAATATAATTCTGAACATAATTATGTATTAAAAATATATTTCTTTAAAATTTTCATAAATGCTTTATTCATTGCTTAAAAAATATCAATATAAAATTTGTTAAAACTGTAATCTAAATATTAATTTATACATTGTTTCAAAACTGATGAATTAACATGTTACTCTTTCTACCTTCAATTTCTAATATAAGGAACCAGCAAAATATTCTGAAAATAAATTACAAATATCCTTTTTAAGGAAAGAGCATAGGAATATAATTTCACCACCTTTATTCCATTTCGGTACACTCTTTTTCTCCACCTGAGGGCCAGTAAAAATCCTGTTTACGCTATTGCTTGCGATTAAACAGTTAATGGTGTTATAGCGATTTATTTAAGGTGTAACGGTAAATAACAGGTGGTGAACAATTTTGATTTATTTGAAGAAAATCTCTAATCTTCACTAAATGTTTTAAATCAATGAATTAAGTAGAAATTTCAAAAATAATGATCAATAATTATTATATCCTAACCATAATTAAAATAAACTGAATAATTTTATAGTTTAATAACAAATTATTCATACGGTCCATAAATAATTTAGATTTTGTTTTCCAGAAATGAACTAAAATAACACAAAAGTAATTGAAGGTAAAATGTGTCTTTAATATAGTATAATACAGAATCGATAAATGTGTCGATACCTGTCTAGAAAACTAAACTATTAACTTCAAATTTCATCATATTTATATTTATGTGGCTTAGTTAAATTATTACTTCCTTCAAACGACATTCATTTTCAAACGTGACGCAGAATGCTAAATTGCAAAAGAATTCTATTATTTTCTCTCATATAAGTACAGATCTCTTTAAAATTCCTCTCATCTCTTCCAAGTTCTCTTAAAATGCCAATTATTTATGAAAATACCAAAGGGGTATTGAAAATTCCTTATGGAAGGACTTTCGCTTTATTATTTAATTATTTTAATTGGCAGAATGATGGACATTTCCAAAGGTATGGATATTTAATCCGTCTGATATCTATCTTAATGAACAGTAATATATATACATATTTTGCTCCCCAAGTGGATCAGATACAAACTATTCCTTGCATCTGGGAATAAAATTTTAATATATTCAGAAAAATTTCTAAAGGATAAATCCTTTTGCAGCGTTCCATGTAGAATAATTATCTTTTTATCATATTCATCTTTTCATCTGAAGTGACGCTTTAGGATTTATCTCAATTTGGTAAACGTTTTATAATTTCTCTAACAAGATGTAGATAAATATTGTATAAAATAAATAATATTACATAGGTATTTATTATCATAGTTGCGATTTTCAGAGCTTTATAATTGCAGCCTCCTGGAACATTTAATATAGAATAATAGTGAAGTTGCAAATCTTTACAGCATGAAAATAATTTTGCTTATTCATTTTCATACGCTAAATATTACTCAGAATAACTGAAGAAGTCTATTCTACTAACATATTCGCTTTGAAATTGAATAATTTTAATTGTCTCTCATATCTATTTTGGTTGCATAGACATTCATTCCCTTGCATGTTGACTTCTCCTATGTTTGTCTCTAAAAGATTTTTCTTCCTTTTTACTTATATGATGTATTGGAAATGTTTAAAATCGTCTTTGACTCACATTGTAAATGAGGCTTTCATTCAAGAATGAATATTTTTTATTTGAATATTTTTCTTGAAATGACAGTTAAGAAATGAACGAAATCAATTCCATTTTCTAAACCAAATTATTAAAAATACATACAACTAAATACTCCACTATATCCTTGTTTTCTACTGTAAAAATTGTACTGAATGCAAATCCATTAGTAATAACTATGCAATATTTTTCATTGGGTTTAATATCTATATTGTTTGTTTTCTATTTAGGGTATTCATTATTTTCACATGCAGTTTTTTACTGAGTGATAGACAAATGACTCATACGCATTTAATAAATAAGGTGTACATATAATCATTCGTAAAAGAGGAATGATTTAAAAGGTCTTGCAGCATAAAAAATTGCATTTATTGACTTGTTAATATTTATTGTTATTTTTACTGAGAGATACAAAAAATTCGAGACTTAAAAAAGTATGTTTTATTTTAAGCCGTGTTGATGCACAGTGTTACATCATAAATTTTACAAACGTCATGCGATTAACAGAAATTGAATATTGAGAAAGCAGGAAAAGCAACTTCCATCAAAGCTTGAAACTATTCCAAGGCTAAGATGTAAAAAATTGATTATTTAAATATAAGCACATTTTATCGTACTTAATATTAAAAACAAAATATAAATTGGAAACATTTTGATTTTATTGCGAAATTATCTGAGAAAAATGACCTTTGCCCCAATACAAGTATCTTGTTTTAAATATTTTAGCTATTTTGTGCAGAAAACCCGAAAGCAATTTTCTTCTCTATTTTATAATGGGAAGTAGAGAATACGAAGAAATGTGTTAAGCAATGGAATATCCGTACTAATTTTTTGATTGAATATCTTAGTAGTATTATTTATTGCTCAAGTTAAAATGTAACTGTTTTATTTTTCTTAAAATATTCTGTTAATCATTTATCTTATTAACTCGCATGCTTTTCTACATACCAAATAGGTTTTTACTTTTTATAAAATTTTGAAAAACTCGAAAAACAATCAATATAATATCCATTTATCATAAAATGGCATACACATTTAATAACATTAATCGAGAATCGTAATTCACTCTCAATAAAAATTCAAATTAATAGATAAGAGAATTAAAATCCGTTTATATTAATAATATATAAATGTAAAACTTGGAAACAAAGATAAATAAATGTCTTATGAAATGAATTAAATGTCTCATAAGCAACGGAAAGTTTAGCCCTAATTGCATGCAAAGAATTAAGAACACAGTTCTTAATCTTTTTAAAGATGGTGGTAAAGAAAAATACATGTAATTATAAATTAATGTGAAAAAGTTAATATTACACAATTTTTCCTATTCCCAGGCTTTCCAATTGCATGTTTATCAATGAAAGTAAACACATTTTTTCTGAAAGTAAACATAATTCATGAAATTTTATTTATAAAAAAGTATAAAAGCTTTAGGAAATAAGTAAAACTATCAGAAAACCTTAATTAAGAATAATTTACTAATACAAATATGTATTTAAAATATATTTAGTTCCCCATTGTTAATAGGATTCATAGTATCATGGTATCTTCAACCAAATTTAAACATCCAGCAGGCGCGGCCGTCATACCAACATGAAAGGTCACAAGTATTTCCCACATACGCTATTGTAAACTTAAATTTTCAAAAGAGTAACTTTTGAAATTATATTGTAAATACAATCACTTCAAACATTTTTTACTTAAAAAGAAGCAGAAACAATATAAACACAGATTGCAATAACAATATAAAATGAACACAGGTTAACTGAATTGATTTAAAAATAATATAAATGAAATTGATAATATTTTGACAGAACAATTTGCATATAAAATAGAAAATGCAAAATACAGAATTTATGTATAAAAAGCAAAAAAGTAATTGAAAGCTAGATATGAAAAGGAAGAAAATAGTTTCATCGTTATTTCATTGCAGCGTTGCAATTTGAGCAAATATGTTTAGTGTGCTCCAAACATATAAAATTCTGTCAAATCTCACTAATGAACCTCGTGATTCTAGTCCTCTTTTCTTTTTGGCAAGGATTTCCTTCCAATTCAATGTTTAGTTTGGCTTTTCTCCTTAGAACCTTTAATTTTAGCTCACTTTTTCGAGATGTGAGGCTTTTTTTTTCAATATTTTCCTTCGTAAGAGCATTTGCCAGCTGTCGCCAGTCTAAAACAATACGGACTTATTTGTAAAATCATACAATATCGGATGTGACAAAAACTTACATGAACGGTCGCACGCATCTCTAAAATATAATTACCAGAAAGGCAGAGACCTATTAACGCCAGAAACTTACGACGACAACTGAAAGTAGGTCAAAGGGAGGGCGACAAATAGCCAAGTATAGGCGTTCCCAGTACCACCAGATCTAAAGTCATAAAATGAAATTGATCTCTGGCGTATCTCCGCTGGAAGGTTAATTTCATTTTAATGTATTATACACGAACTGGGATTCTTTTAGGTACTGACCATCTTTTGGGTAACTTGAGTATACTTCATATCCATCTTTTAAATGCTTCGCTTATTTTTTTCAAGCTCTTAGTTCATTGATATTGAAGAAACGGGAATTATGGATGTTGCGAGATGACTTTCGCTTCTTCAGTGCTGAGGAAAGCAAATACAATATATTATATCTTAAATGCAATATTCGCAATTTTCACACATCTGGGTTATTAAATTTTAATTATCATAAAATCTTAGCCAAAAATTAAAAAAAACTATATGCTAGTTTATTTTTGTAATAAAAATATTTGTTTGTGAAGGTATTTATTTTCCCTAAAGAAACGGATTAATTTATGACTTATAGCTTTTATGTCAATGATGTGGGTTTGCATTATCATTGAATAACATTCCATAAAATACCGATTGTACATGGAGTGCTGTGTGCTAATGCTTTAAAAGAAGAAAAACACAGAAGTAGAAGGAAATAATTATTAATTTGAATCACTATTTTTTGTTAGAGCTAACTAAGGTGCTTCAGCTCTTCATCTGCCCTTTTGGAAAAAAGATATGCTATTGGTGATATGTTCGCCAAGATAAAGCTGATCAATAGAGTCTGTGTTGTTCAGCTAGAGACATTTGATTCCTATAAGCAAAATAGATTAATCATGGTAATTAAATACACAGATGGTCGAGAAAAAATGTATAATAAGAATTCTTAGGCAATTTGAATACTATAGAACAAATAATCAAAATATATTTACAGCCATCCAAAACAGAAAATAAAAAGTCTGAAATTTTTTTGTCAGTTTTTAAACTGATTTCTGATAAAATATAAAATATACACACATATAATCCTGCCAGTTATTCTAGTTAATAATAACTCAATATGCACCAGAATATGATAATACTGTAAAACAGCCGTTCACATGATGATTCTGAAATAACTCTCAAAAACTAGGAAATCAAAATAATGCAGATATCAAAAATTAATAGATGAATTTATTCACTGAAATCATTTATTCATTATTAGAATAGAAAAAATTCAAATATTAAAGGAAAAAAAATCAAAACATCAGCTTGAGTTTAGTTACAGTTAATGAGTGCCGCTTAAGTACTAAACATCTAATTCATTTCACTCACTCCCTTAAAACATTTAGAAAATTAGATGTGACAAGTGAATATACAAGTTGTTTCTGAAAACATATAGTTTGAAAACATTATTACAAGAAAATCATCATCCTTCTATCCCACATGAAAATGTTCTACAAAGGTGTAATGGGTGTGCCACAACGAAGGGTGTCTGAATAATTTTCGATGATAGTAATAGCTATTATTATTGAAATGCAGTAGTACAAAGTTCAAAATTAATTGTTGAAATACAACAATAAAGTATGTAATGAGTCAATGTAGAGATTTCTCTATTCAATTTTCTATTTTTGATTCTTTTATTTTTATTCTTATATATATTTAATAAATATCTTGACAGATGGACTTACTCAAAATGGATGTCATTCAAACTTTGACAAAAATCAACAACGTCTATACATCAAAGTGTGAAGTCCACACATCAGATTACAAGCTCAATGCGTTTATGAAGGCATTTGTGAGAAAAGTTCAGAGACAGTGGGAGAGACATAATGCCATATTTTTTACTTCCTCTGCATTAAATAATTAATTTAAATATTAAATTTTACTAGGATTTTATTTCTATTTATATGCTTAGTATGTGACAAAGTAAAAAAATAAAAATAATTATCTTTAAAGAGAAATTTGTAGTTAATCTAAGAAAACTAAACTAAAACTCTTCTTCAGAATATTATCATGAATTAATTATATGCTCAAAAAGGAAAGCAATTATTACTTCTGCTAACTTGTATTATTTTATCATTAATAAAATCTAACCCGTTAATTAACTAGAATTATTAAAAATTTTAGTGTGCAAATATTATCGCGGTTTTTACTTTTTAAGAATCTAAATTTTGCTTTAAATAATCTCCCAACCACTAAACGAAAAAGGAATAAAGTAAGTTTAAGTCAGAATGGAATAGCTTGCTATTAATGAATAAATGTATATTTAAATATTTAAGCGTGAATCCCAAATAAATATACATCCAAACAACAGCCTGATCTATCTTTATGCTGAGAACTGTAATACCCAATTAAGCAGCAGATTTTTGTCTTTATACTAATTATGACTAGAAGTTATTATAAATTAATTCTTCATGAAATTTTTTTTTTTAAATTGAATTATGAATCAAAGCAACTACTTTCTATATTAATTACGAAACTTAAGTATGTACAATAAAATTATTTGATTAGCAAATTCCTCTTTCAATAAATACTTCAACGTTAGATAAGAGAAACGGGACTCTCAAATTAAGTTTTATTTAAGTCGATAATTTATAAACTGTAAATTAAAACATTTATGATGAAATTTCTAATAAGATCATACAAATCTCATTTTCATTATAGACAATTTTTGCGAAAAAAATAAAGTTTAGTTCGGAAGTTGCTTTACTATTGGGATTATCTTATGATAAGATATACAGAAGATGAATTTTTATTGATTTTATAAGGTGCTTTAGTTCAAAATGAAGTAAAGGCAGAAAATTTTATGGGGGTGGTTTTACCATTAAAAATCGTTGAAGCTGAGACATAAAATTTTATGTCAATGGTTTTATTCTTAAAAAATCCTCCTCTGAACACAAATATCTCAATTAAGTTAATATTATCATTACAATCTTAGAATTTATTGCCAATGCATAAATAATCTTCATTTTAAGTTATTTATGATGTAATAAATCATTTCAGAATAGTTCGTCTTTTTTTTATACATAATATATTATTTTATATATAATTGATTTATCGTAAAGTGGAAACACACACCAAATTTTATTTTGCATTTGCAATTTCCTTCTGAAGAAAAAGAGTAATCAGACGTATTACCATCATCAAAATATCCTCTGAACGTCTTGATAGAGTTAATATTATCTGAAGAAAAAGAGTAATCAGACGTATTACCATCATCAAAATATCCTCTGAACGTCTTGATAGAGTTAATATTATCTTTACAATGTTAGATTTTACAGCTAATGTATAAATAATTTACAGTTTAAGTTACTTGTGATGTAATAAATCATTTTAGATAATTTCGAGTTTTTGTGTTGCATAACATATTTTACATCTAATTAATTTATATTAAAATGGAAACATACACTGAATTATTTGTTATATTTTCAAGTTTCCTTCTAAGAAAAAGAGTAAACAAACGTATTACTACGCTCCATTTTGTTTTCCTTATTAAATATGTAACCCTTATAAGTATAAATTGAGCATAATACTCACAAACATATAATACCTATTCGATGAAAGAGTGTAACACGTTTTTAACATTTATGTTCAAGTATATTTCTCATTAGTGTCTCGCCTAAAGCCAGTGTTGGTAAGACTTTTTTTATATGTTTATATGCTAGTTATCTCATAAACTGTATTATGGAAACACATGCATAAATGTTTATTATTTTTAGTGAATCATAAAAATAATTAGTTCCTCATAGACTTTAATCACTTTCAAAGGTTAAAACCTGATTTCCAAATTCAAATAATAAGCATCCAAAAATATATATTTTAAACTAAAATGTTCAAAACATTAGGTTGAATCTTAGTGTCATTATTTATTCATTGTTCTATTAATTTAGACATTCAATCTATAAAAATGCTACAGATACTGCATAAGTTTCAAAACATTCACTGAATAAAAGTTGTTATAAATAATGGAAGAGTACATTGAAACACTGTTGATTAAATTTCAGTATTATTTGTTTTACTAAATGATATAGAAATAACGTAACAAATAATTTACTCTTTTTAAATGCTAAATATAAGAAAATTTTAAAAAGTATCTTTTAAATAATTAGAGGAAAATCAATGATGTTTTACCTTAATTATTAAAATTTTATCTCAATTATTTTTATTTATAAAAATATAATAAAAACTTCATAAATTGATGTCACTAAAAGTAATAATAATTATTATGTAAATTTTTAATTCAATTATTATTTATTTATTTATTTGGAAATTTTCCATTTTCAGATGAAAATGATGGCTTTAATATAATGGTATAAATAACTTTCGAAAACTATTTTTTAATGCCATATATTATTCCGACAGTGAATATTTTTTGTTAATGTCAAAAATGTATTGTTAGGGTTTTCATGCATACTAAGCGAATTTACATTGGATATTTTTATAAAAGGAATTAATTACTTTGTTCAATTATGGATTTGAACATTTATAATGGCATATAATATTATTTATTATCTAAACGGAGAATATTTACTCTTCTATTTTAATGAATGAAACATCATCGCTAATATTTAGTGATTTCTATTTCATAGGACTGTTTTTGTGCAAATAATACACATTCTCATAAATCAAACGCAGTTCAAAACTAAACAAATTTCCTTTGTTCTAATACAAATTTTCTCAAAATAAATCCACCCACTCACTGTGCACAAACTCTTACTCTGAAAGTATTTTTAATTTAGTGCAAAATAGCTGAATATAAGCATTTTTAATATAAATTATGTATTTATAATGTTAGTTATTTCCAAATATGAAAGTCACATTTTTCTATTCACTAAAAATTGTGTACATTATTATTATATTCTTTTAAACAATTTGAAATGAAGAAAATATTGTTGAACCAAAGAATTTCTTTCTTCTTGAAAAAATTATGAATGCAACATTTGCAGTTTATTGTTAATGAACATATAATGACAATCGTGATTGAAAGATACAAAAATCATTCATATAAACATAGATAAAAATGAATTATAATCAGACAAAAAGACATTATGTCATATCTGAAAATTTTGTGTTTATAGATTTAATAACTGTATTGATTTCATTATCTCATCATTTTTTCTAAAACTTTAAATTCTTATACAATAAGACTGGCAATACTCAATAAAAATGATGTTAATGGAATTCGAAAATAATTTTTCAAACCATCACTTCCTTATTTTTAACAAAACAAATCGACAATTATCCGAAAGACAGATGTTTTGGATGTAAAGAAAAAATATCAGACCAGTGAATTCAAATTAATTCTTGCTCCATGGTGATAAGTAATAAAATATTTAATATAATATTTCAAAGGAACTTCTAAACTAATTAGTTTTCCTTTTTATGAATTATCTCCACGTTTTCTTTGTATTATTTTCAACAAAAAAGGAAGCAGTATATTCATTATGCAATATATTTGATGTAATTATTCAAAGGCAGTATTTTAAAAAAAGGTCATGGTTAAAATAGTCGCCAAAACTTCATAGAAAAGATTTATTTATGTATTGTTTTTTAAGCAGCATACTTACAAAAGTTTGAAATCTAACTTACTTATCTATCAAAAGACTTACTTCAGGTATCTTGTTGTTGTGAAATATCATTGTTTTTTGAATAGAAATATTCCAATAAGTACATTAAAATAGAGAAAGGCATTTGAATATTTCGAAAGAGTGAAAACTACGGGGTGTGATTTTAATGTATTCAGATAATCTCTAATTTTTGAGAATATTATTCGCATTTATTAAGACTATACATTTAAACAAATATAGAGAACAGAACAGGGAAAACAAGTTTTCTGCATTATACAAAATTACAAAAACATTTCACCAATGGGAAAAATATTCTGACATATAAATCCCGTTTCGGAGTGATTTCGTCGATTAAATGACAAAATTCCATTAACTATTAACCCAAGAATTCATTTGGGTTATAATTTATAGTTATAAATTTATAACGCACTATTGACACAAAGCCCTAACATAATTTTTACGATATATTCTTGATATTTGTCGGCAATAGGAATATTCAGCAACTTCATAGACGTCATCGCCATTAAATGGTTAGAAGAATTAAGTAATTCAGAAATAACCAAGAAATAAAGAAAATAAAGTTTCATTATCTAAATATTCTTTCTTTACGACAGCGAGTTGCAGTAAGTACAACACATCTGACAAGTCTAATAGCAAATGACCAATCTAATCTAAACATCTGTACACTGTCTGCTTTAAAGGTGTCGTACCAATTGCTGAAGAGAGCTGAGAAGACACGTCTAATATTGTGCTCAGTGTGTTTCTTTTGACAACAACTTCTAAATACCGGTCTTCATTTGGCGTTGTAACTCGGGGGCTGCTTGTGCTGTAACGTCGATTCTGATTGCCATCATCTTGGAATCATTGTCAAAGCTTGAAGATGACACTTTGGGCAATTCCAAGTTCCTCGAATACTTCCTGTTGGTACGTGCACACTCCAGCCGATAATTTAACAACATAAAAATATCCAAATGTGTCCTTTGTGTCATTGCGCTGAAGGGCTTCTAAAGTGCTCTTAAACAATTTTGTTTCTTTGCTTGTATTCCTTATACATCACTCTCTTACACTCTCGTCATTGGGATATAATATCGGTGTCATCTGTTGACGTCCTGCAATTTGTATATAATTTGTGAAGATGTGTATAAACATTTTACTGGTGATATATGTATTTTAGAATTTTATTTCCTAATGACTTTGAATTATTCTTAATTTGTGGACATGAGAATATAACTGAGTGGAGCAATTGTTAAAATTGAAAATTTAGAAAATAAATAAGAGACTTCAATTCCCGTGATTTGTAAATTATTAGACTAATATATTAAATGATGAACGAACCATCTATCATCTTCTTTTCTAACTAAAAATATTTGTTTCAGTAGATACTGTATCTTATTTTAAAAAGAAAAGCAATATGTAATTGTAAGATTAAAAAATATTAATTAATGAAAATTAAAAATCTACCTTCAAAAGCGATAATTTTTTTAAAAATTTAGTACACATTGTCGAAAAAGACAAAATATCTTGTTAAAATTAATTAATGTGTGTGCTACTGATTACTGATTGATGACTTGCATCTCAATTGTTGTAGCTTTATTGAGAATGCTAAAACATTTTAATTGCAATTTAAGTATAAAATACTGTTTAGGATGAATGCTTCGGTTAACTTTTAAAAATAAAAATGAAATACGCACACATTTTAGGGGAAAACGCATATAAATGATTTTTATGTCTGCTGAATTTTATATTTTTATCTTTTTTTTTCTATCGTAAAAATTTTATTACCCCCGCGGTTGAAATAAAAAATTGTCATTAACTGAGTACAGTGCAAATGAAACTGCTTCGTTCAATCTCGAATGATCTCTTAAAATGTTCTAAATAAAGTCTTGTAAGCGACAGCTAATGATAAATCTGTGGAATTCAGTTGGAATGATCGTGATTCACTCGGACTTGTTGAGATAATCCATCCAACTAAGCTAATTAAAGCAATTGCTAATCTTGCAAATTGAAGTGGAATTTTCCCTTCATATGTTCACAAAATTTGTTGCCATAAGTGATTTGACCCTTACATTTAGCCTCGTAGAAACAAAAGTGTTATTTAGTATCAAGTGTCCTGCATAGGATTCAATACATTATATTACGTTGAATGCTATTAATGTTCTGAAATGAGTAACTTCATTTGAAAAAGAGGTTCTTTTTTTTAATAATGTATTCTAAATTTTTTTGTAAAATGAAATTTTAATAAGAATATTCAAAATTTTAAATGAAAAATATTTTAGCTATGTATATGAAACTTTTAAAACAGCTTTGTTTTTTTTTAATTTAGTGAAAAACATATTATGTTTATTAATCCATTTATATTTTTAAAAAATCATGAAGAAACTTTACTTCAAATCTTAAGGGAGTAAAATATAATCTTAAAATATATGTATTTTAATTTAAAATTATGAAAAAATATTCAATACTTTTCACACATTTGTAGTAAAACATTATTCCTTACAAATCCTTGTATCTTCGTAAACATTTATGAATTTCATTTCAGATTATACATAAAAATTTTAAATATCTTATGACATATTTCGCAAATAAGTTAAATTTGATAGAAGAACTTTTCATAATTGACCATCGATAACGTTTTTGAAAATTAGTTTGGAATCAATTGTAATAAAAAAGGCTTATTATTACAAAAAATCAGTGTGATGTTAAATTCAGTTAAATAATTTTATAGCTTGAAACAATAGGAAGAAAAATGAAAGATCTTTATTAAGGCAATAAATTAAAATATTTATAATTAATTTTACATCTTAAATCGATCGAACTAATAAAACAACCCAATTTTGCTGCAGATAAGTAATTAAATTGGTTGTGGTAATTTTCTGGTGCAATATACTATTCTAAAACATGCTGAACCGGAAACACAGCTCACTTATTGCGTTTTTCTATTTAATTCCTTAAAATCCATCGTAAACACTGGTAAAATAGTAAGCAAAAGTATACTAGTAAATTTAAATTTCACTAAAAAATTAGATTTTTTCAAGAATTGGAGTAAATTTATGAGGTCTTTCTTCTGGAAGGAACGGCGTTAAAAAGTTTATATGCTCTCTTTAAAAATCAAAGCATTCAATTAAAATATGGTGGGCAATCAGTGGAACATTGTATGAGCAGCAAACAGGTGAATATTCTCAAAATGGTAAACGCCTATGTGCGATGTGTGAATGGCCAATATGCATCTCGAGTTAAAACTGCATCCTACTTTCTGTTGAAAGATAAAGACCATGGAGTAATATGTTTTACTCCATGGAGTTTATTATTTACTTCTTGATTCTAGTCATTTTGCGAAGAATTCAGTATCCACTTACATAGTGCGCTCTTGATATCTGTGTAGTGAAGGGGAAAAGGATGATGCGTAGTGGCAAATTTAGATGCAGTGTCAGCCTTTTCATTACCTGTTATGCCGATATAAACTGGTGAGAATAAAACTCTATTCATGACAGCAAAACACTAAAACTCCACCAGTACAGGTGAGATTGCATATGTTTGATTTCCCATGTAAGACCAAGGGAATTCATTTACCTATTCGAGAATTCCGAATTATCAGTGTAAAAAATAATTTTAACTAGATGATTTACTGAAAGATATTTTTGGGCTATATACAATGCTGGCGATTCAGAGGTAAAAACAGAAGTAAAATCATGATCTACAATTTATGGTGTTATTCTAACAAAAAAAAGAGTATCAGTATTTGTTACATATTTAGAGTCACCTGTATAAATGGACAGATAATCAAGAAATAATTGACTATGAGAAAAGAAATTAGAGTTGAAAATATGCCTAATATAGATTCTTAAAAAGGTCCAGGTAGTTGATGTTACTGCAGATACAAGAGGGAGTTACATGTAAATTACTATTGCTGACTTTTAGAGAGCAAATCATCTGGAAGTTATTGGCGAATTTGTAGTCCCAAAGTAGTTAAGTGAAAATCATAAAAACATCAAAAACCAAATGCTCAATAAGATCATATAAATTATAAATATCACTTTTTCAGAAATTTGATGCGACTATTCAGAATTTTTAATCATGTATCTTTTATTTATTCTATAAATAATGATTTTAAATTTTTCTATGATTTTTATCCCATTTTATACGATTTATCAAATATACTAATTTTTGAAATAAACTAAAAATTTATACTTATTTTAAATCTTGAAGAATTGCAACGGACATTTTTTGAAGATATTTTATCCCCACCTATAATTTTTTTCTTAATTCAATTAAAAGGAAATTATTAACTTTCTCCTTTATGAGGTAAAATAATTGTAAATAGAATTATATTATTTAATACTCTAAAAATTTAAAATATATATGAATGCAGTCTAAATATATAAAAACCTTTATCTGATAAATGTCTCAACAATTTATAACAGTACATCAAGGAATAAAACAAATCAAGGGATATCCTTACAATGGTGGAACGTCCGTTCTAGATTTACACAGTGACCTGAATGTGTCTTTATGGATCCTTAAGTAAGCGCGAGATAAAAGGACAAGTACCAATCTGAGTAAAGGATATTCATCCAGTTACGTTGCAGCGCTTAGATCTGACCAAATCAATAAAGTTAAGAAGTTTCACAAACATTTCCGGGCAATTTCAGAGGTCATCATTTGTAAAAGGATTAATTTGTTATTTTACCTCACCATTGACAAAAAAAATATATAATTTAATTTGTATTTTTGTATTATACATGTCACTGTTATACATGTTAAAAAGACATTTTGAATAATCAGATGGAATGAAATATTTCTCATTTAACTATTCTATTAATTTCTGCTGAATGAAAAGTTCCGGATTCTGGCGTTTTCTTTTTTCGTTAATCGCTGGTTTTATTGAAATATTATTTTTTTTATCGAAATATTATTTTATCTGAAATATTATTTTTTTGTTTCGAATATCGAATCAGTGATCTGAAAAGCGACGAATTTGGCGTCTTTGGTGACAAAATGGATAATACTGGAAAATTTTAGAATTTTAGCAATTGAGCCAATATGAACGGCCAATAGGATGCATGATTGCTTCAGAACCTTATGTGCCTGCTTGCGGAAACTATAAACGGCAGATTGTCTCAAGCCGGAATTTATTGTGAAACGAGTCTTATATTGAGCCGACGAAGGTTAAAAGCTGCATAGCCAGTCGAAGATGATATGGTTGATTAGTCCAGAGAATGGCAAGTTTTGTTTGAGGCTCAAGTAATTGTTGATTTGAACTGTGTGCTGATTCCTTATGTTTATTGTATAAACAGCACCGAGTCATGGGGAAAAAAACCAGCTTTGTATTAGTTAGTTGGTTTCAGCTAAAATGATGATGCAGTGAAGAATTGCAGGCGTTTGGAGAGACAGTAGAGATAAATTATGAAGATTAGTTCCACCTGCTGAATTTTGTCTGGCTGCTTTGCGTACAGTGGTTATTATTACTTTGTCTTTATTACTTATTATTTATTACTTATACGTCTTTGTATTAGTATCGACGACGAACGGCGACTTTTATTTAAGAAAAGTGGTCGCTCGTTAGTAAGAGACTGTTTCTTCTTTGACCAATAGACAAATAAAAAACCCCAGAAATTCCTTAACAATAGTAATCATCAAAAAATACAGCATCGAGATTTTGAAAAATCGCCACATTTTAGACTTTTTTGAGAGCTAAAAACACTTTTTGAAAATAATATACTTCAGTTTCTGATAAAGCTAACTTAAGGAACTTTGAGTTGATGTCTAAAATTTGATTTAAGATTTTTACAACAAATTTGTAGATTTTGAAGAAAATATATTAAAAAGGAAGTATGTCCGACAGCGGCAAAACGGAGAGAACTGCATGGATAAAATTAGGTACACAGATTTAACGTCTACGTTATAGACGCCAATCAGATTTTGAAACAAATTCAATTAGGGTTTGGCTATCATGTGATCTGTTTTTTGTAAACTTATAAACCTGATAATTCAAAAACGCAAATAACTTAAACACATAACATTTCACGTGTGATTTTGCACAAACATATGTAGTTAAGTATAAATTTCAATTTGTCTGGAAGAAAAAACAAGTTCTAAAATACAGATTCATCTTTTTAAGAGAGTATGCAAAAAAGTTTTGATGAGACCATATCCGATAGTTTTATCGGTAGATATAAAAGTGTTCGTTTTGCAGAGTAGTTTTAATAAATGGCATTTGAACAAAGATTTTTGTGTATCAAAAGGAAATAAATCTCAAAAAATTAAATAAATGATGACATTCATTGCGCCATGAATAAGCTTTTTTATTTACTTTTCTTATTTTCTTTTATATATGCAAAGCTATAATAAAAAAACCCGGTTAAATTGTGCTCTAATTCAAGATAAAATTTTGAAACTCAACAAAAATTTAGGTTATTCAAAATTCCATGTCAACAAGTATCATCTTATTTTTGGTACTGTATTTTATTCATAATTTTATTAAGAATTTATTATTAATTTACATATTTATAATCTAATTCATTATTTATTTATAGTTTAATTCCTAATTTATTTATTCATAATTTCTTTCTTCATATTTTATTTTATTCATAATTAATTAATGTTATTCATATTTTATTTTATTCATAATTAATTAATTTTATTCATATTTTAATTTTCAGGGATGATTTTTACTTTAAAGTGATTACAAATTTTCTTACTATTGAAACAAAACGTAATTTTTCAAATGTTTTAATAAGTTTAAAGCTTTTTTTTAAAAATTATGATTTCATAAAGTATGTAATATAAAAAAGAAATTGTCTGCATTTTCTTTGAATATGAAAATTAAATTGATATTTAATCGTTCTTACTGATAATGTTATGATCTGTGATTATTAAAATTATTTAAGTAATATCAGTTATAGTTAATATCCCTTCACATTGAGAGTGAAAGAAAGTTAATTCAATGGGGAGAGGGGTTTCATCCTTTTCATTAAAATCCAAAATTATTTGATAATCTATAAGGCATCTCAATCAAATCTATAAATAAACATTTATTCAATTCTATGAGCCATGGAAAAAGTTCCACTTTTGGTATTAAAGGCACAAATTTCTCTTTCACCTTTTATGCGCCTTAAATAATATTAATTTTCAAAACTGACTAATTGTAAAACCCCAAATTATTATGAATATCTTTGAAAGGAATTGTGTGTCAATTTTTTTTGGGGTATAACTCATTCTGATATTCAAAGCAAAGAAACAGGTAGCTGACTTGTAAAAGGTTTTTAAATGATTGTAAAGTTGATTTAAAAGAAGACACGAGATTATTAAAAAATGAGTTTTTAAGCTTTGAAAAAATGACTTCTATAGTATATCAAGTTTGAAATTTTGATAGACATTAATTTTGTTCCAGAAGCAAATGAGATCAAAGCTCTTACAGAATTAATTAAAATTTTAACAATACTCAATTTTGATGAATTAGCTAATCTTCAAACTTGGTTAGTCGTATAATAAATATGTGATTATTAATAACTCACTTAAAAACAAATGATTAAAAAGATTCAGTCTAAAAATAGCAAGTTATAATATCTAGAAATTTAAATATGAATAACAAAAAGATTGCAAATTAAATTTCTTCGAGTAATAAAAAAATATTTTACTCCTAATGTAGCATCTTATTGTCAGTATATTAATCGTTTTTTAAAAGATTTCTTAATTTCGCAAGAATTCACTTCCTGTAATCCTATTTTTCATCGCCTGAGACAGAAATTTGCATATTAAGTTCTTTGAGTTTTAGAGAAGTTTAATTTAGTTTTAAGGATATTTATAGAGCTTTAAAAACATGATATATAATCAAAAAGAAGCTAAGTACACTTGATAAATAATTTGTTTCCTTTTATATTTTGAATTTCATGCTCGAAATAGCTAAATATGTCTTATAAAAGCATGACTTTCGGTTTAAATTTATTTTCTAACAATATGGAAGAAGTGGGTTATTAGCAATTATGATTCTTATTTTTTAGCCCTTTATAATTCTCTAGAAATTACAGTTAAGATAGGTTGAAAAATAAATAAATAAAGTAAGAAAATACTTTCCAAAAATTACTAAAGTGCATAAAAATTAATCACTTATGCGTAATAGTATTTGACTTTAAGTTTTCCTCACATCTCTAACAGTTAAGATATTTAAATTCCTGAATTTATCAGTTGATAATTTTGAGAAAGGCTCTCAATTCAGTTAATTATGGTTATATTCATATTAAGTTTGACTTTAAAACTCTTCGGATTATTATGATGGGAGATTTTATTTTTAAACCAAAAACATGTGTTTTGTATAAAAGAATTAAATGAAAAATGCATTTAATAATCACTCATATCTTTAACAAAATTTTGAATGTAATGATTCAAAAATGAAATTAGTTTAAAATCTTATAATAAAGTTAACATTATTATTCTACATTATGATATGTTAATTGAAATACTTTTTGAAATATTCCTTTGTTTGTGTACTACATTAAAATATTGAGTTTCATTTTCTAAATGTTATTTCAATTTATTTGGTTTTCTTTTCAAATAAAATTGTAAACTTTCTAAATGAATGCTGGTTTTAGACTTCAAGCTAAATGCAGATTTAATTCACTATTTCAGAATTTAAAAAAAAAAACTAAAAAAGATTCATAAATAGTCTATCTATTAGTTTACGGTATTTTTATGCAATATGATTTAATCTTTATTTTTGCTTTGAGCGTTCAGCATTCAAGGTATCATACATTAGCATTAATAAGATTTATAATCAAGACTAGAGTCTAAGATATCATTTGCTTAAATTAGGGAGACATAAATTACTAGATTTGTAAGTTTGATGAAAAATACTTCAATCCGAAAGGATCATCAAATTGTCCGTGTATGGAAATTAAGAAATAAATGGTGCCTTAAATAAAGAAATACTTTATTAAAATAAAGCACTCCCTTACTTTTAAAGCATGGCATTCTGAGAGCAACTTCAAATAAATATGCATTTAAAAAATTGTTTACATATTTTTTTTTCTTTTAATTATTTATGATTGTTTTTAGTAGACTTTAAGTAAATTTATTTTGTTCAAACAAAAATGTTATTATTAAATTATGATCAAAAAATTATTGTATCATAGAATATCACTTTAAAAGTAAACATATTTTTTATAAAATAAATAAAAGATCCATGTCTGCTGACATTTCATAATCTTTTAGTCACTAATAAAGTAATTGAATGTGTGACACAGTAAATGAATAGGGAAAATTAAGCATTATTCCATAAATAACTAATTCTCTTATAATTATAATTCAGTTGATAATTAAATCAATTGTTTTTTATACTCGTTTTGCCAAAGATTTTCATTTTTAAAAATGATCAAAATCCGAAAAATTAAAAGAAGCCCAAAGAGTTAAAAGAAAGGTAATTAATTAACCCAAAGAATTAAAAGAAAATTAATATTTTCTATTAATTCTTGGGTTTGACTCTCAGTTCTGATTCTTTATTCAATATTTCTATATTATAAAATTTGTATCGATATTTTTGAGTTTGGCAATTCCAAAATATATTAAATTAGATTCTTATCGTTCTTTTCTGCTTCGTACTTAGTCTTTTATGTATATAAATATTGCCATAACATATTAGAATACATTTTCTTTAATGTCCTAAGATTGTTCAATCAGTTAAGTTTGGCAAAAAAATGCCATTATGAAGAAATAGAAAATTGAGTTGATTTGAACATTCAAATAAACTGTAATACTCATTGGAATAATCATATTTGTTGTATTTGTTAAAATATTATTATTGAATAAAATCTCTACAGTTTTAATAGAGTGTGACGGCCTCGAATCACTCTATTATTTTACATACTTAAATAAAACTTCGACTTAATGTTTTTTTTTCTTAACAGAGATACATATATTTTAGTTTGAATAGGTGGACGATGCTTGTGTTTCATATTATATTTAGGTAATTTATTTGTTTATATTAATATTTCAAGTATTTGCTTTGAGGTTTCGGGAATTTTAAGATGATTTTTTTATTATTAGAGACTTTAATCAAATACTTATTAAAATCTTCTCTGAGGACGAAAGCAGAATATTTTTTGTGATCAATTAACAATTTAAAGTTAAAAAAGAAGTTAATATTAATGATATTGACTTTTTTTAGACTACATCAACAATGAACATTTTAACCATGGCTGATTCTAATCTTAATAACTGTGCATTCGCACATTTGTTTCTAGTCAATAGAAAGATAAGGTTCCTAATTTTGTTTTCAAATATTCCCCACTCTCCAATTCATTTAAAATTCATTATCTATAATTATAGTTAATTAATAATTGTTTATTGAAATTTCTTATTACATTTATCAAATGTTTGAAATTAAAATATTCCTATAGCTTATATTTTAAAATATTTATTAACACAATGGCTAATAAATTAAGGTTTGTGTAAAAAATAAAAATCAGTAAGAATTTATTTCAAATAAAGAAAAAAAAGGTAGATAAACAATTATTTCTGATTTTGAAAGATAAAACTTATGTGTATTCATAAATACCACAACAGATATTATCATATCTTCTAATATCAGAATGGCGTCAGCACACAAATATTTTCTTTAACAAAATGGTCTCTATTCTTTTGAATTATAAAAATGCCATTTTAATTCATTGCTATTTTATACTTCCCTATAAAAACTTTTCAAAAAACAACAATATATACTTAATTTGACAGACGCAAACAAACAACTCTATTTTACGAAATCAATTAGTTCCATATTGAAATATAGCCTCAAACATTTTATTAGAATCATAGAATGCTTAAATTCTCCACCTAAAATTAAATCATGTTAGATATATGATGATTTTACAGATTGATTATTTTAAAAGGGGAGCATACTGCATTTTTATTAAGGTCAATCTGTTATAACTAATTTTCAGTGCAACTATATAGTTGATTTTACAATAGAGCAAGTGTATATGGAGATTTTTCCTTAATATAGAAGTAACTCTGCTAATCATTTTCTATTATTTACTAACCATAATAAATAAATGCATGTTATTCCAGAATAACTCAGCAACTCTTCAAGTAAAAATGGTAATTTCATCTAGATCAATTTGCACAATATTCCACAATTCAAAATAAGCAGAACAAATTTATTTGTCACAAAACGCATCTAAGTTCTTTTGTAAGCCTGATTCATCCATAAGGTTTTTAAGGCACTTTTCGTCTAATTTTGCATATGATACATTCATCCAAGCAACACTAAAATATTTATTCCTTTTATTTATTTTCTATACATTAGTATTAATTGTATTTTCTGTACAATCGTATTGTATAATACAAATGCATTTATTTTCTGTACAATTGTATTGTATTATACAATTATATTTATTTTCTGTACAATCGTATCAAATATGAATATTTTTTTATATTTAAGATCCATTTACTGAGTAGTAAAGAAAAAAATTAAGATTGTCAGTTAAAATTCTGAAACTAAATAATCTGTTCATTCTGGATGTTTACATGCAATACGCTAAAATATACGAATAATTATAATCCGGGCACTGACCTTTCTATTGCATTTAGGGATTTTCCCAAAACAATAATGAAAAATCCGAGGACAGTAAATGCATTAAGATATCCATTTGTGTTCATCAACATAATCATTATTTATTCTAGTTTTTATTTGCCCGTTTCTTTCTTTCTTTATGTTGTGAATAAAATGCTGCTTTATATATGCACAAAAAGCATTCTTGTATGTGTAACTGCAGTACTTCAATAAAATTATCAGTAAATAGAGAAGGATTTATACATAACAAGAAGCTTAATGTTGTTGCCAATTTATAGTTTGATAAAAACAACATGCTATTCTGAATTTAGTTCCTTTCCGATAATTTAATAATCGGTCTTTGCCTTTTCAACAAATGGAGGAATTAAGCATGTAATTATGTGCTCTTATTCCCATGAATTTAGTTCGTCCGCATGTTTAGTATGTTGAATGACAGACTGACATCCGGAAATCAGTTGATTCACTTTATTTGGAACAGAGAAGACCATATATTAATAGGAATGCATACAACATATGGCATACAACAAATTTCAGGAAACTGCCAGATGATTTTTTGATCGCCTTATAGCTTTTGTTTTAAAGATTTCCTAATATATAATATCATAATTGTCAAAATATTTACTTTTTTATCATAGCTTATCAGGAACGCAAATTTATAAAACTATTTGTATAACATATTAACTTTTAAATAGGATAATTATATTTGCTAAAGCATGCGAATTGTTGAAAAGTTAATTTACATATCTAATTTAATTTTAAGATAAAACTTTTAGTAAATAAAAAAATCATTCAAATGCATTGCTCAATAACTTTAATTCAATAAATTCAACTAAATGAAAATCACATATTTCATTTAACAAGATCTAGGTACTTAAAAAGATCAAGATAAGATCCAAGGATTTAATCATAAAAATTAATCAATTTTGGATCTTCTTTCCAAAAAGCATATACGAGATAAAATATTTTTTTATTTAATAAAGAGATTGTGAAGGGTTAAAGAAGAATTATTTTCTTAGAATTTTCATTTGATGTCATTTAATAAAACAAAGCCAACCTACAAGAAAAACTGATATTTAGGACAAAAATAAAAGTTTTTGGCCTTGGAAAATCAAATTAATTCTTGTCTGGCAGTGATAAATAAAAAATATATGCATAATGTAATCCGTGTGAAGAATCCATCACTAATTAATAATGTCTTAGATTTTTTCTTACTTTCTTTCTTCTTACTTGTCGTCTTCATTAAAAAAATTCTTTCATTTCCGGGTTCCATTTAAATTTAATTACTTGAAAATAAAAGGAATTTTATAACAAAAATGTATTTAAGAAGTGTTATGAATAAAAGTGCAGAAAAGTAAAAAAGTAAAAAAAAAACGTGAATTAATTTTTAAATAGTATTTTATCATGAAATTTACCCTTAAATTTATAATGTAGATTATAAATTATATCCGTTAAATTCTCATTGAAAAATATTCTTTGTAAAATTCTGGAATAAAAAAAGAAGAAAAAAAAATTAAACATTCAAATAGCATAAGTAAAAATTTTGAATAAAAATACTGTTATGCTGTATTTATTAGACTTTTTTTTCCAGTAAATTAAATTTTACAGTTAATTGCTAAAACTAAGCCAAAAAACTTCAAAATAAGAACGATTTAATAAACATCTGATTATTTTTTACAAACGGTAAAGAAATATTTAAAAAATGTTTTCTATCGCTTAATCAATGTTTTATAATTCGTTATTTCCCGTGCTTAGAAAGCGAGTGAACATACGCATATTTCTTCCAATGTGTGAATGTTGCTTTAAAAACGAACATTAGTAGGATTATTTTACGAGTTATTTATAAATAATTTGTTTTACCTTAAATTACGTTTATTTCTTCCCTAAACATTATCATTTTATTACGTAATTTGGCTATTAGCTGGTTCAATAAGATTAATGGTAGCTAAAATTTTCAGTTAAGTATTTTATTTAAATTAATATTTCAATGGCTACTTCAGCAAAAACTACATGCCAATCATATTTAGTCCACGTATAAGTATTGGGGATTGTGAACTCAGAAATTAACAATGTTGTAAAAAATACCCATCAAGATGTTGCAATGTTTCAAATAAAAGCTGTTTTATTTATGAAGCATTCCAAACATTTTAATAAAATAATATGAACACACAGGTGTAAAACTTATTGTATATCAAGCGCTTTAAATAATCAGTATATTTGCCATGCTAGCATATGAAATCTTTGTGGATAGTGAAGTAATAATTGAACAGATGCACATTTCAAGTTTCATTTTATCACTAGAATAATGTTCGTCCTAATATCAGCATGATAGAAGATGCGCAAAAAATTGTTTCCAGTGATTAGGGTTTTTCACTTTTTATAATTAAAATAACTAATATTCGTTATAAATTATTTTTAGAAGACAACAAAAGTTTTTATGAAAATATTTAAAAAAAAATATGCATGTACCTTTCTATCTAAAATTGAGTTAAAATAAAAGAAAAGAAATATTCAACAAATTAGATGCATTTCCTTAGAAGTTAAAATAATCGAAAATAAAACTCATAACATTCTACTGATACAAACGTACACAATGAAAAAATGCATCAGGATCGGTCACTCCAATTTTTTCAAGCATATCTCTAATAAAGGTATCCCTTGCATGAAGAAAGAACACCTTGTGTAGCACCGAAATTCAAGAATAAAAAAATATTAATATTTTGTGCGAATTTTTTGCTTAAATTACCATTTTATGCTTGGCAAGTGATTTGGTGATTTGTTCAAGGTATGCGGTAAATAGCAGTCAAAAGTTAAATCGATAAAGAGAAGACCAAGCAAACTTGGGAACTAAACACTGGGGATTCTGCGCTAGGCTGACCACCTAACGGGGACATATACCTTGAAGCCCATGGTCCTCGGTCAAGAAAGGAGATATGGGCACTGTAAGTCATGGTCCACGTGGACTTTTGAACCACTAAGTTTAGTTTCTGTAGATTGTTACTCGAACTAATAGTTGTACATGCTTATTTTGAATAGATTTTATTCAAAAATTGATTAAATACTGCATATTTGATATAAAGATTAAAGTTCATCAATTTATTTATAGATATAAATAAATTTTGCAAAAAAAACTATTTTCCACTTTCGCTTAAAACTGGATATCTGCATTCTGAATCTGTTCAAAGCATAGCTTAATTTTACAGTTCTTGGTCCACTCAACAGAACGTTGCCATTTATCGTTTTATATATATCGATATATATTTATAAATTTATCACAGCAGAAAATTCTACCACCTGGAATTTGCTCCTGGAATCACGATTATATATTCATTTGGTTATATAGATCACGATTATATAGTCTGGTAAATTATAGCATATATATGCTAAATAAATAATTCAGAAACCACCAAAAATTGAAAAAAATTAAATCCCTTTCATAAGATTTTAATTCATTGATACTGCAAAACACTACCTATATCTAAAATTCGATTTAGAAAAAAAAATAGAGTGGTTCAGTTATTTTGAATAATTAATAGAGAAGTTTGGAAATCAAATGACATATTCATATCTTTTAAAGCAAATATATGCATGTATTATGTAAACTACTAATAAAGATAAATGTGTGTGTTGTTCTGTAGGACAGACCGTTTGGACTACAGATATCAAATTTGGCACGTATATATCTTAGATGTTGAGTATATGCAACTGAGAGCGACTTATTTTAATTTTTAAATAAAGTTTTATTTAATTCAAAATAAAGCGACATTTCGGCCTTTTATTTGCCGTAACTTCCGAAAATGTCATCGCATAAAAATAATTTTTACAAGTTAAAGTTTAAAAAGTCTTGTTTGATAACAATACATTAACTTATAATATAAATTATTATTTTGAATGAATTCTTTTTTAAATATTTTAGTGACATCTTTCAACAATTTTTCAGATAAAATAAAAATAAATTCTACATGCAAGAACACGTTAAGCATATATGGGGGGAAAATTAGCTTTTTTCCAACGTGTTGCCATAATGGCCGCTTGTCTTTTTCAGGATATAATTTTCAAAAAAAATATCAAAAACATTATTTTACTGTAAATTTGTAAGTGAAACTGCATAAGGTTGCCTGATCCCAATAACTATACTGATATAGCTAATAGATATTTCATTTATAATTTTTTGACTTAGATTATTTATTGATATTCATATAGACTTCCATACGCATTTTCTAGGGATATCGCAAAATTAACAAAATATCTAAAACTGCACATGTACTTATCAAGTTTATTTATCAATTAATTCGAAAATTTTGCTGATATGGAGAAGCAATTGGGATACCCAATATGCATTATGCAATTTAAATTTTAAAAAGTATTTGAAATTAAATTAAATTTACTTAGCTTTAATTTTAATTACATTTTAAAATATTCTTTAAAAATAATATTTTAAAATCCTATTGTGAGAGTACAACTGGTAGTTTAAAACGACTTACTGCTATATAATGTGAAGCCATTTATTAAAAAAAAATCTTCAATATCATAATGATAATTAATCAAGTATGATTGTTGATAATAAATTACATTTTCAGTTATCATATGAAATCACGTTAAAGAAGAATTAATTTGTTTATACAGAAGAAAGACTAACAGATAAAAGTGGCGCTTCTAGATGAAATGTGAATAATCGAGAACATAAATAGTAAATTTACTACATTAAGACATATTTATCATAAGAATAAATGATTTTTAAATGTTTCTAAACATAAAATGGGCACTTCCAATCAACTGAAAATTAATTATCTTATTGGGCTTATCCTACGAGGAAAAAAAAGCACTACTTTTAACAATCTCATTTCGAGGTCTCTGAACTCTAATTAAAAGTTCTTAATGTGACCTTGGATGCGATTGGTAATGATAAATCCTTAAAGCTCAGCCCGGGTAAAGTAAATAAGCAGGGAATGGTCGGGACAAATAATTACGGCCATTTCGTTATCTGTCTGGTCCTGCCAATTAAAGAAATGGATAAACGGACAAATAGCGTCGGAATTTTCCCCTCATAAGTTGCGGAATTCGTTGCCATAGGTGATGCAATACCTGCATCGAGTCTCGCGAAAATGGAAATTGCATTTTGCGCCAAGTTTCATGCATTGAATTCCATGCATTCTTTTGGATTAAGTGACATTACTGCTCTAAGCAGAATAGATTATTTAAAAGTAAAATGACGCATGTCATGTTGTTACAGAGGAATTTTACAGTGAAAATACATTAATTAAAATTTAAGTGATTTTACACCATATTAATAAATTGTTTTTCATACTGTTTTTATATTCATTATTTAATAAAATTGTGTATCAATAAGATGTTATATCTCTTTGAAAAAACCATAATACAATATCATAAAATGTAATATGAGGTTTATAAAAAATGAATATGTTTTATAAAATGTATAAATACAGAATGGTTGTAGAAAAAAATATTAAAAAAACATATAATGGAATCGAATTTTTCAATTTTTTATTTTTTCATGATGTTAAAGTGATAGCACAAAACATAAAATATCCATACCTTTCGAAAACGCAAAGATATTTGACCGAAAAGTTTTAGTCAAATAATAAGAAGTGATGATTTGAGTACGTATATTTGACTGTTATATTGTGTAATAAAAGCAATTTTTGAACTTTATAAATAAAATTTAACGATTTCACAAACTTTTAAAAGAATAATTTCTGATAAGATTAATTTTATTATCTAACTTTAATAAAAAATGCACTTTTATATAGAAATTAGTTGTAAGCGTGCGCTTATAGTGCTAGAAATATATTCATTTTTTAAATATTCATTAATGAAATATTAATAAGGTAGGTAATAGTTTGCGAATGCATTGGGGAAATATGTAGATGTATAGATGAATACAAGAGAAAGAACTATATGACACGTTTACTCTAGGGAGAAAAAAAAATTTTTTTACTATCATCCTCTTCAGAAGCTCATGTGTCTCATGTAAAACCAAAGACTATTTTTGAAGATCAGCCTTTTTCTCAAAGCTATAATTTTACAGGGCTTCATAAGGACACTTGTTTTTTGGTTCAATCACTCTAACATCATATGTCAAATTCTTGGCTGTTATTTTCTGGTAATATTTTATTATTCAAATCCAATATTAGTATTCGTATGTGGTAATATTTAGTATTTGGTATGAACAATTAAATATTTACGGAAAATCACATTTTGGGAAATTATCTGATTTATCTGATTGCAATTGGCATTGAATGTTTTTTATACCATCGATTATTTACCTTGATTATACCCATTAGTTAACTTAGAGTGACTTTGATAGTTAATATTTTTAAGCGCAGCGTTTTAATTTTTTAAAGCTTATATTGTGAGAAATGAAACATGAATCGAAAATCAAAATATTTCAATAATTCAGTTTAGTTTTATTAACGTCCCGTTTAAAGCAACACGAGGGTTATTTTGGGACGGACCTCATATTTTTGAACCAAGATCAGATGACGAGGACGACACCTTAACTGGCATCCCCCTCTCCACACTACACCGTTTACGAGTGCGAGGACGTTTGGCCTGACAGATTTAACGTGCAAGAGACCCCCTCACACGACGGTTCATCGGTGGAATCGAGTGTCGAACTTGAAATTCTCCGGTTCCGAAGCCGTCAATAATTCAGAATAACATAAATTGCAACAAAGCTATCAAAAACATGAACATCAAATATAGGAGAGGAGAAATTCTTGAAGCAAAGTACAACCTCGCAGTATTTGAGGTTCAATACTACAAGGCTGAGTTCAAAAGAAGTTCCTCTGTGCGTATTGATATTTTAGGTAATATGATGAATGGTCTGGTCTGGGATGCCTCGTCAAAGGTACTTTATATTGTTATGTATTAATTTAGTTTCATACTCATCAGACGTTGATTTAAAGTCATGCACGGATGTATTAAGTAATAATAGTTAATCCATTAGATTTCCTATTTTTCAACATTCTGCTATATAAAAGATAAAAAAAATATATAATCAACAACAAAAAAAAAATTCAAATTTGTAATTTTGGCATATTTCTACATTTTACACCTTTTTCTATTCAAAAACAGATTTTTGGAATTATGTCTGTCTATATACCACTATATCTGTATGTGAATACATGGATGGAAAAAAATCCCAACACTAGGAAGGAGCTGTGCTAGATAAACTAAATTTGTTAGGCGTGTTTATACATCTGAAAGATGACGTCGATTCAAAGTTCGAGCTACGCGCGTAAGTCTGGCTCTAGTAGCGACACTATGAACAGACAAATGAGGTTTGCTTTAAATAAGAACTGTAAGGTTCGTGATCGTTATTTACAGTTGAGATTTGACGTAGTGGGTTAATGTTAGTCAAGTGCTTCTGAGAAGACGAAGAAGCCATTATCAACAGCTCACTGAGTTGGAACGAGGTCGTGTTGTAGGGCTACGAGAAGGTGGGTTTTCTTTCCGCGATATTGTTGAGAGACTTGGCAGGAATGTATCCATTGTGCATGAGTATTGGCGGCAGTGGTCAAGGGAAGGTACTGCCTCAAGAAGACCAGGTTCCGGGCGGCCACGTGGTACTACTGAGAGAGAAGACCGTCGTATTCGGAGTATGGCTGTGGCTAATCGTACTGCGTCTGCAGCTGAAATTCGAGCTGCAGTTGGCACCACAGTGACACAACAAACTGTTATAAATCGGTTACTTCAAGGACAGCTCCGAGCCAGACGCCCTGTACACTGCATTCCACTGACTCCTAACCACTGCCGTTTGCGACGTGAGTAGTGTCAAGCTAGAGCTCATTGGAGGACGGAGTGGAGATCTGTTGAGTTTTCTGATGAAAGCCGGTTCTGCTTTGGTCGCAGTGATAGCCGTTTGTTAGTTAGAAGGAGACCAGGTGAACGCCTTCTGGTGACCTGTCTGCTGCCTAGACACAGAGGGCCTACTCCTGGAGTTATGGTTTGGGGAGCAATTTCGTATGACAGCAGGAACACTCTCGGTGTTATCCCACGCACCCTGACTGTAAATTTGTACATCAGTCTAGTGAAACAACCTGTTGTGCTTCCATTCATGAACAGCATTCAAGGGGGTGTTTTCCAACATGATAACGCTTGCCCTCATACCGATGTTGAAACCCAACATGCTTTACAGAGTGTTGACATGTTGCCTTGCCCTGCTAGATCCCCAAATCTTTCTCTAATCGAGCACGTATGGGACATCATTGGACGACAAATCCAGCATCATCCACAGCCAGCATTAACCGTCCCTGCATTGACCGGCCAAGTGCAACAGGCATGGAACCCCATCCCAGAAACTGATATCCGACACCTGTACGACACAATGCATGCACGTTTGCATGCTTGCATTCAAAATTCTGGCGGTTACACCGGTTACTAATGTACCAACATTTCACATTTAAAATGGCTCTACCTGTGATCTTGAAACTTTAATCAATTAAATATGTTACCTAGACAAATGTATTCCTAAAATTTCATTACTGTTCAATAATTTTTTCTTGGTGTTGGGATTTTTTTCCCTCAGTGTATTTTAATTCAAATTTGCTTTTTGATAGTAAATCGAAAAACTGTATGTGGTTTTTAAAACAAATTTGTAGATTTCGATCAAGTTTTCGATTACATCTCTCTCTGTTCGAGTGCAAGCAAATACGATATTTATAAAATTGAAAAATGTTCGCCAATAAAATTTGACTCAATAGTTTACCACCCAAAAGTTAGTTGCTGTCAAATTTTAAGTCGAATCTTCATCAGTGTTGAAACACCATCAGTAGGCTTATACTTTTGCAAGCCTGTAAATGTAATAACTTGAAAATTCGATGGATTAAATAAAATAAATTTAAAATATGATTTTCTGATTACAATGATTGTCAAAGTTTTAGTTAAAAATAAAGATTCAAATTATTTTTCAATTTTCCATAGTTGGGTTTTAACAGCCAATAAGTTAGTAAAAAAAAATCCAGAAAAAATGTACCTTAAATTCGTGTCATAGTGCAATATTTCGTAAATAGTGTTAGTCATTGAATAGCAATTAATTTAGGAATCCATATTTTCTTTATTCATTTCTCTATTCTTATTTCAAAAACACTATATCTATGTGTGGAACATGAAAATAAACCTTGAGTACTTTTGTTTTTCCCCTTTTAAGGTTTGTAGTTTCAAGAGGGGAGAATAAGCACCTTTATTTAATAAAGAAATTGGTTCAAGATGCTCTCATTGATTTTATTTAATACTAGTTGGTATCCGGTATTTATTTAATATAGTTGCTGCCGCAGAAGAAATAATTTTGAAAATATCGTTTAAAATTTAAATTAATTATCTTGTTTAATTAGAAATGATAGAAAAAATAATATTTATTTTCGTATTGAAAATGAATAGATTCACCGTAATTGATTGATACATAAAGAAGTGTCAATAATATAATTTCTTTTTTTTTACTTTAATATTCAAGACTTAATAGTCGAATTTCTCCCCCCCCCATCATAATCAGAAGCAAATAGGTGCAAGTAATAAGTATTCGAAGATTCATCGAAATTGACTGAGCAGAACGGCAGTGCAAGAAATACATACTGACAAACATTTTTTTAAAATTTATATAGATTACATAATTTTACTCTGCCTATAACCATCCCGTATGTGCAAGAAATAACTATGCGAAGTTTCATCGAAATCGGATTAGTGGAACGGCGGTGCATCAGAGACATACAGACAAACATTCATTTTTATTTATATAGATTAATATTGCGAAATTTTACAAAGGGGTGGAGTGATTCTTCAGATGCAGACCCATAATAGGATTATTAATTGGTATTAATAATCCTGCTGAGATTACATATTGATCCTAATGGACCTTATATTGTTTCCAAAGGGACGATGAATTTAATGAGTTAAACTCAAAATTCAGAGCAAAAGAGTATTGGGTGATATAGACGATTCATTTAAAATATTCTATGATCGCTAGATTTTTATACTCTGTGGCCCGTAGGGGTCAAAGTGCACACTTTCATTAGACCAGCGTTTCTAGCTTCAAGTAGCTTCCTCATCATCTCCCAAAGATTCAGATTTGCGTGGTTATGACAAAAAAGTCTTCATAAAGCTCAAATTGGATGCTAACCTGGTTAAATTAAATTTAAGACTCTTCTTTTCAAGTAAGATGTTTCAGAAGACAAATTGTTGTCATTAAGTCATTCAATAGTAATAAATTTGCAATAAACTGAATTTAACCCAATTTTAGATTTAAAAAAATATTTACGTATCTCTGTTAGAAAGTGAACGTTTAAAATTTACTGTCATCGCTAAATGCCGGCATTACTATCGATTTTTGATATGGAAATACATAGATAGATTTTTTAAATTAATAAATTTATGTCTAACGATTAAACAAAAAATATTAAGTTTCAAAATATCTAAAGAAACAGTTCGTTAAAAAATCACTTTAAAAAGTTGAAAACAGTGAGAAGAAAGTACTCCACCCTGAAAAAATCATTCAAAGAAACAGTAGAAATAAAGAACGATATTTATATTTGGTAAAAAGGACAGTGTTTAAATTTGATAAAAAGAGCAAATAAATATGATAAATTATAAGTTAAAAGTTCTACAATTGTTTAAAACTTCTGTAGAAATTTGAAATTTTGATTAGTATACATCAACATGTCTCTATAATTCCACTGTTTTTATTTCTAATTTTTTCTTTTCTATAAATACTTTTATCTGCATTTATTTTTATCCATTTCTTATGTTACTCTGTGCAAATTTGAATTTTATAAATCAAATTTCTTAATTTTCGGTAATATTTTCATTTATGTTTATCTGCGGCATTTTATTTTATATTTAATTAAAATAATTTTAAACTATGAATTTTAATTAGATTTTTTATCATTAAATGATTAAAGAAAATTATCTATAAATTACTTCCATATTCGAAGATATTTCCATACATTTATTTTAGGTCAATACAATTTTCTTTTAAAATCTGATTTTGCTCTATATGTTCTTTCACATGGAACCTTACTCTAACGAATATCAAAATTACATGAAGAGAAAATGACATCAAACGTTTCTGAAGTGAGTAAATATTTCTACAATACGAATAAAAAATATTTGCATTAAAACTTTTATGATACAAATTGCAGCAAATTACTGATTTCTTTCCTTTCTTTTTAATTTTTTTCTTCAAAATTAATCTTTTTAATCTTATAGATTGACTTTTATTCTAATCAGTCCTTTTTAAATAAACAGTATAAAGAATAAATCGTCACCTACCCTACATTACCATGAAAATAAATATTTTTATTAATTTAAAATTCAGTCACATAAAGTGAAGAGAAAATATACCCATTTTAGCGACAAAACAGTGAACTGAAATCTGTATATGTATATACGTTCTCAAACCTTGCCAGTCTTCTGGAATGAAAAAATGTATATATGCCTTATTAAGTGTGAGGATTGTTGATAAGAAAAATATCGGTAGTTGATGTAGATAGTAAGAATAAAATATTTACGAGGAAATCAAACGCAGATAAAATTTGACAGCAATACACACAATTTTAGAATAACATTTTGGCGTTGCATTAGAGTTCGTGTCAAATAGTTTTAGCACAGCCATCAGTGATATTTACAAATTGGGTGCCTTAGAATGAATTCCCTTTGGGCGAATATCCGTACATTCCGGAAAGCAAAAAATAAACATTTAGGTCAGTGATTCTCAACCTGTGGGGCGCGCCCCCCTAGGGGGGCGCGAGCACACAAATGGGGGGGCGTGAGCATATCCAAGAGAAAATGTTATTTAAAAAAATGATTAAGTTACTGAAAGGAAAGAACACACACATACAAAACAAAATACATTTCGACATATTTAATAATTAACTTATTAAATTAAAACAACTTACTAAATTAAAAACAAATTTAATAATTATTAGTGACTTCCTTGGGCCTGTTTTATAGAGCAAAGTTTTTCGAAGGAGGGTTTCATATTAGAAATAGACACTCTCAGTTCTTTTTCTATAATTAGCTGAGATCTATATTTTGTCTTCAAAGAAGCCACAGCAGAAAATCCAGTTTCGCAAAGGTAAGATGTTGAAAATGGTAGTAGAATGCGAAATGCTCTTGTTTTTAGTGCAGAAAACTCATCATCCACTCCTGCCCGAAATTCAAAGAGTGATTTATTACTAAATTGTCTTTTGGTTTCGCCGCTTGCTGTGAAGTCTATGAAGGTTTCTTCCTCTTCAACTGAGAGTCCTTCTGGAGTATTTTGAAATGGATCCCTCACCCACTTGTAACTTGATATCAGTTTGTCGTCAGCAAGAAAGTACTTTTTAAAATTCTTTGCTAGCATTGCTAAATGATTTTCAATGGTTACAAAAATAATTTTTATATGTCGTTCTTGAGGCTTGTAAGTTTTAATACAATCATTCAAATTTGCAAAAATTGTTAAGTTTTCTTGCTTTAAATTTCTGCTCCACAATTCCAATTTTCTACAAAAAGCATTAACTTTATCACTCGTATCCAATATATGTGTATTTGCTCCTTGCAGTTGAAGATTCAAGTTATTTAATTTCTCGAATATATCGACCATGTAGCTCAATTTCATCACAAATAAACTATCGCGAAAATTCTCAGCTTCCGGTCTGTTTCCTCTTCTAGGAAAACGGCGATTTCTTCTCTTAATTCATAAACACGTTGCAAAAATTTCCCTCGTGATAACCATCTTGCCTCGCAATAAAATAGTAACGCTGAATGTACTGCGCCCATGTCTTTACAAAGTGCGGAAAAGATTCTTGATTTCAGGGGTCTCATTTTTATATAATTTACTACGGTTACAACCGTAGTTAACACAATATTCAAACCAGGACTCGTTTCTTTTGAAGCCAAAGCTTCTCTGTGGATCATGCAATGTGTCCAGACGCACTGTGGCGACTTTTGTTTCACAAGTGCTTGAATACTTTGGAATCTTCCGGACATAGAACGAGCTCCATCGGTGCATATTCCGACACAATTTTTCCATTCTGTGTTTGCCTCGTTCATAAAATCATTTAAGATAGCAAATAATGAGAGTGCTGTTGCTTTGAGTTCTATTGGTTTGCAGAAAAGTAATTCTTCTACTACTGACAAATCATCACAAAATCTAACCTAGGCAATGAAATGAGCATCTGTATCACTATCTGTTGCCTCATCGAGTTGTATTGAAAACAATTTGTCACGTAACTTCGACAAAAGCTGACACTCTATATTTTCAGCTATATCAGTAATTCGATGGGCAAAAGTATCATTTGAAAGAGGTATAGACTGCAATTGTTTTGCAAAATTATCTTCAAACATAATTTCTACAATCTCAATTGCGGCTTGCAAAATAAGCTCTTCACCAATGGTGTGAGGCTTTTTACATCTGGCTATTTTATATGAAACTTTGTAAGAGGCAATTAAAGCTTTTTCCTTCACAGACAAAGTTTTTTTAAACAATGATTTTTGCTTTTCATATGATTTTAATTTTAATTCGAAGAATTCTCTGGGTTTGTTTACGTACTCACTATGAAGCGTTTCCAAATGTCGTTTAAGTTTATTAGGTTTCATGCTATCTGCCGCCAACATTTTTGAGCAAATGATACACAGGGGCCTTTCTTCTTCATTTACTTCAGTACTAGTGAACCCAAAATTTAAGTATTCTTGAGAATATTTTCTTGATTTTATTTTCGGAACCACGCTCGTCTGCTTATTTGTTGATGCTTGTTTATCGTCTAATGCTCGCTTACGCCCGCTTAAAAATCTATCCATAATTCTGCATAAGTCTGCTACCGGTAATATTTAATATGATGAATTGCAATTACAGTAAAAGCTCCTTATTCGCGGTTTCACTATTCGCGGATTTAAAAAATACGACCCAATTCCTCTATTCGCGGCTAAAAATTTCTTTATTCGCGGATCTAATGAGTACATACACAATAATAAAAGGATTCCAATAAGTATCTAACCCAATATCCTTGGTAAATACCGTCAAATGGACTAGTAAAAAAAAGTAAAATAGATCTTATTACACTTTTGTATAATGCTGCAACGATTAAAAACTTGAGCTAATTATACGAATACAGAATCGATGACTCAATTGAATACAATAATCCACCGGAAACATGAATAAGAAAAATGAATAGACAGGCAATAATAATAATGATGAAAAACTAAAGTCATTTTTTTTTTTTGCTTCTTCATTGGCGCCACTCCCGTCTGGCCAGATGAATCAAAAATATTTTTTAATGTTGCTGTTCCGCTCTATGGTAAAAGCCGCTTTGCGTGTTTTATTTTTTCGTTTTTCACGTTCGTTACAAAAATTGTGATCGAGTAACAAGTCTCTTCCGCTCTTTTTCGAATTTATAATGTCAACTAAAAAAATGAGAAAAAAGTTTCGACACGAAAAAAATCCGTGTTACCGCTTAAAGTGAAAACAGAAATGCTTGATCGTTTACTCCTTGGAGAGTCATGTGCATCCATATCACGCTCATTGAATGTCAACGAATCGACTGTACGATCGATAAAAAAATCCGAAGATAAAATAAGGTCGTCTGTAGCTTCAACTTCACTGTCAGCGAAAATTGTTCGTGATCCAGCAATAGAAAAAATGGAAATGGCGTTGTCATTATGGATCGAAAGCCGCAACCAAAAAAGGGTGCCCCTGAGTTTTCCAATGGTCCGGGAGAAGGGAAAGCGTCTTTACGCTCATTTTAATGAACCTGATGGTATCTGTAGTGGTGAATGTACAGATGGAGGATTTCAAGCATCGGAAGGTTGGTTCAATAAATTTAAGGTAAAACAATCATTGCATAACATTAAAATCATTGGAGAAGCAGCGCCTGCAGACACTGCTGCAGCAGAACGATATCCAGAAGAATTTGCAAACCTAGTAGCTGATGGGGGATAGAAACCTGAGCAAATATTTAATGCAGACGAAACTGCACTGTTTTGGAAGAGAATGCCAAACAAAACATTCATTTCTAAAAGCGAAAAGCCTGTTCCTGGATTTAAGGCAGCAAAGGATAGAGCTATATTGCTGCTATGTTCTAAAGCATCTGGAGATTGTGTCATTAAGCCACTAATACTTTACAGATCGCTTAATCCTCGGGCTTTATAAAATCTAAACAAGGACAACCTGACAGTGTTTTGGCGGGCTAATAAGAAAGCGTGGGTTACAAGCGCTAATTTTGGTGACTGGTTCCGGAATTGTTTTGTTTCTGAAGTTGAAATTTATTTAAAAAAACAGAATTTAGACTTTAAAGCACCTCTAGTTTCGGACAATGCACCAGGTCATCCTCGTGAACTTGAAACTATGCATTCAAATATAAAAGTAACATTTTTACCACCCAACACGACGGCTTTACTTCAACCTATGGACCAGGGAATAATCCAGGCCTTTAAGCTCTATTACATTAGACGAACCTTCAAAATCATATTGGATAATATGGAATATTATCCTGATATGATTGTTATGGAATACTGGAAGAAATTTGACACAGCAAAATGCATCGTAAACATAAAAGAATCATTGGAAGAACTGAAGCCACACACATTGAAATCATGCTGGAAAAAATTGTGACCTACTTTGACTGCGAAAAATGAATCTGTGCAAATTCAAACTTTGACTGCAAACATAGCCGAAATCGCGAATGGAATAGGACGAGATGGGTTTGAACAGATAGAATCAAGTGACATTTAGGAATTGCTTGAATAGCAAGATGAAGATTTGACTGAAACCGACTTGGAGGAAATGTTAAATTGACATCCCATTGAAGAAGAGGCTTCCACAAGCACTGGAAACGTGACATTTTATTTGAAAAATCTTAGTGAAGGTTTAAGAATGGCAAATGAGCTTTGCGATTTCTTTATGAACATTGATTCGTCTATGGAACGAAGTTTTATTTATAAGAGGCCAATTGCTTATGCGACTGCTGCATATCAGTCTGAATGGAAGGAGTTTTTAAAAACTGCCATGCAAGAGAAAATTACAAAATTATCAAACCATTGCCTAAGCCTTAAGATAATGAATCAAAATGTTCAAAAACTTCAATTAAGTTTATTTTTATATATATATATATATATTTTATTTTGTCATCTAGGAACGTATCCCCTATAATCCGGTATAAATTACCATTTCGTATTCACGGTTTCTGTATTCGCGGCATATTTATGGAACATATACCCCGCGAATAAGGAGCTTTTACTATACATGAAAATGTATATAACATACACATTCAGAATAAATTCAATAGCAATGGAAGGATCGACTCGAATAAGATTGTCTGGAATTGAAATTGGTGTCATAGAACTTTCTCCTTCTCCCTTTGAGAAAACGTTAGTTCACATCTGCGCACGCTCCTAACTTAACGTTTAAGCTGACCAAATTCCAGACAAATCGAAACTTCTCGCGAAACCGTGCGAATGCCCGAAATGGCTGGAAGCAAGAGCAATAAAAAAGCATAGGATTCTTGTTTTTTCAATGCTGAGGATCGGTGTTGCAAAATGTCAATAAATGTCCGTATTCTTGGTAATTTCTAAAGTTTAAAATTAAGGTTGTAGAGTAGGTTTAGCTGCAAAACACTCAAAATAAATTATTATTGTATACATTTTATTGTATGCTGTGGGGAGGGGGGCGTGATGAAAATTATGATTGAAAATTGGGCCGTTAATATTAAAAGGTTGAGAAACACTGATTTAGGTGGAAAAGATTTTGGAATTCAGGACTTAAATTCTATAAAGAGCAGTGGTCACTTTCTCTAATACTGTAAACTACCATTCTACCAATCAATTATATCTATATAATTCTCAAAAACGAAATTAATTTATTTTGGTTTAAATACCCTCTTTGCTTTTAAATCTACTATCCGAGGATTTTTTTCAATTACTTGCCAGACATATAAAACCTCTTCATGAGTCAAACAAATACTATGAAAGTATTTGTTGAAAAGCTTTATAATAATGTACTATAAATTCTTTTCTCTGTTGTGCTTTAAGTTCATTTTCAAAGTGCTTGAAGCTATGCAGTATCTTATAAAATGTATTGTGATGTATAAATAACAAAAGTTGAAACTTTAGTTTCTTTCTCAGAGAACATAATCTTTTTTACCAAAATACCAAATTTTTGATAAATATACATCTATCAAATTTTTATCATACCTTTTTATTCAATCCAAATTTTAAATTTCAAATATATCTATTATCATAGATTGTAAAAAAATTCTCAGAAGTGAAATTAATTTAAAACAGTTTAGATTAAGAGTTTTAAAACAGATATTAGCAGAAGATTCTGATAACTGTGCATCTTTCGGTAGATTAAAAACCAACAGATCATAAACAAATTTAATACACTGTATTACATATCAAATATATACTGTATACTAAAATGAATATTTCTATTTTTACAAATTCAAAATCGAACCAGCTGGTCGTAGACTTCCCGTGCAAGTGGTGGCTGGTACACGTATAAATCTATGGCTACAAATTCAATCATATAAAGACAATCCCACTGGTAGTTCTGGTTCAGTGGTGATCGATGTCTGAATCAAGTCTAAATTACGATCTGTGAATGAGTGAATGAAATGCATGAATGCAGTCCGCCCCGTAAAACGGATTGTGACGCGTGAATAACTAAATTGTACCCTTGACCCTAGATGGTGCTACTAAAATAAGATAGTATCTCCCGTCTTAAAATCACTGACTTCGTCTTTTCTATGACAAGTGCCTTAAGAAATGAAAACAACAAATTTAAAATCTAGGAACAGCGCAATTTTACATTCAATAATTTTCCATCTTTTTTTGATTACTTATTTGGAGTCTGTTCGGAATAATTGAGATGATTATTAGCCCATTATTAAAAAAAACGCACTGTTATTTTTTAAAATGTATAAAAAATGATTTTCACAAATCTTCAATATAATTTAATGCAAATAAAATTTTCAATTTAACTTATAATCTTCAACTACTGGTCACTGCGTTATGAAATAAATTAATTGGAGTTCCAGAAATTTTGAATTGCATAGCTGAAATTCTTATTAAATATTTCACGTACATAAGACTTTATTAGCTTAATTGAGAAACGGGAAGATTTATATTATAATTCGATTAATCCTATCTCAAATGTCTGGAAACTTAAATGGACAAGTTCAGTGCATCACAGTTGAAAAGTTTGATTTTAGGTATAGATCATTAAATTTTTTATCCAAAATTTTTTGTGATAACCGATATGCCTTTCCCAAATTGCATTTAAAAATGTAATTGATAATGGAAACAGTTATTTTTAAAATCAAATTTAAGATAACCTTGCCAAGTTGCCCTTTGCTAAGGACTAAATCTTTAATGTTTCATACTCTTTGCGTTAACATATTCCATATTGTGCATTTACATATTTAAGAGATTATTAAAAAAACAAAATAATACTATATTTTTCATACACCTGAAACAAAACCTTACCTTTTGAAACTGTAATTATATTTCATTGATACAATTTATCTTGTTTTAGTAGGATTAATCAAAATCCTAAATTTCTGAATTTTAGTACTGAATTTTATATAAATCTTTTATAATTGTATGTGTATGTTACTGATTGAAAGTTAAGGAAACTTTGTTCAAAATTTCTTACAAGGAATTTGGCCTCATTTATACGATCGTATAAATATAAAATTCATAAAGTATGCCAAATTATTTAAAAATATGGTAAATACTGTGACTATTGTTTAGTATTTTAATGCATTTAAAGTAATTGATTGTTCTCTTTCAGTGTGTATCCAGGAATATCTAAGATTCGTTGCCTTCAAGTATATCCTTTTAATACATGGATGAAACGTTACTTCAGTTAATTTGATTCCACTGGATCGAAATCCTTCACCCTTCTACCAACAGTCAAAATTTGTTCAGGTTTCGAACTATAACATGTTCACTGTCATGATTCAAGCCTGGTATCTTGGGCACCTATCTAATTATACTACCCTTTCTTCGCTCTCGCTTGAATACAGTGAAGAAAGCTCTCATATAATTAGATAGATGGTTCCGTATAATTAGATAGTAGATGTGACCTATTGATGAGACACGTGGCAGGGAACGAGGTAAAACTAAAAGTACTTTTTTTATGAAGTTGATGTAGTTTTTGTAATGCTTCGTTATATCGAAGACGTGCAGTAAACCAAACCTAAAAGATTTTCCTATGTTTGAATAAACTATTTTTTGTATTTGTGCATTGATCGCTTTACTTTTGTACATTTTATTTGTGTATATAAAATAAATTAAGAACATTTTTAGTATTTCACACAGGAATTCTTTGTGTAAAACAATTTCCACTTTTATGATTTCTTTATATTAGTATTTTTTTCTATTTAATATTTAAGATGTTGTGAAGACAACTTTTAATTTGTATACAACTGCATTTTATTTCAACTTTATTTTCAATCTTTGCCCTTCCACTCCAAGCATATTCAACTATATGATCATCTGTATAATTTGTGAAATGTATTTGATTTAATGATTTTTATTTAATGACAATTATTTAATGAATTATCATATTTACATGGCATAAATTAATTTATATTTTCTACAGTTATTTATGACAATAAAGTGTAAATATAATTTTCGATCCATTGTTATTTTCATTAATATTTATTATATAATTATTCAAGAATAATTACTATTATTAATTATTATTTGATTAAAGTATGTTATAAAATTTCTTGAAAGTAACACAGAATAATCAGTATTCAAGACAAGAAAAAATCCTCAGTTAAAACTGTTTACAAAATAAATGAAAAGAACTTAAATTTTATTCTATTTTTTAAGAAGTGACTTTTTATTCTGTTGTTGTCCCAATTGCATTGTTTTAATTGAAACATGAATACACGTGTCTTTTAGATATCGTTTCTTTTCTTTAGATTTTTTTTTTGTCTTTTAATGTGTGAAAATAATTACAGAGCCCCTTTTATGAATAAAAGATACGTTTTATTGATTGCCAAAAGGGAATTCCAGTTTTTTTTTCCAGTTAATGAAAAGAATTAATTCTTAAAGAACGGCTTTTAAGTATTTAAAAGCATCGACCACAATCTATTAAAAGAAGAAAAGAAAATATTTGACGTCTAGAAGTACTTCATCGAAGAGTCACAATCTCATTTTTTTAAAAGTGAGAATTAAAATAAATTTAGCACGTGTGGATTGCAATTACAGAAAACAATGAAAGATAACCAATATAAACATTTACTTCATTAATGGTTCGAAGAAACAAAAATATTATGCATTACGTTATAGCCTCAGACTAATAATTTACTTTAATTATTTTTCAAAGATGCTAAAAAATATGTTTTAATATGATTTTCCAAGTATTACTTCGATTAATTCACTTTTTATTTTTGTTTTAATGATTGCATTTGCAGAAAGTGTTAAAAATTAATATTTCGATATAAATTAAAATTATTATTATTAATAAAGCTTCTAAAAATTAGTATGTTTTTAAATTTTTGTTTTTTTTTTTATATTATACCACAAATTCACCATATTTTCTCAATTTATTTTTTTGTTTAAATTGAAGAAGTTTTTTATCTTGATTTCAAAGCCTTTAGGAAAAAGTTTTTAATATAAAAAATAAAAGGACAAATTTCAAAAGTTCCATATTAAGGTAGAAGTGGCTACCCTGGCTTGATTAGAGTTTGATATTCCTCTTGTTATAAATATCAAGCTCTAAACATGACAATTTTTTAAGGAATGTGATCATTTTTAATTCGCTTTCTGACAGGATAAATTAATTTTTATTTTCGTGGTTTTTTCAATGTTCTAAGTTGAAATGGCTGCAACGTGAAGCTTGGAACCAAAACTAAACAAAAACAAATAAAAACAGCACTTTTTTATTTTTAATACTAGCTAAAAAAAATTGATTTTTTTCACAACTTGAAGAATGTTTTTTGTTAAGAAAAAAGTTAAAAGAAAATATTTTAAGAAAGTACAAATATTTTCTATACATAATAAAATTGATCAGCTGATGTAAATTAGAATCAATGAAACTTTTCATTGAAGCCCTATTGTATCTAAATATATCATAACATGACACAATGCACATTCGCGGAAATATTTTTAATTAAATGTTGCTTAAGGTTATTTTCAGAATAGAATTAGCCAAATATTTACAAAAATATTATTTAAAAGTTATAATTAACACTTTGACATTGAACAAAAATATCCACAGTAAAAGAAAACACTACAAAATAATCATGAATAACTACAAATCACTCTGTGATGCTTCTTATAACTAAGAGCAGAACATGAAACAGAGACATCAAGCTTTCTAAGATCTTTTTTGGTGATTAGATGACTGTACCAGTCGATCACACACTATCAACTATTTTCAACTACTTTCATAGGAAACTTAACCGTAACAAAAAATTTAAAAGTACAACACCTTTTCCAATATTTACTTTTAAATGAAAATAGATAAAATGAAGTACTTTTTATCGCATCGTTCGGAATAGTTTTGCAATTTAAAATGTACAGTTTGTGAAATGAGTCGCAACCACTTATATAGAAATGACACTTCTGAGATAAAACCTGCCATCTTGTACACAAAATTTGCTGGACTTGTTGAAGCTCTACAAAAATATAAAGGGCACAATAAAGTCCGGAGCTTTTCTGATATAATTTACAGACTGCGAGAGCTATAGTTATAAAAATAATGTTTAAATGGATTTGCAATATGACCACTTATCACGCTATTTAATGAAAAAAATTTAGTTAATTATTTCGAAAAGGCAACAAGAGATTCAAAATAAAAGGTATGACATCATACACTTTAAAAAATAACTTCTTCAGTTCTAATAAAAGCATATTCAGTTCTTGCATTTATTTCAATATTCTTATCAAAATTATAACAACTTTTCTAAACAGTATCTCAAAAGGCAGAATTGAAAAACTGGCGATAATGATTCTTCACTTTTGCAGCGATTCTGACAACGAATGCTGCGATAGATTTTTCAGCTTTATAATGAATAACTTCTAAGGACCAGGCGAAATTCCTAGTGGATTTTTTTCTTGTGGGACAAAATTTAATGTGGGGGTGGGAAGGATGGAGATCAATGACTGAACCTGTGGAAGTGGTCACCCCGAAACTTTCTCTCATACTCCCCAATGAAGGTCCGGACCCTCTCTCTCTCCCCGTAACATTATTAGGTTGTGGACCTTGAATATAGGCATGCGCAATTTGCATGGCATTAGTAAGCAATAGTTATGAAATGATAGAGCAATAATTACGAAATGTAGGTCTTATATAGATAGAACAATAATTACGAAACTAATATTTTTACTATTTAGGGGAAATAGGCTTTTTGGAGGCCATATTACCATCCAAATAACAGCAAAATTCAATACTGAAAATTGATAGGTATCTGCCAGTTTGGCCATAATTCTATGCATCTAATTTTTGTAGTTTAGATATAAGCGTTTTTGATTATTGCACCCGCAGACAGATAATAATAATGCCCAAAATGTGTTTTTCAGGAGGTAGAATATTTTGCTGTTTGAAATTCTTCCTTTACTCGTTGTATGCATGAAAGATAAAATGAATGCGTTATACAAAGCTCTGAGTTTCCTTTGAAATTTTCCGTTATATAATGTTGGCGTATATAAAGTAAAAAGTAATGAAATTAGTAAAAAAGTTTTTTTTGTCAGTCATCCTATACACAAGGAGGGGATACATAATTAAAATACAGATATTTAAAATTTAGTTAAAAAGAAAATACTTGAGGAGACCCGACATCATTTAATCATATATTTGCGACCTTATAATTTAGATCCTGATTTTACGACATTTTATTATTGTACTATTAACATCGTGCTGCGTGTATGAAAATTAAACGTATATATACTTTTATAATTGTATTTCGCAAATGTGAATCAATATTCTTGATAGGGAGGATTTATAATTAAATAACAAAAACGTTGAAAGGTTAAATTATTTGCTTATCTGGTTAATAAAATATTTAAATCATAATGCAAATAAATTGTTTCTTTTATGTATTGTACCAAACAGTGGGTAATAGTACATTACATTAAATATTATGGCTTATTATTGATCAGAATCCCCACGATAAAAAACCACTTCATGGTACATATATTTCCGAAATTATTTATTTAAAGTTGATACCATCATTTTCTTCTATTATTTTTATTAAAGGAATAAATGTACTAAAAATTATGATTTGTAAATATATGACTTGAAAAACATGACATGAAAGACTTTTTTTAAAAAATTTATTTCTAGGCGAGAAGTGCATTTTTATTCATCCCCTTTTTAAACTCGAAACTGCTCCCCTCATCTTTTTCAGTTCGTTCAAGCAATTTCTGTCACATGAAATATTGAGGATCTTGTCAATTTCTAGACAGATGCATTATCTAGAATAGTCTGCAAATATGCTTTAAAAAACGTATATTTTTTAAAAATCAAGATTCTTTTTTCTGAAATTTTAGGACAATAAACACGAGATTTTATTTTCATATCTCATGCACTGTGCTTTCAAATGATTGCTAAATACTGGGACATATTATTTTCCAAGATAATCTGGGACTTTTTTTTTGCAAATGTTTTTGGGATAATATTCAAATATATATCTAGAATTTATACACGATCGGAGTAGCTACAACAATTTAAGGAAGGTAGCAGTAAAACTGTGAAATGTATACATATGAGTCTGCCTAATAAATGTAAAAACGAAATGCAAACTGAAGAGTCTTTTTAATTAATTTTAGTCCTTCATATATGTTTTGTAAGTGTTTGTATCTTAAAAATATTATTAATGTACTACTATCGGTGTATTACGTTGATTTTGTTAGTACTTGTGTTGATAAACTTTGGTTCAGACTTTGCGAATCTATTAATAAAATTGTTTCATAAATAGAAAGACGTTAAATAAAGCTAAAATGCTCATATCCTTGACAACTGTTAAAGGGACATTTTCACATCAAGGCAATTTATATAAATGTTCTCTGATCTTAATGAAAGTAAATGAAGATCAGCACTGTTGGTACTGAATTTGAATATATGATTATTTTTTATTGCTGGATCTTTTAAGATTGTGTGTATACTCTATAAATGCGGATAATTAAACCCAGTTATGAGGCCGAATAACTTTACACATCAGGTATATGGATAAGGACATACAGTCTCCAGGGGATATTGTTGCTTTAAGAAAAATAGTGACACAAAATTATTAAATTATATTTTGATAATATTTTGTAAAATAAATTTGAAAAAAATGAATAACAAATGCATAAAATATCAGTTCAATTTGAAATTCAGTTCAACTTTTCAAAATTTATTTCTGCATTAAAGTTTCATCTAAACTCTTATCTCTCATATAAAAATGTATGTTATCAATTTTTAACATCATTTTATTACTCAAACATCGCTTCTGGTATTATTTTTGACAAAAATGGCGAAAACGCAATCATTTCTTTTCTGTTCACAGATGGAAGTATTATTTTTACACCAGTTTACTCATAAGTATAATAGTACTATTAAGACGAGGACTTAAAAACGCATGCTTCAAATTTATATACTTTAAAGTAACAGTTAATATAATCAATGACTTAAAATACTATAAGAGTAAAATATGAAAAAAAATATTTGAAATTCAACATGAAAATTTCAAATAGTTGCAATTTTTAAATTAATAAAATGTAGATAAGTAATTTCAATACACAATTATTAATTCAAAATTCGAAGACATAACAGTTTTACCTTCATGAAATCTGAACATATGACATAACTGGGAAACAGTGTTCTCAGTATAAATTTTAGTTTTATATAAATATTCATGACATATCTCTCTAACATTTAGTTTCTCAATTAGAGTTATACATGGAATACTGTCAGGTAAATTATTCATTACACTACATTTTCATTTATGAATTTCTAGCTATGTAAACTTTAATTGGATTTGACATATACAAATATTTTTATTATCTAAATTTGAACTACAAATGAGGAAAATGATCGTAAAAAATTCATGAAACCTGAAAAAATAAAAATTCAAAAAAAATTTAGGTTTAGCACTGACAGATAGAGGAAAATTTTTAAAGATAAGAAAAAATACATCCAATGATGGCTCTAGTACAAATGGTGGCAATGATGGCTCTAGTACAAATGGTTTAGTTCAAAATATGCAAATGTGGTAGGCGATCGTAAATACTTATTCTCTTGATCCAGAATTGCAATCTTGCAAGGAAATTTTATCATCAGATACCGTAGAAAGAGAAGCATTTGCTACGTAAGCTCACTCCAAAATTGAGCAGGATTCCCCCTGGATCTTTAACATCCTGTGGGCAGATGAAATTCATCCTTCGCTCTATGGCGACTTTAGTTTACATAATTGTCGCATCTGACATCAAATCTACAAGGGTATACTAAAAACTCCACTCTATTCCCCAAAGTCCCAGTGTGTTGTAAGTTTGAAGGCTCCTTCACCATTACACCCTTCTTTTTTGAAACACAGTGCCCTGTAAATGAATGAGAAATGGTGACACTAAATGCTTTGCGTTATTTACCGCTTCCACGCGAGAAGGTTATTCAAAGTTTGTGTGAAAAAGATGCTCTTTCTACTGTTGCGATTATGAAAAGCGGGGCAACAAATCACACTGAAATTCCAGAGAAGGAACTTCTGATATAGACATTGAGAGAAGAGAGAAACAATAGCAGACTTTAAAATATTCTATGGCTTCGGTCTCCAAGTTTAACACCAACAGATTTTTGACCATGAGTAAATTTAAAATCCCGTGTACAGGACCCGTCCATCCAATTGAAAAATGCAATTCACCGAGTGCTGCCATGTATACAGTCATAAAACTGCACTCTGCGGTTACTAGATACTGCAGCATTATTTTTGTTATTTGAGGGTTTTTTCTCTTTCTCTTATGTACGAATCACCACCTATCGACTGTATTTTAAAATTATTCTTTTTCTTATCAAAACAATTCCTGTGACTTATCAATGCTAACCACGAAAACTTTTTTTGGTCAGTTTTTTTTAGATTTTAAAAAATTTTAAATTTTTATGGACTTTTCGCTTATCCTGTATACAGATCGATGTGATATTTGAGTAAAAAATATTAATAATCTAATTAAAAAAAAGGTATTGCTGATTAAATATGAAGTGTAGTTTTATGTTTTAATATGAATTATGTAAGTTTTAAACAACTTAAAGCTGGTAATTAACTTTTAATATATGATTTAAACTGCTGCACATTAAAAAATTTTACTGTTATACAATTATGTTGATAAAATCATATAAAACGTGCTAGCTTTCACTTACTTTAAATAGAAATTAAACACTTAGTTTACGTTAGCTATTAAAACCTTTATAAATGCTGGAAAATACGCTCTAATAGAATGGTAATTAAATTTATTTCTTAACTTCTGGAAACATAAAAGTTCAAAGTACACGTAAAATTGTTACATTATCTCATTTATTTCACGTGATTACTTTATGAGTTAATATTTTGCCATTAAAAGATCATATGTTATTAATAGGGTTAAGCGTATAACTGTCCTTGTAGTGTGAAAGGTAATGAGCTTAAATTAAAGAAGCACTGCTGGAACGGACTTTTATTTTTACAAAAATTGATTAAACCCAAAATGAGTTCTAAATTATTCATACAGGAAAAAGAAAATGGTGATGTTTCACGAGTTAATGAAAGAGATTGCTAGTATTTGAGTTCACTCGGATAGCAATTTGCTATTAACGAAGTCATGTTTAATTTACATTTTTCACTTTTGGCAAAAGCTCCTAGCATGAATGCAAACAAATTTAGGAGGTCCTATTTAATAAATTAGTGTAATTTTCTTTAAAGTGTTTTTTGCTTTAAACATATCACATTAAAATTTTTAGAGAAAAAGTAGAATATTTAAAAATATGATAATATATATATCCTAGTTTTCATGCCAAAAATTTGTATAGAAGTTCATTTTAAGATTATATAACAGGCATTAAGTAATGGTCAAGCACACAGAATTGATATTTGCAATAAGACATTGTATTGATAATACAAAATATTTTTTCTTTCACTTTGACTTTTTCTTTCATTATTTGTTTGATATTTTCAAATTTGAATTTTTCATAAATCTTGATTGTTTTAAGTTAAGAATTTGCTATTTTCTTTTAATTTTCCGACTTTCTTTTCTTTTCTTCTAGATAAGTTATACATTCTATTTCTGATTATCAGTAGGCACATAGACATAGATTACATGATGTCAGCAGATTTTGATTGGTTAAAGTTAAAATCCCCTGCCAAACTTTAAAATTAAAATAATAATATATTATTTCACAATAAATATTACGGAAAGAAAATTCCAGATTGCGAGATAGGAATAATGTTAGATGTTATAATTTTACATTGCTTTTAAATAAAAAATACTTTGACGTATAACAAAGAACATTAACTGTCTAAAAGGAAACACAGTGACATTTTATTAGACTTAATGGAAAAGTAAAATTAGATTCATCAATTATATAACAATTTTAGTTTATAAACGAGAATACGCGGGGAAAATATGCAAAAATAAGGAAATGAAATATCTAAATTAATCACTAAACATAAAAAATTAAAGGCGTTAAAGAACAATAAAATACTTTTTTGTCATTTTGGCTCTAATTTGTGCGAATGGATCACTCAAATAAATTTAATCCAAATACATTCCTGCTCAAAAAAAAAGCTACAACCTTGAAAACAGGAGATACAGTGAATTAAAATACACATGACATACATAAAGACATATGAGACTGAGATTGCACCTCCGAATGCAAATGAGTAAACAAAATTTAAATAGAAGTGGATTCTGCATTAACACCTCAAAACTTTAAAAATAGGCTAATCTGCAGTATGCTTCAGTTCGCACGTAATGATAACTAAGCGAAATCTGAAAAGTCAAAGACGAAATCATGGTAGTGTAATGAAATGCATCCGAAGTCATATTGCAAGCCGTTGCTGTTACCAGAGTACTGAAAGGGACACACAGACCATAACGATCATATGAACGTTATGGTTATTAGATGGATCAAAACCTCAGTAGAAAATATGGATCTGATTGATACCCTACACCATCAAACGATGCTGTAATCATCTAACTGATGACAAGTATCTGATTGATAGCAGGTAGCAATCGTCGGATATGAATCTCATATAAAATGGGATAATGTGGGAAGACTGATTCAGGTCCAAGTTGTAGGCACTCTCCACGAGTTCTAACAATCCTTATTACAAGCTATGGTAGTAACGCCATAGCAAACAACATTATTGCCAGCATGCCTCACCATTGTCAAGGGTTCGTTTCAACTAGAGGGTATCATGTGTCATGCATGTTATATTATCGTGGAGTTCCCTTTGCGCATTCTGCATACAAATTTGTCATGTCACGGCGTTAAAACTGTAATATATGCATTTTTGTTCCTCTTAATTATTTAAAATTTGAAATTTTTTCTTTTATTAAGAATTTTGCACTAGTTACATATTTTTAGGATATATATATATATATATATATATATATATAAATATAAATTTCAACAAGACTTCAAAATTTGATCAGTGAAGTTATATCATAACTTAGGATATCAACATTATCCCCATATTATTCTTCAATTCTATTATAAGTGCTCGAAGCCTTGCTTTTTTATCTAAGCCTTTTTTTATCTATTCGAAGGAAACTACTTTCTTTAAAAATTCCATCAATGCTGAAAGATCTTCGAAAATACCTGCAGCACCCGAAACACTTAAACTTGTTGAGAAATTTCCTTCCCACTGTCGTTAAGAATGATTGATTGAAAGTTCAATGTGCGTGATTTATTCAACACTCTCCTAGGTAAGTTCGTGGCATATAGTTGGGGTAGAGGCGGGGAATAGATTCTGGTAAACTCCAGATTTCCAAAGTACGTTTTGTTTAGTAGCCATCTTCTAAGTGGATTTCTTACGTGTATATTGATCCCATAAGAATATGCAATGCATTTATTATGTTACCTTGTTTTGTTTTTGAATTTTAATCGCCTCCGCTTAAATTTAAAGCTTATATTTTAGGAGTGGCAAATGAAAATAAAAGATACACTAGTATAATGTACATAACGGCATAATATTAGGAATTATTGTTTATCACACTTTAATCGCTTGTTGATTATTACGAGTTATCTCGGGTTCGTATATATTGTAGTTAATTGTTATCAAGAGAAAATTCGGGCTGAGCAGAATTTGTGAGTAAGATTTATTTTATCGCAGTTTATTCTTCTTGGGAGGAATGAAAGGAAATATTCATCTTTGATTGGCAATTTCCCAAGTTTTGTTCGTTTCATAGTTCTTTTGGCGGTACTCGTCAGCTGTTTTCCGTATTATATAGTATACGTCAGCTTGTGGATTTGTAATATCGATTACGAAAGCAATAATTTTTTAGATTATGCTTATGAAGATAGTGATTCTTTCTATTGAAAAAAAAAGTCAAACCCAACGAGATAGTTTACTCTGTGCTCCCGTAAAAGATAAACCAGCAAGAAAAAATACCAGATACCAGTGTACAGAATGTCTGGGATCATTTTGTGTTGTCCCTTGTTTCAAAAACTCTCTTGTTCAAAGACTAATATTCAACTTTTTTTTCATTCGCCCGACAATACTCGGGATAGTAAACTGACACTGAAATTAAATTTTTTAAGTCCAGAAAAAATTAAAAATTTAACTTTAACTTGTAAATTTTATTTTGTTTTGTTTCCTTAGTTTTAATAATAAAATTTAAAAAAAAATGTGATGATTTTTTGCAGTTTTTTTCAAAAAGATTTTTAAGTGAAGCGGTTAAAGTTTGAATTTATTGGCTGAAGAATCTATTAAAATAAATATTTTACATAAAATATTTAATAAGCAGTTTTAGAGAACATTAGTTACAGCTAATCAACTGATCAGCAAAGGTAGCTAATGGTGCAGAAAAGATTTGAAATCTATGTCGAGTTAGAATAATTACAATATTGCCTTATAAGTCTTCGAGTTTAAAGCACGAGTCTGTTTTTTCCGGTAAAATCCTGCAATAAGGATATACAATTGAGCTTACAAATTTGACTTTTATACTCCTTTCCTAGTTTTTCCAAACTTATACGAAACTACATATAATCTCAGAAAACAAATCAATTTAAGTTACTTCAAATGGGAATTCAAATGGAGTCCTGAAATTTAAAACGAAAATCAAATTCAAAATGGAGTCTTAAGTTTATGATAATTTATTTTGAAATGTTTAATGTTAATGTTCTGTTAAATTTTAAGAATTGTCCTTTCATTTTGGAGCTGGGAATGTGCAATTACATTATTATGTGGAACGTACAATTATTGGTTTGCTTTGTCTAACATGACTATCATATACCTTTCATTTTAAATTAAAATAACTTCATTCGCTCATTCAAAGATATTAAATATTTATCTTATATTCTTTTGAAACGTTTCCTATGTTTCATATACCTTGAAACATTTGGAAATCGATGAACTTTGCCTTGTTTCTGGAAATTCAATACATTTTGCTTGGGTGGATCTACTTTGCCATCCAAGTAAAATCTTTTCAAATAAAATAAGTGCTGATCTTTCTCAAACTTGAATCGCCTGCATCATCTAAAGCGCTTGCGAAGAGTACTTGAAATTTCCTTGACTCAGCAGTTTCTCCAAATCATTTTATTACTTTAATTGGTAAAATGATATTTATATTAAGAGAATTTCATGAATCCGGGAGTTTAATTATTCTTGAAATATTAATGAATTGTGTGAAATTATGTTTTGGCGCTTTTTAGACTTGGTATAGTTTTAGCACTGTTAGTAGCTTACACCCAGAGACAGAATTTTGCATTCTAATTTTTTATTGTTTTAAAAGTATTTGATTATTAATTAAGTACATATTTATTTCTCAATCTCTTTATTCATTTTTTTTTAATTTTTAATTATGAACGTCTGTAACACACAAAATCAGGATACTATTGAATGGAATAATGGATAAATCGAATAGCACTTTAAAAACAAAACACATATTCTATTTCATGTTGATCTGATGACAATTACAGCCAGTATACAAGCATTAAAAGGCCAGCTAAAATGCTTACTTGCTGTTAATAGTTGGATTGTCGTTAAGATTCGAATATATAGTTCCCTGATCTTATAAATGAACTAATTAACATCTTAAGATCAATTGACAATTTAAAGTAATACAAAGAATAGGTATTTGTGTTATATGGGTATATTTAATTATCATACATGCATCATTTATATTATAACTTTGTATGCAAGTTGTTCACAAAATAATTCCATGTATGGATATATTTGTTCATGGAACTACAATACGAAATGAAAGCCAATTGAATGTACATATTGTGAAAAACAAGGGGAGAAAAAATATACCCATAGGTAAAGAAGAAGATATCAAAACTTGCCTCTTCGGTACTTTGTAAAATTAAATGTCATTGTAAGGAAAGCATTGTATATCATTCAGAGGTAGCCAATGCTGAATAATTGATTATTACTTTCCATGAATGTCTTATTGCATAACATTCATTTCTGCATGTGGGATTTTTGTAACTAGGAAAATAATAAAAAAATGTTTCAGATATTTTCCTTCCTATTATTTCACTGCAGCCGATTTTGTCCTGACAGCTTCAAAATTTATCTCATCTGCAAATTTTATTTATTAAATATAATTGTTTCCCTTTACTTCTATAATTTTCATATGTTTTGGCTTCTTTTCCTTCATTAAAAAACTGCTAAAAAGAGATTATTATTACTCGATTATATTACATTATATTTAATTATTTACATACTTGGATTCTACTCGTGTGATTAAAATTATCATAAAATGAATTGCTTCACTTTTTATGAAAAAAAATTCTGTCATCACAGATAAAAATGCTGAAAATTTTTTACTTAATTGATTTTTCAAATGCAAAGAACTTTTTAAGAAAGACCATGCATTTTCTGTTTAACTGCGACCAGAAAAACATTTTTGCTTTAAAAAAAACAAGAGACTTGCTCTTTGTTCAAAAGGACTGAATGAAAAAAATAAGGATGACACAAATGTAGTAACTACGTTATCTTTCCAATTTTTTCCATCCATGAAATTTTTACTCAGACATTTATTCGTTTCCCGATGCTTTTAGTCGAGTCAAGACAAAGGGCTCATATGTATTTGTAGATGTACCACTAATATTGTTATACATAAATGAGAGGCATAGTAATCAAATACAGTAATTCAATTTACTTAATTCACCCGAAATTTCCTTTATCTACTAATTTAGGACTTCTGTTGATAATTCAGTAATCTAAAGTTTTCTTTAGCCCATGCCATTATGTAGTCTTTTATATGTTTAATTATGTCTGTTAAATAATAGAACATATTATTACATAAGCCTTATCATACGAAAAAGATTATCTTTTGAAGTTAAAGAATTTTATAGAGTATAAAAAAATATATGAAACAAAGATGTTTATACCTAACTACAAATAGTTGATTATAAAAGTAAAATAGCGATTGATATTAATATGGCATGTAACCTCAAAGTAGAATAGTAATTATTTGGTAACTAAATAGCATGGTGACAAAAGCTAATAGCAATAAAAGGATGGCGTTATAAATTCAAAGTTAATTATTTAGTAATTAAGCTTAAAAGTGTTTTTTTTCTTTGGTAAAATACCTCTGTACTTTAAATAGCCATTTTAAACAAAAAGTGAACAACATTTTTATTTTTTTCATTTGCTTAAAGCAAAAGTAATAAAAATCAGCTGAATAAAATCTTCTAATTTATTTTCTAATCCCTAAGAAATGTTTTAAGGTTAAGCAACTTGCGAAAGGATTATTTTCTGAACATCCAAGATATAACCATTTATGAAAACGTGTGAGTAAAATATGCTTATAATTTTACGTTTGGTAAATTTGTTTCCATGCATTTTGTTTTATCGATTGAATGTATTTGCCAGACAAATATTTATTCAGCTATATTTTCTTCTCATCATTGTTTAACTAATAGCAAAAATTTACATAAATATTAGTTCGAATATATTTTAAATATTTTTAAATATCAAAAAATTAATTGAACAAAAATGTATCTATAATATTTAAATACAAATGCAGATATTATGTATGCAAAGCAGATATAAATTTCAGATTCATTTATCAAGGAATTAAACAGATATGACACAAATAGTTTACTTAATTATCACGAAATAAGAAATTACAATCGATAATTTCCTTTACATATACTTAAAACATGCTTATCATAGTAGCTATAGATTTATATGTTCAAGAAATATATTTACTAAACAGAAGAATAAGTAAGAATGGAGAAACAGTGGTAATATACATACCCTAAATATTATTCCTTTTATCATTTCCTATTAATTAATTCCGATTGATTAAATGAATATATATGATGAATGAATAAAATACTGAATAGAAAATATGAATAAAATACTAATGAAAAAAATACTGATATAAAATAATGTAAATCTAAGAAACAGGTGCTAAAGATCCACGAAAATATTGAAACTGCCAGTCATGACAGATTCAATTTAAATACAGTCAATTTTCTGACTATAACTTTCTATACCTATTATTCTTTTCGTTTCACTATGGAGCATACTTTATGCACCTTATCTGAATTCCTTGGCTTCGAAAAGTTTCAAAACGATTTGAATTGGAAATTTAATTTCACTTCACAGAGCAATAACTGGTTGAATAAGAAAATCTGTAGAGTTGCCTTTTCGTGTGTATGGTAGAAAAGTTAGGAAATATCGAAGTTTGTAATAGCTTTGCTACAGATCTGAATCTGAATATCTTATGAAAAAAACATGAACATGATATAGGAACGGTCACAGTTGTCGTAAAATGTTAATCAAAGTCTGCTGTAAAAAACGTAATCTGCTGTAAATGAAGGATAAATAATGTTTACAAACATATTAAAATTATTAAAAAATATTTTCCATATATAATTGAAAATTTTTTTAATTAAAATATTTATTCAGATTTCAAGTATAACTTTTTAGTAAAATCCATTAATTTATTTTTTTACGTGAGATTGATTTTAAAATGTGATAACAAGTATTATATTGTTGTTCCATCCATAAAATGATATTTTCATTCTTTCTCTTGAAAAAAAATCATCAAATTCCCGAATCAAAACTGTATGAATTTTTCAAATTTTAATATCCATTTCTAGTTTATTACATATCATCATTCCTTAATCATAAATTCTTAAGTTATTTTGAAGAAATTAAACTATTCTGCACAGAAATATAAAAGTTGCTAAAAATGTTTTTTTCAAATCATAATATAAGAACTTTTCCCGTTTTAATTTTAATATCTAAAATGCGCAGTCTGCCACGTGTGAGGTCTTATTTACCTATATTGGATTCCCAAATGTCTGATGCCTGAAACAGAGACAACTCTTGTTGGCGCCAATCAACAACTATAACTGACAAAGAAATTCCGCTTTGAGCTCTTTACCGAAATCTGTTTGTATTTGATATTTCTGTCAATTAATATTTTGTAGAATAAAAACAGAGAAGGTAAAAATATCACCAGTATTTTGAGAAAAAAGGAAGAAAAAAATATTTAAGAAACGTTGGAAAAGAGATGCATATATAATAAATAAATATATATTTCTTAAAATTTATTTCGGACCGACAAATTAAAATTCTAACCGCTGACCAGATAGAGCCTTCAGCAAGTCGTATTTTGCCCATCCCTGAACTAGTAAATTATAAAGGCTTGATGTAAAACAGTAAGAAATCGAGATTATATGTTTTTCCACAGATTTGAAGTTCATTTGTCTATTGCTTATACATTAGGCATTTGATTGCGTCATATACCATGATTCTTATTAGAAATTGTGTTACATAATAGTAAAAGGAAATACTTGTTTCTGCAGAATCAAATATCCCAAATGCAAGACATTGAAAATTTAGGGAAAAAAGCGTTTTGTTTAAGGAATATAAAAACTGCTCTATAGGATTTACTAAGCATATATATTTAATAAAAAAAATTATATGCATTATTTTTTCCTCTCTTTAGCTGAACGGCAGGTACAAAATAAACTTTTTTGGAACATTTCATATTTGAAACTCCATTGCAAAGAAACAGTTACAATTAGAATCGCCGAAATAATATCTGAACATTAGGTGCAGTAATTTGTGCTTAAAACGCGTTTTTCAGTTTTATCAAGAATTATCCGAATATTAGGATTTCTACAGCACTGACAAAAAGAAGTAATGAAAAAACCTCAAATTCATCTATTTTGATATCACCTCGTCAGTTTTTGAGTATTTTGTAAATACGCGGGTAAATATTGTACATAAACTTTATTTTTATTATTTTGCTTGTATATATACTACCACAGCGGACTATAATTATTTTTGTACATATAATTTTTATCCCTACGGACTTTATTTTTATATGGAGATAAATAATTTCTTCTGAAATTGTAAATATAATTCTCTTACTTTGACTATAAGAAGGACAAAACGGACTATGACATTTAGATCTGATCTTTAAGGCTGACAGGATTTTGACTTCTGTCTTAGTGAGTTATCCCGGATTTTGACTGTGGACAACTGATTTGAAAAGTGAGTGAATATCCAAGACTTGCAGGTAACATTGGTACATTCTGAATGAACTGATGTCTTAAATTGTATTGACATAACGGCATGGCTCTAGCGCTGACTTCTGATTGAACATCTAGTGGCTCTGTAAGAGCACACAAGAAAGAATCTTATTTCTCAACATCGTCTGACTTGGCGACGGTATCTCTGGAACATGTTTCTTAGAACAATAAAATATATATATCCTGCACTGTTATTCCTTGTTTAAATAAATATTTTTTTTTCTTACAATAGTAAAAAATGTGTAATATCTGGTTCACACACACACACACACACGTAAATTTCGGCTTCAACAACATATATGTGTATTTGTTTCCTTTATTCAATAAGTGTATCACACTACATCGATTAATCGCATTTGACAAACACGCGATTCATTCATAGCATTATCTAGTTTCTGATAATTTCCATTAAAACTCAAAATTTTTCCACTTTTGGTGATCGTTGTTTCCACTATCGTTGTTTTGATAAATAAATGAAGGAATAAAAATAATTCTAAATTAAGAAATTAGAAATAAAGAAAGATTGCATTAGGAATGTGTTTTAAAATTTTATCTGAATTTTGATATTTTAGCAGAAAGAAAGGCTGTGTAATGTTCTGCATTTTATAATTAATGTAATTTTCATACCTTTTTTATTAAAATTTCTAAAATGTTATGCAGAAAGAATCTATTGAATATATTATATTTAATGAGTTATTGATTAAAAATTCTACAAATTATTTTATTGATTCTAGAGGAATTTATTAATCAATCTGTTATTAGTCTGTTATTGTTAACACTGAAATGATGCACGTATACGATGCTAACACATCACCATCTTGTCAAAATCTTTGGTAAATTATGACGAGTTTCATGCCATGCGAACTACAAACATTTCTATTCCATTGATTTTCAACCTTTGGGTCACCTCCCAAAGGAGTGAGAATATCCAAGAGAAAATATTATTTAAAAAATTATTAACTGAGTGATAGGGAAGCACACATACACATCGAAAATAAATTACATTTCGACATATTTAGTACATTATTAAAGAAACACGAATTACTAATCAAAACATAGTACATAAAAAAAAAACAAATTTAATAATTATTTGTGACTTCCTATTTCCGGTTTTGCACCACCAAGTTTTTCGAAGGAAGGCTTAGTATTAGAAATAGTCACTCTCAGTTATGTTTTAATATTTAGCCGATATCTATATTTTGTATTCTAAGAAGCCGCAACAGAAATCCAGTTTCACAAAGGTAGGATGTTGAAAATGGTAATGGAATGCGAAATTGTTTTTAGTACAGAAAAATAATCCTCCACCTCTACCCAAAATTCAAATAGTGACATATTACTATATTGTTTTCTAGTTTCGTCACTTGTCGAGAAGATTACATTGGTTTTTCCTTCATTAATTCAGAGTCCTCCGGGAGTGGTTTCCTAACCTACTCGTGTCTGGCTATTATTTGTTGTCAGCATAAAAATACTTCTTAAAACTTCTTACTTTTATTGACAGCATGGCTAAATGATTTTCATTGGTTACAAAAACAACTTTTGCATGTTCATATTCAGCCATGTAAGTTTCAGTACAATCATTCACATTTGAAAATATTTCAAGGTGTATTTTGCTTTAAATTTATGTTCCACAATTCCAATTTTCTTCAAATCCCATTAACTTTATCACTCGTATTTAACATAGGGTTATTTGCTTCTTGGTGTTGAAGATTCAAGCTGTTTAATTTCTCGAATATGTCGACTTTATCAAGCTCAATTTCATCACAAATAAAACTTCTCAAAAATATAATCATCCTCCGGACTATTTCCTTCATTTAAGAAAATGGCGATTCTTTCTCTTAATTCATAAACACGTTGCAAACATTTGTCACGTGATACTTATCTTGTCTTGCTATAAAATAGTAACGCTGAATGTATTAAAACCATGTTTTTACAAAGCGAAGAAAAGATTCTCGATTTTAAAAGTCTTATTTTTATATAATTTACTACGGTTATAACAGGAGTTCACAACATTCAGACCCATAGTTTTGAAGCCAAAACTTCTCTGTGTATTTATACACTGTTTTCAGACACACTGAGGCGATTTTTGTTTTACAAGGGCATACATACTTCGGAATCTTCTAAAATAGCGCCATCGATGCATATTCCGTCTCAATTTTTCCATTCTATGTTTGCCTCGTTCTTAAAATCATTTAAAATAATAATTAATGTCATCACTATTGTTTTGAAGTCTATTGAGTTGCAGGAAAGTAGTTCTTCTTCTGCTGACATATTGCCCCAAAATCGAGCATAGGCAATTAAAACAGCATCTTTAATACTGTCACTTCATCCAGCTGTATCGAAAACTATTTGAAACGCAACTTCAAAAAACGCTTTCCCTGTACATCTTCAGCTATATCAACAATTTGACGAGAAACAGTATTAATATGAAAGATGTGTGATCTGCAATTGTTTTGAAAAAATGTCTCCAAACACAGATTCTATCAACTCAGATGCTGCTCGCAAAATAAGCTCTTTACCAATGGTGTGAAGTTTTATACGTCTAGATATTTTATATGAAACTCTGTAAGATGCAACTAAAGCTTTTTTTTTATCTACATACAAAATTATTTTAAATGTATAAAATAATCGTAACCGAATTTTATCATAGTTCATTGATTCTAAATGTAACGGTAACTAAAGAGTTTTTTTATTTGGAGTCCTTGAAAAAAATGAATTTGCAATATTCACAATATCAATAAATGACATTAACTGTCTAAATAATTGCTCAAACTATTTAAATTCATTAGATATACAACTTATCAATATTATTTATTAAACTACCATGACGACCGGAGTTTCATGTAATCAGTGCTGTAAAATAAGGAAAGAAACATTTCATTGTATCAAATTGAAAATCGTAAATTAAACCTCAATGCTTATGTGCATATGAAATACTCGATAAAGATAGCGAAACATGATTGTTTTAATGAAAAATACCTCACTCATTCCTTCAAAAATTGCATTTATTTTTTTACATTTTAGTTCATTTATGAAGAGATAAATATTTTATTTCAGGGATAGTTATAATTTAAACATTGATAATTAATCGTGACCATTTTTAATTGGCATTCATATTTCAACTACCAAATTATAATTACATTGTACAATGGATTTGCTCACAGCATTTGCAATTCCACCACGAATAAAATGGAAGTTTATAATTTAAATATATGACAAATTTTAGTCTAGTATTTTTAACATATATAGAAACAACTATTTTTGAAAACTTCATTTCAAGAAAGGAAAACTTAGTTTTCAGAGATATAATGATTGTTTCCAATCAAATACTGCAAAATTTATAGGCTATTGTTTCATGTCACGCGCATAATTCCTTAAAAATTACTATGGGAAATTTTACTCTTTTTTATTTTTTAGATTCTAATGAGCGTTTGCTTTGATAGATAGCTGGTACTGAATATTTTCCAATATTTGTTCTGTTACATAATTTAGAAATACATATTAATAAACTTGTAGATAGTTCCTTAAATAATATTGTCAGAAATAAGATTTTAATTTTTCTGGCTTAATCAGAAATTTGCAGCGTTAGTAGAAAATTAGTAGAATATATGTTTTAGTGATTCAGACTAACTAAATTTGTATTAATGAAAAAGCAAAGAGACACTTCTACTGGAAATTATATAAGAAAAAAATGGTGAAATAATTAAAATAGGGAACTATTACAGATAAATAGAAAATAAAGATACTTAAGTAATTCGGAGGGCCGCGGTGGCCTGGTGGTAAAGTCTCGGCTTCGAAACCGGAGGGTTTCAGGTTCGAGACTCGATTACACCGAAGAGCCGTTGTGTGAGGGGGTCTGTTGCACGTTAAATCTATCAGGCCAAACGTCCTCCCGCTGGTGTGGTGTGGAGGGGGGTGCCAGTTCAGGTGTTGTCCTCGCCATCTGACCATGGTTCAAAATTACGAGGTCCGCCCCAAAATAGCCCTCGTGTTGCTTTAAACGGGATGTTAATATAACTAAACTAAACTAAACTTAAGTAATTCGGAATTATCCAAAATAACATTATTGCAAAAACAAATGCTGAAAATATTATCATATAATATCTAGTAATAGATAAAATAGGAAATAAAAATAATTTTAAATTAACCTGAATTTTAAAATAGGAAAAATCTTTTTCATAGTGAGGCTTACAGTTCTATTTTCGATTTTTAGATTCTGTTAATATTTCCTGTTTCAATTTAACTATCGTAGTCATAAAATTAAACTTGTTTTGGCAGTCATAAATGATCAGTTTTTAGATAAAACAATGAAAAAATGTGATTTGTTGATCAAAAAGAGATTTTAGTCTTAGGTAGATGACATAAGTCGAGGTATAGCAAAACCTCAATCATCCACTGATTGAATTCAATTCTGAAGCTAAAAATACGACGTGGGAAATTTAAATTATACGAAATCTGATTTGAGTTCAAAAATTCCTAAGTTTTTGAAGAAATCTTTATTATTTGAAATTAAATCAATTAAAGTAAATAATTTATACACATTTTACACAAATCACCTTCAGATATGACATTTATATCAATATTGATTCTGATGCTGATTTGGGTCAGATTTTATTTTAATCATCAGTATTATATAGCATATGTTGATAAAACTTAAAATATCTGATTGTTCCCATAATATATTTGTATTTCTGCTTATAGTGTAATTTAATCATTTTTTATGACATAATTGAAATAATTATAATTTTCTGTAAATGTCTAGAAATGATACTATACTTTATTGAATATATTCCTACAGAAATTTGGTTCACGGGACGTATAATTTATAATGGGGACCCTTGGTTTCGTCTTAATGTGCCTGTATCAGTTGGAATCGCTACAAGAACTATTTTGCAAAATATCTTTGCCTTGAGTTGCAATCAAATACAGAATTTTACATTCCATTTCCAAAGCGTTACGCCATATCAATGCTATGATTTTGACCATCAATCATTGATGAATTAGGACACTGCATATCTTAGATGAAACCAAAATTCAGGTATCAAACCCTTTAACCTTACTGAATGGACAAATTTGTTTACTGTTTGAGTACTGATTGCCTTTGGTGACTTCGCCTGGATTACTGCCGTTGAAAATATTTGTAATTTTGTTTGTATTCCAAAAAAAGTTAAATTTTTTTTTAAATTTTCACTAACTGCCCTAAAATCATGAAATTCAAAACTTCATAGCTCAGATTGGAATATATTGGAATATATAATCACAAAACATTAAAGCAAACTTTCTTAGAAGAAAGATAAATGTGTGCAAGTACATAAACGCACAAAAAAGTGAGAATATGTTCCATTCTTTCTATCTTTCGAAAATTCCGTTTTATCGTTCTATTTTTGTTATTGGTATTTCGAAAAGTTTTCGAAAATGATAAAGAATGTGGATAAATATATTATTATCAGGAAAAAATAGTTTTTACTCTCTACTGAGAACTTTATCGTAAAAACTAGGAAAACCCAACATATGTTTCTTTTCATCTGTTAGAGCGATTACCGAAGTATGACATATTGTTTCTCAGAGTATAACAGTATTTAGTGTTTTAAAATTTGATGATGAAATAAAAATACCAAAAAGGAAATATATCTTATGTGGAAAAAAATATCTTAAAAAAATGTTCCTGCGATATTTTAACTCCTTGGTTATTTCCAATTTAATAAATTTTTATCTAAACATGCATGCTCACGGATTTGTTTAAATCATGGTTAACCTGAAAGACCATATTGTCATGTCAAGAAAAAAAGCACAGTGGTGAGCTAAATACTCATACTGCATTGTTGTCTATGATTCATTTAGGAGGTAATAATTGAAATAGGAATGGATATAAGTTTATTCCTCAACATTCTGGCACTCTCTAGGAGAGTGAGAACCTACTTACATATACTAATAAATTCTCATCTCTATAACTGAGATGGCTTCCCTGGAATTGCTTAAATATAATATGGCAAAAACCTTTTTACGAAAAAAATTATATTCGTGATATCTGGAGAATTATTATATATGTTATTCATTATTTAAATTACAAAATAGAAATATTCTGGGTACTTCTTTAAATCGATGTTTATGTCTTTTCCTTTAGGATTAATTAATTACTGAATTCCTTTTAAATCCAGACATTGCAATTTTTCCTAATATTTAAAGATTCTAAAAATCGCAAAATTTGAAAATAATTATATAATCAAACGGAACATTTCTGATAAAAGCTAGTAGTAATAGTAGTTATATATTATAAACTAACAGCAATTATATATTTTTTAAAAAAACGTTAACTGCTTTGAAACTAATTGCGATGTTCGAATAGAGAATAATATATTATTATTTTTAATGCAAAGGGAATTTTTTTAATACTGGATAATACCGGGTGGGTCAGAGAAACTTACTCATTTGAAAAAACTCCCGAGCAATGAGTTAGGTGTGTAGAGATGTGATAGGTAGAGCTATTGAAAGGGGAAGTCAGAAAGTTACGCGACGTGTCTTCCGCACTCGCTTTGAAACTCCGACTCCGAGATCTGCTCCTGGCGTAATTCGATTCTGTCGTGGGTTACTTCGTTTCGGGAGTGTCGTTAAACCCAGAAATGGACAGCAACGGATCACCAGAAAAGTGTGAGGCAGTCAGTACTGCGTTCTCACGGGCGTTCGGCTCTTAAACACGCAGCTTCCCTGGGATTTTCTGACACCACTCTTCGACGAATTTTCCACAGAATGATTCCACTGAAGAACCGTTGTGTGAGGGGGGTCTCTTGCACGTTACATCTGTCAGGCCAAATGTCCCCCTGCTGGTCTGGTGTGGAGTGGAGAGGGGGTGCTAGTTCAGATGTCGTCCTCGTCATCTGACCGTGGTTCAAAATTACAAGGTCCGTCCGAAAATAGCCCGCGTGTTGCTTTAAACGGGACGTTAATCTTATACTATAATACGAGGAATGGTTGCCAAGTCGAAAATCGTCCCAGAATTAATAAACTCCGGTAAACTTGGGGGTCTGGGGTTTTTGGCCACGAGGAATCGATTGGCGCCAGTTTTGAAAACGCTACGGTCGAGCAGTTCGGAGTTACAGATAGGATATTTTCAAACTTTATTAGTTCGCCATAATGGCTTATAGGTTTCAAGCGGTAACGTGCTGCCATCTATAGCCAATATGGCGAACTAATAAAGTTTCCAGAAGATGATCCGGAACTCAAGGAACTGATCTCGAAATGGATGATCCATAACCCGTGTGATGATATGAACCCAAGCGCTCCGTGCATGGTCAGCAAACATGGAAGAGACCAGTGCAGATAGGGATTTCCAACGGAACATCAAGACATGACATCGCTGGTGGACGATGAAAAGCCGAGGTTTAACCGGTTATCTTTTCACCAATGTTTTCACAAATTTTCTTATGGCATGTATTGTTTTGATAAATCACAATTTAAAATTTAAATCTTCGAGTTAGCTTCGATACCTGTTTTCTCCGAGCGGAGTTCGGTCAACCGCTGGTATAACTAAACTAAACTCGACGAATTCTCCATCAAGACCTCTAATTTCATCCCTATAAATTGGCTGTTGCGCATAGCTTGCCGAATGCTTTAAATTAATTATATAACGTATATAGATTGTATATATGTTAGTCCGTATTGTTTAAAGCATTAGTATATTAATGATCAACTGTAACATATTACGGCATTAACTAAACGCGATTTTGTTGCCCGTCAAAAAGCATGTGAAATGCTTCTTGAAAACCTGCCTGAAGACTCGGTCGTGACGAGGCTCTCTTTGAAATCCCTGGTTTATGTCGATCGACTACGGACAATAGAACACCTGAAGTACAACATTCGTGACGCCATTGTCAACATGCATATTGATATGCTGCAAAGAGTGGACACGAACTTCAAAAATCAACTTAATTAGTGTATGCTCAATAGGGATCGCCATTTAACCGATGTCATTTTTAAAATTGTATGAAAAAAATGGGATATTGTACTCTAAAATAAAAAAAGAATTAATACAATAACTGAAATACTTTTGTTTTTATAGATCTTTCAAATAAGTTTCTCTGGTGTACCTTGAAGTTTAAAGTCTGAGTATAATTTCTCCGACTTACTGAACATAGGTAACAATAGTTATAAAAGTGGCATCTAGGTTCAGTAAAGAATCTTCTAGAGATGAGACACTTTGTGTCGCAAAGTGACCCAATCCAAGTTTAATTCTTTATATTTCGAAAATAATAAAAACTAATAATTACGATGGTACTATTGAGTATTTAAAGTATATATAAATAAAAAATTGTATTATTATTTAATGAGTTATTTAACTGATTTTGGGTTATGATATTAACAAGAATTAGGTTTAATTCTCAAATGTGACTTCAAAGGGAATCAGTTGGTTTAGAAAACTTTAAATATTTAGAAGAAATAAAAATATAAAGTATTATACTTGTAAATAAAGGCGAAATGTGCATATACATTACTAATTTTTATTATGCATGACAAATGTTGCCAACGAATAATATTTTCTTGAAAGATCTATTTTAACAAAAATATATTAATCATATATCTACATCAAAACAAATTGTGTGTGGGAATCCATTTAATTCATTCCAATCATCACTTTCAGAAATACTCTTGTATTAGTAAATATTTTCTTTTTTTATATCATTTGATCCAAATAAGCAAGAGCAAAAATCATCTTAAATATTTTGCTAAGATAATTTTGCATAAAATGCTCTGTAGAGATATTTAATAACCGATTATTTACAAATGAAACACTTCTTGATAGGCATTACAATGTATATCGACTTAAGATCTACTTAACTGACAAAATCGAGACTGATCGAAAGTTAATGCTGCAGGGGACTTCAAAAAATTTAAAAAATTTTGTAGTGCAAAGCTTTGCTAATATTTTATTCCTTTCTTTTTCGGAAATTAAAATTTCTCATGCTCACAGATTAAAAAAATATATAAACTCGATCTAAATAAAAGTAAATAATGTCTTAAGAAAACTTCACACAAAAACAGAAAGCCTCAAGCGCGAAAAAGTTTATTTTTTCATATCATGTCAGATGGGAGGTTATAGCAATTAGTAAACATCGATTTCTTAAAAAGTTTTTAAAAAATCACATCACAAAAATAAGTCTAACTGATTTGTCATAGTACATTAATTTGAATTTGGTGTGCATTTTCTTATTCAGAATATATTTAAAAGCTTCCGTTGTTTTTGTTTTTTTAAAAAAAGTCGAATATTACTACTTTTTAAAAGATGTTAGAAATTCGGTTTAATATATGAAAAAATATATTACATAAAGAGTGAAACCTATTATCCCCGTATTATACAACAGTTTAATTGATTTCATTTTATTATACGATTATATTTATTTATTAGCAATGCTACTTCAGATCAAATAAATTATATTCCATTTTAAATATGTTTTATTTAAAATTTGATTTTTTAATTTTTTTTTATTAAAGTTTGTTTATAAAAATCAACCCATTTGCAAATGAAATATTTGACTTTTTAAAGAGCTTTTAGAAAAGTGATTTTTCAGAGCTTTATTTTTTCAATTTTGGTGGCGTCATAATTGTTTCTACTAATATTAATGTAAATATATTATAATAAAATTGATTTTTATTTTACTCAAACTTAAATAATTTTTTTGCTTCAAACATTTTATTACACTTACTGGAAAATGCTTCGTGTTATAAGAAACTTCAGAAAAAAAGACTGTTATTACCAGTGGATTTTAATTTTTTCTACTAAAGATAATGGTCCTTCTTTTCTAAAGATAAAAATTAGAATTTAAGTTAAGAACGAAGTACTTGCAGATGTGAATAATTAATATCTATCTTAGATCATCATCAAGAGTAAAAAAAAAAAAAAAACTCTAATCACCGAAAAAAGAAGAAAGAAAAAACTCTGTAAGGTTCAGAATTCAATAATTCTTGCCTAAACTTAGCGGGGAAAATAATAGGAAATTCTAATCAGAACTTTCCTGATTATTCTATGCGAGGGAACAGTTAAGGTATCCAACTGGGTAAAAATCGTCCAATTTGACAAAACTAACGAAAACAATTTTTAATGCATAATATTTAAACCTGTTCTTTTAGCTTTCCAGATCTGATAAGTTTTTGTTCTACCTTCTATACTTATAATAAAACTCAATGTGTGTGTGTGCGTGTGTTGGCGCTCTACAGGACAGGCCGTTGGACCTACAGCTACCAAATTTGGTACATGTATACCTTGGAGGTCGGGATTGTGCACCTCGGAGCATTTTTCGAATTTTTAATTAGAATTTGAATTAATTAAACTTTAAGCGAAATTTTGACGTTTTCCACTATAACCTCCGAAAATATTGCACAAACATGATTTTTATATCAATTTAAAGATAAAAAAATTAGCTTTCTAACGGTATCAGTGTTTTAAATTTATAACGTAAGCTTCTATTTTTAACGAATTTTTAAAGAAATATTTTAACTATGTTTTTATCACGTGACTGGATAAAATAAAAGAATGCCAGAAGTACGAATAAAAAAATAACTATCATCGTAAATCAAGTCTAAAGAAATGCAACTTTTAACATGTGACTGGATAATATAAAAGAAATATAAAATATGATATTATCTAAAAAAATAAATGCAAAGCAAAAGATTCTATGATCGTTTGCAATATCTAAATAATCAATTCAATATATCTTCTTTACGGTAAACCTGATCGAATTTAGACAGGATATGCATTAGAATCCCGACTTAATGGCATATTTCTAATATCGTTTGCAATATCTGTATCATTGATTCAATATATACATACATACATACATACATACATACACACACACACACACACACACACACACACACACACACACACACACACACACACACACACACACACACACACACACACACACACACACACACATATATATATATATATTATAAAATGTGATAGTTTCTAAAAAATAAATGCAAAGCTAAGGTTTCTATAAAATCTGCAAGAGCACGTCAAAGGGGAAAAATTAGGTTTTATCACCATGTTGCCATCATTTTGACGGAAGCTCAAATTTAAAAAAATAATAATAATAAACTATCATCGCAAATTAAATCTGAAGAAATGCAAATTTTAGCACGTGACTGGATAATATAAAATAAATATAAAATGTGATATTTTCTTCAAAGGATCAAAGGATTCGATGATCGTTTGCAATATTTAAATCATTAATTCAATAAATTATCTTTATTTATACAGGATTGAATTTATACAGGATATGCATTCAAATTCCGGTCTAATGGTAAATTTGTAAAATATAATTAATAGGCATATATATTGTTTAATACTATTAATTTGATCTAAATGAAGTAAATAATTACATTTTATGTAGTTTGAGTCAAACAATGCATTTATGAAAAATGAGTTTTAGATTTCTTCATACTTTGCTCTGTGAGCCATATTTTACAAAATATTTTTATTAATATTTTAAATAAATGTTGCTACATCAATCGGTCTTCTAAATCAATCATTAAAACTGACTGATTTATAAAATTAAAGAATATTATTAGGAAAACGCGTTCTTTTAGAGCTTTCAGTCCATCCTCTTAAAGAAAATATTAATTTCAGGCCAATCAATGCCCAGAGTTTCTTCAAGGCTAATAAATATAAGATTTGATTGAAAATTTTAGAACCCATTACTCATGGCGAACCAGCTGGTCGCCAAAGGCAGCCAGTTAGAAATAAAGTTACGGCCGTTTTAATTTAGCATAGTGTGACAAAAGTCAAACCGGAAATGGCATTTCGAAACTGGAAGTTGATGTAAATAGCACGATCTGTCAAGGAATTTCAATGTTAAAAATGACTAAAATAATTATTTTATAGCTTTTATGCCTGATAATATGATTATATAGGTATTAATTAAAAATTGTCTCAATAAAATTGGCAACAAATGTATTGTACTGAAGTTCTGTTTACGAGATTTTTTCAACTTCAACTCACTTTTATGCTATATTCTAAATCTGTTTCTGGTTTTAGTATGCCGAAAACGAGATATAAACGTTCTAAAAAAAGCTTTCCAACAATCCTATGCATCGCTAGTACCCTGACGGACCAAATAGTTGGTGTAAGTTTCAGAGAGCCAAATTTTCAGGCATAGAACTTCAAGAAAAGAAACCATGCCTATCATCTACCATTATAAATAAAATAAAAGGAGCACATATAGAACTGTGTGACCAAAAATTATTGCAGAAATGTCGGCACGGAAAAACACAGAATTGTAATGAAAGTTTTATCGGTGTACTATGGAATTTTGTGCCCAAAGAAATATTTTTTGAACTGCAAACTCCTAGTTTAGGTACATATATTGCCGTTTTAATTTACAATTCTGAAAGTACTGGTTTATTTCCAGTTTTTGAAAAATTAGGAGTGCCTATTGAACCAGAACAACAAAAGGTTTCATCAACATTGATGATAAAAAAGTAGCCGATTCAATTCGACATTTTTCAACATTTGTAAAACTGTCCAGAAAAAAAAGAAGAGAAGATAGAAAGAGTAAATATGTAAAGAATAATATAAAAGAAGGTCCAACTTATAAATCAGGAGAGTTTTAGATTTATTGAAAGATAATAACTTTGCCTTTTTCAACATAAAAACTTTAAAAGCATTTTCGGAAAAATTAAATTTTTGCAGTACCGTAAACACAATATTTCAATATGTTCTGAATGTATTCCTATGAAATTTTGTAAAATTGTTTTATACAGTATTTTTAATGCTCTTAACTAAAAACTAAAATATAAATGCAGATTTGGGCATTTTTTGTCGTCACCTTTTTTTTTTTAAATCTTTTTTATATAATTGTTTTTAGCCATATCTCAGCATACATTCCACATATTCAAAAGAGTTTTGTTCAAAGCATGCATACTGGTTATTACAATATTCTTCTTAAATATTTTTAATACCTGCCTGTAATTTTTTTCTCTTTGATTGTTGATGTAACAGTAAATTTTTCTGTGTTTTCACTACAATTTTCCCTTTTTTACAAAATGTTATGAAAATCTTTATATATATATATATATATATATATATATATATATATATATATATACTACCCTAATTTCTTCTAATTTCGTAAAAATAAAATGTTATTATGCTGTTTTTATACTTAACTTGAATGCTTTAAATTAATTATATAACGTATATAGATTGTATATACGTTAGATTTTATTGTTTAAAACATTAGTATATTTATTGCTCAACTGTAACATATTCCTGCATTAGTCTGGTAAATAAATAATGTCTTTTAGCAAGCAGGAATTAAAAAATGTGGTCTATGCTAAAATAATAGCTATATAGCAACACTGAGGGTGGGAATAACAACTGCAAATATAATTCAATATATCTTTTAAAAATATATTATGAAGAAGCAGTTTTCATATTCAATTGTTAAAACAATTTAAACACGATATTTTTTCTTTTTTTCTTAGTATTTAAATTTATACTACTGTTTTTGTTGAAATGATAGAGCAATCCAAATTCTTTAAAAAATTTAGAATACCTACTTGAAAATTTAAATAGCGTTTAAAAATATATAAAACGTCAAATTTAAATGCTCTTAACTTTAAAAACAGCTACTTATTTTTCTCTTAAAAATTTCAGACATTTACAATTGTTTACAGGAAATATTTATATCTTCTCTAAAATATTACACATAATAAATAAATATATATATATTTAATTTAATAATTTTTATGCTATTTTTTATGTAATTGTCTAGAGCTTGAAGCCTCAAAATTTATGTCCATTGAAAAGATATTATAACAATAATTTCAACTGTTTTCCTATGGATATTCTATAAATATATCAGTCACCAATGTAGAATTTTCTTATATTGATTTAAGATTCGTTGAAATCTTAAATGAAAGCAAGGCCTTAAATATTCTGTGAAGAGAAATGGTACCTTTGCATTTTTTAAAAACTCTAATTACTTACATGCATCCATTTACTTATTCGCCTGATCCCAATTTTGATAATCAACGTGGCGTCTCTCCCTATCTTTTTTTCATACTCAATAAGATTAGAACAATAAATAGCAGTTTAATAGTCAGGTACATACCAGACTTTTTGAAGTGAATCAGTTCCAGAGTTAATTCTGATAGTTGGTGTCTTTCCTATCGTGAACAGCGTAGAAACTTAATTTTCTTCTGTTATGCATTTTAGATTAATCATTAGCTTCATATATTTTAGTAAACCTACATGCCTTAGAAAAGTTCTAAAAGTTTTTATCTATTGTTAATAAACTAACTTTAAAATCTTACTAAACTTTAAGTCTTGAACTATTCTTGAATTAAGTCTTGAACTATGATGATAGAACCAGAGTAAATTGATGAGATGGATCAGGGACTTGAGACAGAAAAAATTGTTTAGAAGAGTGCTGATAAGATAAACAATTAAGTAAAATTTGTATTTTAATACTGAAATATAAGAAAAATGCTTTATTTAAATCTACCGTTAGTTAATAGAAAAATGCACCAACTCTTAATTTATTTGCTGTTTTGAGTTAACTGGAGTAACAAAATCATTCTTCGAAGTGACCATCCTAAATGATAACAAAATTCTCATTAATTGATTGACTCAATCTGATACGTAAGCGTAACCTCTGACAAATTATGCAAAGCCATTTCAAAATCAATGTAAGTAATTAACACAAAGATTTTATTCTTCCGTCAATTTAGCTAAAATCTGATTAAATGGTTATCTTTTGTCTTAAGTGATGATAAAATTATGAAAATAAACCAAATAAACCTTTGCTCAATCTGACAGGTAATTTTAGCTTCTTCCAAAATGGGTAGAACCATTAGAAAATCGTTGCAGATAATGCACTTAATCCATGAATTAACGTTACGAACATTCAGCTAGCCATTACCGTAATCTGTTCCATCTTCTCACAATTACGCCAACAATGAGGTAATATTTGTATAATATTCAATTTCTTATTACATTTAGAAGTGACGATATTTGCTAAATATAATATAGTAATTTGGCAGCACTGAAAATTTTATTTAAATTTTGTACATATTAATTGACGGTGAAAGAGAAAACATCTCCAATGTAACACCTATATGCACCAATCTAGGAACGCGTTTCTAACTTACGAAAAGTAAATAAGCATATGTTTATGCTGTTTATCCAAAAGTTTAAAGAAAGAAAATCGCGTTTTTGCCACCAAATTGCCAATCCCCCATCTTTAAGTAATAAATACCTAAAGCGTTTTCACACAGAATGAAGTGATCTTCTTTGTTGTTATGATTGACATTATTCCATATTTATTACATAGTTAGAAATATAATAATAAGCTTATCTCATAAAATTATTTCATGCGCTACCAAGCCATTTGTTCTTTTCAGTCATAAGAAATGATTTTAATATATCTATCCATACTATAAAAAAGACTCATGAAAGCATTTATACATTTAAAAGAGTAAAAGTCATATCATATTCAAGTCATATCAGCATTAAAAAAATATTATAATTGCGATTTTAATTAGTTTTCCTCTGCGATTCGAACATGCATTAAACAGTAGTATCTCTGCTTTGCACTTATCCGCGGATGAAAAGGATACATAAGCTCAAAAATTGATTCTCGAGTGGATATGCTAAAATTTAATTAAAAAAGCTGTTTAATGTGGCAATGAAGTAGAAACTAACATTTTGCTACAGTAACATTTATAATCATCAAGGGTACAGAAGTAAAAAAAGCAAAATTGACATAAAATTTATATTATACTCTGTATTTAATAGTTTTTTTTTCAACTGTAACACTCACATATATATTTAAATTCCTCTTTTATAACATAGTTAAAATGAAAATTTCATAAAAATATATTGTGACAATTTATAGTTTTTTCAATTATTTTTTTTACAAAATTTAAACTTATTTCGGTTATTTGAAATATTTCTGTATTGCAACCAAGATTTTTATTAATTATTTTTGAATCTAAAAGCTAATTTTTCACCACTATTGCCAAACTAAAATCTAAGAAAATATATTAAAGGGCTTTTCTAAAAACTGCCATCTTTTCATGTTTTTTTTCTACAAATTCCAAGCCCTTTGTAGCATTAGAAGATAAAGTAATATTGTAACTAATTTTTTATAATTGTTTTTAAACCTAAAAGGTAATTATTCGTCACTATTACCAAAGTAAAATCTAACAAATGTTTAAAGGCTACTTTTAAAAATTTCCAATTTTTCAATTTATTTTACAAATATTAATCTCTTTGCGGAACTTCAAGATATAATAATGCAAACAAACTTTTTAATATTGTCTTTGAACATAAAAGACTGCTTTTCTGCGCTTTTACTAAATTAAAATCTGAATTTAAAAATATAGAACGTTTTCATTCCACCCTAATGAACATATATTTTTACCTTTTTAACAGTTTAAATAATTCTGAATATCTGCTATATTTTTGATGAATTCTAAGTATATTTGATATTCCGTGATATGTAAATGTCATCTTTGGAGACTTAATTTAAAGCTGATTTTTTTTCAGGGTTGGATGTTATGTGTTATATGATGGGTAATTATGTGCGGTGTATATAAATATATATATAGGCTCTAGTATTATATGAATCAATATTGTAAAATCAGAAAGTATGTTACGAAAGGCAGCGAAATGGTAATTTTTTGGCATCCAACCCACCGATATCAATGATGAAATTACCATCTAACAAGGTGGTCGATAGGTGAACTGCAATGAGACGATTTGGTATTTCCTATTCACGTCATTCTGATGCTGTACATTAGGTGGTGCATTTGGAGAATGAGGGACGAGTTATTTCAACACGTTGGATTTTATTCAACAAGCTGAAGCACCTCTAGTGACAATATTTATGAGTTTATTTGCATCTTCCAAAAGCAATCCGCTTGTCTGAATGTTGCTTTACTCAGAAATCTCACGTTATTACCTTGGAATTCTTCATCGAAGAAATTTCAACGTTGAAGCAAGGCGATGCGGTTCCTGTCCATCCGGATGTGTGTTCTACTGATGCTATGAGTGACATTTATATAGTTCGTCCGAAAAATGATGCATAATTTTATTTGCATTTGTTACTGATTAATGTTCGAGAGCCAACATATTTCGACTCACTACAAATTATTAATGGTATACTGTTTCTAGTACTCCGGGCTGCACGTCCAGAGCTTAATTTGCTTGAAACGATCATCATTGGAACATGATACTAGCTGAAGCAACTATTTCTGCATCTTCAAATTAGATACGTATATTATTTGATATCGTCCTTTCTACACTCTTCCCCTCCAATTCAAGTTACCTGTAGAAAAAATACAATTATAACATAGTAGAAAAATTCAAGAAATCTCGCTATTGAGGTAAAGGAGATGTATAATCAGGTTTTGCTGTTGATTGAAGCGATGCGCTAACTCATGGGTGGCAGTTTATTAGTGGAGTTAGGAATGCTAGCGCCAGATTGTGGAGTGAATGACACGTTTAATTAAGAATTAAAACCTGAACTTGAATATGATCGATATGAATTAAACCAATCAGTTTAAACGAATCCCTGTTGAACCCCCGACAGAAGAAAGAGTATAATGCATTAATGAATGCAATTGATGATGGAAACGGTGACTTATTTTTCCTGGACGTTCCTTTTGGTACTGGTAAGACATTCATCATATCATTGCTTTTGATCACACCTCGTGCAGTTCGCTACAGTAGCAGTTATTACTTTTAGCATACCGCCTAAATTTTTGGAAGGATGCAGTAAGTATTAAAGTTGCCATTAAACCTACAAAATTCTAAGCTAGGGACATGTGACATTTCGAAAATAGTCCACAATGGGCAAAATTTTAGTAACATCTAAAATCATCAAATGGGATAAATGCACGATGGCGCACAAACGTGCATTGTAAGCGTTTGGCCGGAAATTGAAATATCCGTGCAATGACACGAGATGCCTTGAAGGAGCAATGATTTTATTGTATGGCGATTTCTGCCAAATACTGCCAGTCATTCCGCCATCGACGCTTACTTCAAATCATCATATCTGTGGTGCGCTATGTGAAGAAACTTCAAGTAACAATAAACAGTTGCATTGCTGAAGGATCCATCTGCTGAAGATTTTTCCAAGCAATTGTTGATTCTCGGTAATGGCCATGTTCCTGTTGCCGAACCAAGCGGATTTATTTCATTTTTTTGGAATTCGTGCATTTTCGTTTCATTGAAGGATGAGCTCATCAATAAAGTGTTCCTGAAAATCAATTATAACCACAAAAATCACAAATGATTGAGTGAGCGAGAAATTTTGGCTGCCAAAAACAAAGATATGGATGTTTGTGTAACAAATGAAGACGAAGTCAACAACTATCCATATGAATTTGTAAACTTTTTGAATGTGCCTTGATAACCACAGCACAATTTACAGCTAAAGGTTCGCTCTGTGGCCATGATGCTTCAAAACTGAAACCAACCAAAACTATGCAATGGAACATGTTTTGTGATTTAAAAAAACTGATGTTCATTGTTATACTCAAAGGAAAAGTTCAGTATGAATATGAAGGTTCAATCTCTCATTTCTGGGATTCCCAAAATCCCAAGTGATTTTCCCTTTGATTATAAACGATTCAATTTCCAATTCTCCTAGCATTCACAATGGTGATTAAGAAATCACAAGGTTAATCATTGAGTATTTGTGGTCTGAACCTAGAAAACCCTTTTTTTCTCATGATCAATTATATGTGGAATAATCCATAAACTTTATTGCGCTTGATGACAAAAAAAAATTGTTGTATATCAGAAGGTGCTTGACTCAAGAAAATAAACCTGAATGTATAAGTAGATTTAACTAAAAAAATGTCTTTTTGACCAGCCATTGTAACACTTATTTTTGTAGTTTTATTGAATTTTTTTCTTATATTATTTTAACATGTCAAATATGATTGAAGTCGGAACACCCATTCTTGAATTATAAATGGTGTATTTAAAATATCCATTGATTGCTAGGCGGTAAGAATTTCACCAGGTCAGCAAGTGCCATATAAATAACAATCCAATATCATATAAATAACAATCAGATACTATGTAAATAAAACGAAACATTTATTTATGTCTACGTTTCCTTCTGAATGGACAGTTAACGCAAATCATTCATTAATTATGGTTTAAAATAGAAACAATTTATTTTAATAATTAATTAAATTTCTTTTTAATATGCAATTTCTTTCGTAAAGTAAAATACAAAACATTTAAACATTCAAAATAAGATATAAACTTTTAATGCCAAACTAATTGAATTGTATGATCCTTAACTTCAACTTTTTAAAGCCATTTACTACTTAAATAAATCATCTATAAGCTGAAAATCTTCAATACATTTGATAACACTTATCTAACTCATTCACATTGAAATATGGAATACGAAGGAAATGTTCACATTTTTATGAGCTATCAAAATATTTACTAAATTTTGGTTGTAAACTTTGATGGAGTAAAATATAAATGTTAATAAATATTATCGCTGGAAGTTCTTTAAACACAGATTAATAAATAAAAAAACAACGAAAAAAAGCATTTTAATATGCGAGACTGCCTTTCATCTGTCGAAGTTGGCTTTAATAATTTCCATACGAATAATCCATCCCTGCTAAATTATGCACGGAAAGTAATTAATACACCTTATCCCTCATAATAATATATCAAGTAGTCAGAAAATCTTTAGGTAAGTTGCATTATCACTGATATTTATTCTGCAAATAGGAAAAAGCTATTATTGAGACTCGCAATAAAAGAGATCCAAGTTGCTTTAGAAAAACATTGGGCAACAAGTATGTTTTTGACGTCCCTTTTAGTTCTGCTGTTAAAATTAATTGTATACATAGTATAGAAATAGATTTTTTAAAAGTGATGTTTTTTATATTTCTAGAGAAATAGATAAATAAATGAGTCGTGGTTTCCGAATTACCACTGTCCGGTATATATATAAATATAATCATTCTAATTAACTATATATCTAAATAAATTGTTTTAACGCAAGCATGTTAATTATCAACAATGAAGGGTTTTTGTTAAAAATAAACATTTATATTAATTATTTTGTTTGGAAGAGGAGACCACAATTTATCTTTTTAAGCATCTTTTCTTCTATCAAATCACATGATATTGCGAATAAATATTTCAGGCTTGTCCATTTATTTACATAAGATCGAATTCTTCAGAAATCAGCTCCTTATATAAATAAATAAATATAAAACGTTCAGAGTTTTTAAAAATTATATAAAACTTTTACATAACTTTTTAAAGTTACATAAGAGCTATATATGTTTTTAAGTTAGATAAAACATCCAGAATTCTTATGTTTGAAGATACGTTTTATCAACATTTCACAATTTGTAAAATATTTTAAAATAAATTATTAACATATAGTTTTTATCTTGTAAAATAATATTCGATACTGTTTTGATTTTTTTGAAATTTTGTTTTCAAAATCCTTCAGATAATCCAAAGCTGCGGTGTGCAATGTTCATACAATAATATATGTTGAATACATCTCGTATTAGGAGAATATAGGGTGCAAATCTATACGATATTGCGCAATATCAAGGGATATTGCACAATACTGCACACAATGCTGTGCAATCAGGAAATATCCTGTATCAAAAAAATTGAAATGGTCTTATATGGCATCAAACGTTTTATGCAATTAATTTCATTAATTGAATTGATTTTTCTAACAATGGAAAATAAATTCGATTTAAAATATGAGAACATTTTATTGATAAGGGGAAGAAGATTTCAAATACTTTTTTCTTACCCTATCTTTTCCTACTCTTTTAAAAATGATTTTGAAGAATTCAATACTATAAATATACAAATGTTTCAAATGTACCGGCCAACAGAATCCAAAACTGTTATTAGATTTCGTTTATCAATAATCACATTTTTCTTTAATGATATTATTTAATAACTTGCACTTTTATTAAATACTATTATTTTTAGTAGAATAATTATTGGAATAGGAAACATATTGGTCTTAACTTTAAAAATGCTGAATTATCTAAAATTTGCCATGCAGCTTTATTTTCAGAAAACCTGAAATATTTTTAATGCATTTTAGTGAAAAATAAAGTTTTGAATTTCTTTTCCAATTATTGAAATTAATTTATGTTTTAAAACGCCTACCTAAATGCTATATTCTCTCACTTAAACATTATTTTATATATATATTGGACAATATCTGACATTTTGTATGAGACCCCATAAATAGATCGAACATGAACTAGGAGAAGAAGAAAATTTCATGACTTGAATGTGATGGTATAAATAAAAAAAATCTATACAAGCATGTTTGATTACAGTAATGCATTCTCCTGTTAGAATGGTAGAGCTATTTTTTTATTATTACTTTTTCTTCTTGGGAATTGTGTCTAAAGTAAGAATCTTTAGTAAATAAGGTTTTCTGATTAGAAATATGATACGTATGGGGTTCAGAGCATGGTTAGGGGAATGCTATTTTGCTCTAGCAAATTAAAAAAATGTTTTTTAGTAATCGAAACCTTTTGAAGTAAAAAAAAGGCAACATCATTGATATAAAATAAAATAGCTATTTTGAATTTGTATACTTATTACATGGACTGATATAAATATTTTTTAACTTACTTTGAGTTATTTCAATATCCCATTCGTGATCTTAATGGTTTCTTTTATATTTAATACACAATGCAGATTTTTTTTATGTTTCAATTTTAATCTTTTGAAGTGGGAAAAATAAAATAAACCTTCCTTTATTGAAATAAATTCAAAAACGCTCTTTAGTTGAGAAACATTCAAACAGGTTGTGTTTTCTTTCAGTTATTGGATATTATAAAAAATATTTCACATCTGAGGCATTAGAATCTGTAATATTCAGATTTTGTACTGAATTATTTTTCAAATTTGTCTGATAGCCCGTAGAATTCAAACACTTCTTACTATCGGAAATAGCGAAAAAGAGGTTCCTACCCGTAACTATTTTTAGGCGTAGTATGATTATTAAAATAAAGCTAAAAAACAGCAATTTACACAAATAAAACAATAAAATATGTAGACAAAGCAAGTTAAGAGTTTAAATATATGACAAGGATAAAATTAGTATTATAAAAATACAACTGAATTCAATTTTGCTGCTTGGAGATTTTATTTATATATCAAATTAGCTATACTAAGGAATTAAAAAATGTTGTTTAAAAAAATATTTTCAATATATTCTTTCAATTTGCCTGGTTTATTACCCATCAGTAAACTACTGTAGAAAGAAACAATACAGAGAAAATGATCGCTTTTTTGGGTCGACAAAAATCATTTAATTAAATATAGTAGTTTAACAATTTTAATAAAATATTAGCACACATTCATTGAAAAGATTTAACTCTGGTCATAAATTTAAAAAAACTGAAATATAATTTTAAAATACTAACATAAAATTTCTTCAAAAATTATAAGTTAAACCATAAATTTTTGAATGCTGTGCGATGGATTAGGAGTATTTTTCGCTACATTTTTTTCAAACTTTCATACTTTATCATTACTATTGAATTTTGATGTAAAATATCAATCATTTTAATATTAATCTAATACAGGCATTTTATATTTCATGAATCAATATTAATAATTTCCCTAATCATACATTTACTTTAAAAATCTTAGAAAGCCACATTATTTTTTTTATCTATATCATTTTAATGATTAATAAAAAAAATTAAATAAAACAACTATGCTAGTCAAAGATATAAACTATCTTATTAAGTTTAAAAAAAGTTTTTGTGTAAACAAAACATTTAAATGTTCATAAGAAAAAGGAGTGAATGTAAGTAAGAAAATTTTAAGAAAAATAAAATAATATAATATGTTTGTTTTTTAACTTATTAAGTTATATTACCTTTCCTCTTAAACTTAAATGTACATTTTGATAACTGTTTCTTCATTTTACGGGTTTTTTTTTCTCTCAGAATGCAATATTTTCATTATTGAAACAAAATTCATAGCGAAAGTTAGGGAAATATATTTTAAGTAATTCCAATTCCTGTGGAAGAAGAAATTCATCTCTTGTACATAAAGTGCCCAATTTCATTTTGCCTCTGTTTTAAAATCAATTCTTTGTAAATAAAAATAAAGTCTCAGGATAGTTAAAATTATGTAATTAACATGTCAAACTAGAGCAGAATTTTAAATAATTTTACCATTTTTTCAATCCATTAGGTTTACGTTCTGCAATTATGTGCCTTGTTTGACAATGAATCTTATGTTACAACTTTGAAATTTCTTATATTTCTGACATGTTTTGTATGAATATTAATTACTGGAAATTATATTCCTTGTTTTTCTGTGATAATATCTCCTGAGAATTCAATAAAATAATGTTATATTTCAATGAATAAAAAATATTAAGTGAAGAACTCATTTTATAAAAATCAAAACATTATTCATGTATATAATTATTTTAACGTGATTTTCAATATTGAATGATTTTTCAATATATGAAACGTTTGTAATTTTTATATCTATTTCTAGAGTAATGTAAAATGTAATAATGTTATAACAGATATTTATTAGTTATTCAGTGAAGAATATCAAATATTATAAGAAGATATTCTGCAATTTTTAGTTGTAAAAAATTATGGCATTTAATTTTTTTAAATATTTTTCAAAATTTCAAGAACATTATACATGTTTTTTTAGTAATATATCTAAGCCAGAGAGTACAAGAAATAATATATTACTGATCTCTCAATTATGAAATAATATTTTATTAATCTATCTACTAGGAAATATAAAAAATAATATTTTACTAATACCACAACTAGGAAATATAAGAAATAATTTCGCTATCAGCAATACATTTTAATTTATTGTTTTGTTTTCGATGCATTGATCTGGAATGAAATGTGAATGCATATCATAAGAAAATTAAATATTTGTCAATTAAAAAAATAGAAAAAAATCCATCGTAATGTGGATACTGTTTGGCATTAAATAGTATTAACAAGTACATTTCTTTAAAAAATAATTGATATGTATGTTATATTTTTTCATCCTATACTTTTCCAAACAATTTTAAAACGCATAAAAAATTATTGCATTTCATATCCTTCAGAATCCTTTATTATTTGATTCGTTTGAATATTGAACACAATTTATATTTTTGGAATACTCTTTCAATATCATCAGAAGTTCATCCAGATGATATTAGTTTTGTAAAAATATAGCATTCTCTACTAGGATATTCTTTCTATATCAGAATTTATGCTGGCAGACAGTTGTCATATAAAAAGACGGTTGATCCGTCAGGGCATGACATGAAGGCAGACATTTTCTGAGTGAACAAAACATTTCTTTGAAATATTTTCAGCTATTCGGACTTGAATGATTGATGGGGTTTTTTGTATTTGTTTTCGAATATTTTATATTAGATAGAATGTCCATCATACAGATTCTATTCAATTTAGATAAGATATTCCATGGAAATATTATTCAGCTTACTTACTTGCATTATACTGATTGACTGTTTTGAAAACGATGACCAAACAATTCTAATGGAGGTAATAATAATTTTTTTTCCTAAAATACCTTTTATAAATCGACATTTTTATTATTAATTTTCAAGTAAAGAAAAGCATAGAAAGAAAATGTGGTACTAAATATCACAAATTTTGTTCTGTGTTTTATTGAAGAGTTCTGTTATTCATTCTGATTTATTGAAGAGCTGAAAGAAACTTTTAACATGTGAAATAAATTAAGACTCTCAGTAAAATCTCTATAATTTCTGATCAGCTAAAAGTATAAATCCAAAAGAAATTCTTGGCTTTTCACTGTGCAATATCCCTTATAAAACCCTCTATTTATCATTCTTGAGAAGCTAAAATGTTCTGGTAAGCTATTTTATCTTGGTTTTTGACTGTCCAATGTCTTAATAAAATCTGACCTTAAAATCCTTGAGCAGCCCCTACATTCTAGTAAAATAGTTGTTTTTGGATTTTGACACCTCAAAAAACCATATAAAATCTGACCCTCTATTAATAATGCTTCAGAAGCATCTAAGTTCTAGTAAATAATATTTTTCTTGACTTTTGACTGACAATAATCCATATAAAATCTACCCCTCTACTTATAATGCTTGAAAAGTTTCTATGTTCTGGTAAGTAATTTTTCTTATCTTTTGATTGCTCATTAACCCTTATAAAATTTGATCCTCTACTTATCACGCATGAGGTGTTTCAGTGTTCTGGTAAACAATTTTCCTTGACTTTGGTCTGCAAAATAACCTAATAAAATCTGGTCATCTACTTATCAGGTTTGAGAACATCCTATGTATCTGTTTTTCTCAATCACTGAGTGTTGTAGAAAGTCACCAAATTTTTCTTTTCAAAATTAGATTTATCTCATAAATACACAAGCATGAAGCATTTTCATGTCCTTTCCGAACTGTCCTTTTACCGATTTGATTAAAATAATAGAGTCCAGAAATAATATATGAAATTTGGCATTGCTACAAACTATAAATCTGAGTAATTGACAGCCAAATCGAAATTCAAATTTTATAGGAAGTAAATATTGTTTCGATATTCAATATATATTTCCCTAAAGCTCATATATAATCCATACATTGAATAATATAATTGAATCAGTTAGCCTCCTTACTAGTCTAACTGATTAAACTCGAGAGAAATCTAGATCCATTAAAAATATTGAACGGAGCAGCTATTCTCTCCCCCTCAAACTTCAATTAATTTATATTATGTTTAAAATTATAAGGAATAAAAACAATTTTTGGTTTTAATAATTTTCTCATAGCAGTATGTCTTTAATCCAAAAAATGATGGGACGTCTTCTGCATCACTAGAATTCTAATTTATTTTGTTAATATGAATCTGCACTAATAATAGTAATAATACTGATGAATTTAACATGCGAACTTCAGTAGTTAAATTTCTAGCAGTCGATATATTTGCCTTTTCTATTGTTGAGTTAGGCATAACTCTAATACCACGACATATTTGATTATACTAATTTGAAAGATAAACAATGAGCTTCTAAGAAAGTGAAACTCTTATAGAATCTTTGATAAGTTAGACCCAAAACTATTTTATCACACAAAAACTGTTACATGTGTTGAATTCGATGACTTTGACAAAGATTTGGTTAAATCTTTGAAAAATTATCTGTATGTATTATCTCATAAAAATTTAGTATTGTTAAAACAAAGAGCAAAAGGTTTGTCAATGTATCATCAATAATTTATTATTTTATTTATTTAATTGTTCTTTTGTGTAAATAAATTGTTTTATTAATGTTTATTCATGTCCTTTTATTTAATAATCAATAAACAATAAATTTATTATTATCTGCTTAAGTTTAGTGATGTTTTCCACAGAATACTATGTAATCTGAGTAAACATTTACCTTTAATCTATTCAATTAATCGTAGCACAATTTTCATGTAAATGTCAAATGTCTTACTAACAAATAAGAAATAAAAATATAGTCTTTACAAGGAAATGTTCTATAATATTAATTTTTATAATTATATTCTGGTCTCAATAGTAATATATGTATAATGTTTCATACAGATGTATATTTCCTAATTAGATAATGAAACTCTTTAAAGTAACTTTGTTTGAAATACACTTCAGACATTGAAAGATAATTAAACATTATTGTACAGCGTTCTAAAATGCATTTATTGTTATTTTATTTCTAAAGAAAAATTATTGTCACAAAATTGTATATAGTAATATAAGTGGTTGTAACGGGAAATATTTGTATATGTTACCGTGAAAGTCCGAAATCTGGAGAATGTCGACATTCGCTGGTGAATGTCAACATTCACATAGTCGCTTGGTGTATGTCCGAAATATTTGCTAGATATCCTCATTTCTCACTTACACCGGCAAATGTCGACATCCACAATGCACTAATGGTGAATCTTGAATATGCGTTTCATCTCTCCGTATCCGGAGAGGAGAAATGCAGATTTGCAATTTCGCCTCTCTGTTGACCTTGTGTTCCAGCAAAACACAACGTGCTCTAGGCCGCACCTCTTTGTTGACGTTGCCTTCTGTTATCTCCTTTTCGAGCTCTTTAATCATCTTTTCAAATTCCACCAAAGCTTGTCTGTGATTGTCGACATATACCGGCGATGGTCCGAAAGTGCAAGAAATGTAATCAATTGTACGGTCTTTCACCAATGTTTTTGGTATGTGTTGACATTCACCAGCGAATGTCGACATTCTCCAATTTCGGTCTCTCACAGTAACATATACACACAAAGCACACACTAAATACCATCTTTGTTATAATGTTTTCAGAAGTAATACAAATGCACTATTAACTTCATAACATTTACTGATTACATTGTAAGCGAACCATTGTAATGTAATTACTGAGGTTAAATACGAAGAAAATAATTATAAATACAATCAGAAAGAAAAATTTGCCCTTAGCTAAAGCTGCTTTCAATTACCAGCAAGAATTAGGCAATATAATATCAGAATTATCTATATTCCATGTTGATCTATATCAAGCGCTTTTATTCCTTTTTGAGCTATCGGTCCTTTATGCGAAAAAAATGAATCCCATATTTTTCAATAATATTTAATCATACCTATTACTAAAGAATGAATTATGCATGAAAATAATATTTAATATAGTGTCATGATTATGAAAATAACCATCAATCTAATGTTAACATTATCAAAAATTTCATAAAATAAATACATGAAATTATTGGGGAAATATATGTCATTTCATCGCTAAGAAATTTATAAATACATTTTGATTATGATATGCATTTCACATTCCTAAAACTCAAAGGCAAATTTTAATCGAAAATTAAAGGATGCTCTAATTTTCTCATTAGTAAAAAATGAATTGTTTGAAATAATAATTCAATGCATAAAGCGAATGTAAATAATTGAAATCCGTGTTTAATTAAAATCTCGAATGTGAATGTTCTACTTTCCCCTATCATCAAGGAACTGAAATTACCCTTTAACTACAAATGAACTAAATATTGATCCTTCTACAGCGACTAAAGGAACAATTATAGATCATACGAATCTCTTATATGTTTATAGGGTGATATTCCATAGGATCTAAAAAATGCTACAATAGTACTATCAACAAAACTATTGTGGTATTTCACGATTTTTATATTGACGAAAACAGACGTTGTGCAACTTAAGTGACTACAGTAAGATACTACAAATTGCAAGCTGGTGTTTTTTTTATTGTAATTGTTATATTTCTTATCCTGGTGATTTCCAATTAATGCAAAATAAATACAGAACATATATTTCGTATTATTTTAAATAATTTTAGCTATCGACTGTATGCGTGTGTTTTAATTATCACAATTAAAAAAATCATTAAATATCATAGATCAAACGAATATATCATATGTTTATAGTGAGGTTGGTCCAGAGGATCTTAAAAACGCTACATTAGTACTATCAACAAAACTATTGCGGTATTTCATAATTGATGCTATATCTATTGCAGTATTTATGATATCAATTAAGCATTCATTTTTCAGGAATCCGGATATAAAAGTATTATTGATCAATTATAAAAAGTTAGAGACAATTTCCAGTAAATATAAAAAATAGTTACTTTAGGAAGTAAGTTCAAAATTTATATTACATAAATTTATGAGTAAATATGGGATATTTTTTGTTATATCACTTAAAAGGAATTGACCGTATAACAAAAATTTAAAAAAGCATCTGTAAAACTAATTATTTTTACAATTAATGATAAATTTATGTTTATGAACTTAAATATTCATTTGGTATCCTATACTGTATAGATACACTATTATATGAAAATCTATATATTCATTTGTAATACAACAAAGACTATATTTTGCATTGCGCGTAAGTACGGCTTTCACACATATTATACCTAAAAAAATTACCGATTTAAAAAAAAAAAAAAACTCAATTTTCAACATTATTCTAGAAGAGGATTAAAGGGGACTAAATATTAGAATTTTAAAATATGTCATGTAAGTTTGATAATATCATTCTTATACTGTTGTTATGAACTGTTTTTTATGTTAAATATGTAGCATATAAATATATGTTATGAAGTAATCAGATGATAAATTCTTAGCTTCGAAGCTGAAGTGTTAAGACATAATAGCACATAATGCCATGAAAATGCATACAGAGGAAATTCGAGTTGAAATATTCTCTCTGACGTCTGGAGAGACTCAGGGAGTACATCTGACATACTCAGATGTCCCTCTCTCATTACCGTTCAAAATTACGAGACACTTCTCGAAGTAAATTTTTGTTTATTTCAAACAAATCATAAATACAAATGGAAAAAACCACCAAACTACAAATATCAGAAGTCTTTGACAAATAAATTTATTCTTATAAAAGCAATATCAACTTTTGACCAATAGAATTCCATGCATTTTTTAAGATGTTGCATTCAAAGTTAATAATGGCACAATAAGTTGACAACTTAGATTATGACGTAAGAAAAGTTAAGAAGCTGATTGGCATCGACTCGATTCTAATCTTTTACCAAAATAGCAAAGAATTAACTCTCGCAATGGGCGAATATTGTAATTTTTAACGTACAAATAATTTTAAATATATTTGTAAATATAAAAATGTAATAAATGGTGGTAATGAAGTAAAATCTTTTATTATTATTATTCAGATTATTCATTAAAGTTTCTTTCATTTCTTGATACTTTTAAATAACAAAATCAAACTTTAAATTTCGGATAAGAAATATCTATGATTATCAAAAAATAATATATATTTATACTACTGTATCAAAACTTTAAATTTCAGAGGTATTTAAATGTTGGAAGGACACATTTTAACTACTGAACCATTAAATCGCTAACGAAATGTTATACTTGAGAGATTCTTTTACATGTACTTAATAATTAGAAACCGGTTGTGAAAATTATTTTTCTTTTTCAGCTCTTTTGTTAAAGAGTTTGCTTTGATAAAGTGATATTTAATGCTGCTGTTTCGATCATGCTTTGTTAAGAGGAAAGCAATTTAACATTCACTGCTCTGATTTATAAAGACAAAATAGATAATGCAATAGATGATATCCCACTTGTAAGGGAATAAATTACAATTTAAGATTGCTTGTAACATTCATGCTCACGCTTGCTTGCTTAATGGGAAAGAATCTGAAGTTGTTGAATTTACTGAATAAACAAACGCAGCAATTAATATTTTAAATTATGACTTTGCACTTAGTGATAAATTTTACGAATGGCATGTGCTCTAGCAGAAACTTTAATATCCCATTGAGAATTCTTAAACCCCTCTCAAAATTTATAAATGACATTCACTCTTACATAACAGAACATTTGAAGAATGATATTCTGACAAATATATTCTTTAGACCGATATATTTCTATCGTATATATGTGTGTGCGTGTGAGCGAGTGTATGTGTATGCATGTCTGAATTCAAAAGAAATTACTACAGTTATCCTTTGATACATAAATGAATTAATTGCTGTTTCTGCTCTCTATTAATAGAAGTTGAAATCTACTTTTCTGAAGAAATAAGAAAAAAATAGGCTTTTTTATTTTCCTTTTTCTTACATATGTTTAGACCAAGTCAACAAGTCAAAGACTAAGTCAAGTATAGCAGCTGTATATATATATCTCCGTCATATGAACAATTATTTTTGTATAATAAATTATGTTCACGAACTCAGTTTACTTAGAAATATATCAATTTTCATCTAAAAATGTTTTAATGATGTTATCTAATTTTTTCATCATTTTAATTATACAATATTTGCTTTACAAAAAAGTAAAGAAAAGCATATTTTTTAAATGTCCTAAAACAACTAATTTCTGTATCATTACAATTTCAATAATGAATTTTGGCACAAAATACAGAAACTGCAGTTTTCAATAAGACAAAGTTACTACATTTCTTGTTACAAGCAGAACAATCATTCATATTTACAATTTTGAAGATTCGTAATAAGTGTTCCATAGTGGGAAAAGAATACAAATCACCACCAATTTTAAATTATGAATTTTATATTGACTGCTAATGGGCAGTTGACGCGTTCAATCAAAATGAGATGTGTAGTGATGTTGATTATGAACAGCAAAGACTTAATATTTAATGACAATGGCATCAGCGAATGAAACAGAAATCAAGATAGTCACTTAAAGATCAACATTAATTTCCAAAAATTATTATCACTTCATTTGCAATATCAAATGGAAATTATCTATCATGAGCTGCTATAGCTTTTATACAATAATTTTGGTTGAATACAAAAAGCAACTAGATAATTTGAAACAAGTGGGCCTAGAATTGGTCAGTCATTACTAAGGAAAGCTTAACAGAATATACTAGGACCAAAACTATCTTCGAGAAAACTAGAAGGGCTTTGCTAATTTATCTCACACCCCCCCCCCACTTCTCCACCTCTTCAAACCCTATAGAATCCTGATTTATCACCTATGAAATGCTATCTGTTCCAATCATCACGTTATTGATAAAAAACATTTGAAGTATTTTAAACAGAATAGAGAAATTATATATCTACAGTACTTAATAAATTTTAGGAATTGCTACAACATAATATACACAACTACTTTCATATATGGTGATATCCAAATAATCTGTGGCAGTTTAAGCTAATAGCAGGAAATCAAAAAACATATCGGCTATCTCCTCAAATGGGTAATTTTGAAGATAGTATGAAATAAGAAAAGTTAGAAGCATTGATTAAAAAGTAATTTGCCGTACATTGCCAACAATGAACAAGAAAATACTCCTTACAAATAAATTATTGATAGAAAAATCCATTTTGCATTATAAAAGAGTCTAGGTTTCAATGAGTGTAAATACTTTCATCTAAACAAATTTATAAAATTTCAAATTCCTTAACTTACGATTACAACAATACCATATTAACATCAATAAGCTATCTTCTCAATCATCTTACGGCAAATACTAAAAAAATAAACAATATTTAAAGAAGCTCTCTTCATTCTTAAAACTAAATTATAGCACAGATCCAGAAACATAAGGTCATTCCAGTATCTTTCAAAATAAAAAGAGGGCCTCTTAGAAATCATATATTTAGTAAAGTCATTCCTTAAAATTAAGTAACTTATTTTGAAAGAGAGCGTACCATCTTTCATTACTTAAATTTCGTTGCTATTTACGAGCTTTTAGCAATTAAAATTCCCCTTCGCAATGTTCATGAAGTAAAATACTTACCATTCATTCCTAACCACAAAGCCGTTAGTTAAAATTCTCGACATTAAAACTTCTTTGCTTTGCTCACATAATAGCTCTTATTTACATCACTATTCTGGATTGTTGAAAAATGAAGCGCACAAAAAGTTAAAAACTTAACTCTTATTTATTTCTTAAAAATCAGGATATCGTCACATGCATTGAGGTTTGTCATTCGAAATTGAAGCAGTTAATGTTAATTGTTTTCCTGTTTACATAACACATTCGAAACTATAACAATATCCACAGTTACAACAGCATCTCAACGTAACACACATTTACAAAGAGATAATTAAAAAGTTTTCTCATAACCTACTAATTATACAGATATTTATAAAGACAAAGTCTCCAAACTTGTATCATTAGCGGAATTAGTGGCGCTTCTATTATCTTGGTAGAACTTATTTTGTCATCTCCCGTTTGTCGTTATTTCTGCTATTAAAGTTTTACAGTAAAATTCTTGTGTAATGGCTAATTAAAGGAAACGACATTGAATTACAGTGATATTTTCCTCGTCTTGTTAAAATAACTGAAAAGAAATTTAGAAACCTCAAAGATACACGTCATTCGTAAAATAAGTCACGTTATGAATGGAGCTATTCTGGGTTTTCGTTTATTGAAAAAAAATAGATATATTATTTAAAAATTTGATTTTCATTTAATATTTCTAAAATTTGAATTTTCTATTTCTGGAAAAAAAAGTATTTTCCAATATAATAACCATGAATTATTACTCTTTTTTGGAATTTCTACAACATGTGAATTCGCATGAATCTCAACAATCGAAAACGAAAATAGGTGTTGAGTGTTTATTTTTGTTATATGTCATTACTTTTTTCCTTTGCACATTTTTAAAATATATTTTTATTAATTCCGCTATATTTTAATGTAGAAAAAAGCTTGCTTTAAGTCACATTTTGGTATAAATTGATTTCATTTCTCAAAGCTAAGAGAACCTAGACATGGATTTTTTTTTTAAATAAAGTAAAAGAATTTTTGATCTTCGGATATATTTTAATTTTCAAATCAATTTTGTATAGTTTATTTATTTTAAATATCAACATATCTTTAAGAAATGCAACAAATTTTTATAATTAAATTATGCTTATGAATCATACAAATAACTGTTTAAAAATCCTAAAAATAATTGATACCAATAAAAACTGTTGGTCGAACAGAGGGGAATTCCAAATATTTTAGTATTTTTTTTCCTTATTATTACTCTAAGCTAATTATTTATTCATGCACTTTTGTTATTATTTTATTAAAAAAACAAAAGTTTTTGTCTTTCATGCAAACATCTTACAATTTTAAATTCAGCAATTAAAATAGCAACTTTTTAAAATTTATATTCAGTCCGTGCTCAAACATTCCTATATTCTTTGATTTTATTATAAATTTATAAATAATAACTGAATACAGAATATTCTTTATGTTTTACTTTCCGACTGTAATTTGAGATTGACTTGAGATTGAGGTTTCAAATAATATTTATATAATTAAAATGTAAGACCTTAAAATGTATGCTAATATATAAAAAAAAAGAGCCTCGAAAGAAATATAATTTTTAATAGCTTCTATGTTCATGTTTTAACTTTGTAAATTTGCAGTTAAATATTGAATTTTTTTGGGGGGCTTTTTCAAAATCAAAACTTTTTCACTAGGAAATGAATGGGTAAAAGATTCCTAAAACAATAAAGGACGAATGTGTAAAAATAATTTTGATTATTGTCATAATAACTTAAATCAGAACTCATTTTGTTTATGTCTGATGATATAAGATGTATGTTAGATATTTCAGATAATTAATGGCAGTTTGGATTTAAAAAAATATTTTCTCTCTGAAAAATCAGAATGGTATTTTGATATATGATATCGAAAATTGTTTATGCAAGTTTTTTAAATTAAAAAAGCAACTTCATTTTAAATTTGCGATTATTATAATTCAAATTTCTTACTTATTTTCCAAGATATTTCAACAAAGAAAAAATTTAGAAACAACCTTAACTTTTTCCAATATTTATTAATAGTAGAATTCCGACTTGTGACTCCTGTTTAAAATTTTCTGTATTCCTCCCCTTTTTACTTTTAGCAGCTCAATTTCATTACTATCGGGCATCATTTAACATTCTAAGTTTGAAATTTAAATGATTTTGCTTTATATTTTAATTCTTCAATTTGGAAGAAAATGATCATTTTTTTGCATAAATTTCGGTTTTCAACATAAATTATATCTTTCAATCTTTACACTAATGAATATGGTATAAGCAGATGAAATTGTTGTGCATTCCTTATGAAAAGTTGCAAATTCAAGAAAGTTACTATTCGTAGCAAATTAACTACCAAAGGCTTTTTACTACATGGTATTAGCAACATTGTTACAGAACACCCTATTTTGAATATTCTAATACGGTTGGAGGCCACATAAATTTCAATGAATCTTTGCCAAGAATCTAAAATGAATATTTGCAATTTAAATTATCATAAATTAACAATGAAAAAAATGTTAATACAGGTAATGCAAAATATCAGCGATAGATAGCGAGAATATTCATTATCGTCGTTTTCTGAAGGCTTAGCATTTCCAAGGGCATTATCTGCACAGCCTTTGGGTGTCACGTATAATTTTGCTATGTAACAGAAATATTAAAACTAACGCATAAATGTCAATCGGCTCTCCTAATAATAGTGAACGTTATGGGATACATCTTTCAAAAAAATGATTTCCAATTATTCAGAATTTACTCAAATTAAAACAGAAATCAAAAGAATGATCTGCTATAGGATACAGCTTTTGACTAATGATTTTCAGTTTATTTATAATGAATGTCGATTAAAACGGAATATAAAAAACAAAGAAATATTTTATGTTAATATGTATGCATGATGAATTTTTACATGTTTTTGATAAAAAAATGTCTTAACCAAATAATAATATAATCGAAACATTGCTTTAAATTTATATTCAAATTTTATATTTGGATTCAAATATAATGTTTAAATTTATTGCTTAACATATAAATCCCATTTAATTTACACTGCTATTATTTCAAATTTCAAACTGTCAATACCCTTATTCATTTTTAGTTCAGTATTGAAAAAAACAGAAAGACTTCGTTAACCCTTTATCTACTGCATTATTAACTACTGAAAATTCCTTCATAAATATATTTTTTTCTAGCTGCCATATTGCTAATTAAAGGATATACAAGAAAACAAATCTCCCGGTGCAAAATTTAATTTGTTAAAACTAATTAATTAAAGTGGTACTTAAAAGTACCATCAGTACACTATGTATAAATTTCCTCATAATAGAAAAAAAATACGGATGATATTCGTAATGAAATTTAACCTCTTAAAAATGTTAAATAACCAAAAACCACTCATAAAAAACAAAGAAATTATCACATTGACATAATTTTATTTTATACATAATAATGGTAGAAATTCACATTTGATAATAATCATAAAAACATTTTTTTTTTTCATTTACGCATTTTTTTATTTATTCTGTATTGTCTTAGAATATTATTTGCCCAATCATTATAAGATAAAAGATTATGTAATGTGATTAACGGTCGAATTATTCGATGGTACTTATAAGTACCATCGAATAATTACTTACTTATAAGTACTTATAAGTACCATCAAATAATTCGACCGTTAATCACCTTACATAATCTGTTATCTTATAATGATTGGGCAAATAATATTCTAAGACAATACAGAATGAATAAAAAAAATGCAACATTTATGTTTGATTTGATATTATATATTTATAGCAAAGAAAAGATAAGAGCGGTAATCCGTACAAAATGGCAGCAAAAGAACACAAAGTTCGTTTGTAAACAAGTTGAATATTAAAATTTATAAGTGAATATACAATGCCCATTGAATTTATTCTCTTGAATAGCTATTATTTCAAATTTTAAATAACAATTAAAAAACCTTTTCTAACTTTAAATAACCATTTTCTAGTTTATTTTTCGAAAAATATCGATTTCCTTAAAGTGTTTCGAAGAAATTTCTTTGTAGTTTATCTTTCCTCCTTACTTTTCCTTCACCTCTAAGTTTGATTTCACACAAGGTTAATTTTCTTCGTCAGATTTTCATCAGTTTTTCGTAAGAAAGTCGGATTTGTTAATATATGCTTATTAAAAAGTACTCAAATCAATGAAAAAGGTGAACAAGGAGAAAGGAAAATTATTTTTTCTCAGGTGAGTACATTAAAATTATGCAAGTATATCTAAAGAATATTGCTAAATTGATCCATCTGCTGAAAAGCTGGGAAGAGGAGAAGGGGAAAAGTTGAAGCAGAATTTCACCACAAGATAATTCAATAATAACCAACTTGTGGAAGATATCTGGACAGCAAGGTTTTTTTTTTTTTTTTTTGAAATTTAATTTCTAATGATATTTAGAATTATATTTAAAATGTTTTTATACAGATTAAAGATTTAAGATTAAAAAAATAACTTTCTTTCAAATAAGAATTTTTTTTTCCAATTGTCAATGAATAGTGTTTAATGAGGCTTTTCTTATTTCATAAATGCCTCGCATATAATACAAATATAAATACTAAAGTGGCCAATTGTTTGAAGATATCTGGGTACTAATAACATTATTTTGAAATTTCATTTCACATAAGATCTAGATTTGTACAATGTTTTTATACAAACAATGTACACTGTTTTCAATAAAGTATATTCGTTCAAAAAGATTCTTTTCCTACATTATTATCAATGAAGAGTTTTTAATGAAACTTTTCGCACTTTATAAATGCATTTCATATACTACAAATACACTGATTGTAAAATATAGAATTTATTCTATACCATAAAAGACTCGAAATGATATCTTTTGAACTTACAAAAAATTTAACTTTTTAAAATAATACTTATTAAATGACGAAATATGAAGTAATCTCAAAATGTGGCATTAGTGAATATAAAAAATTCTTACAGTCAATCTTTGAATTTAAATTTATTTTAAGAAAAAGTGTAAATGCAATAATTAAAAAGTAATTAAATTTAATAAAATTAATAAAATATAGCATTAATTTAAAAATAATAAATAAATAAACATAACATTAAAATATCTTAATGATTTGAAATAAAAATATGATTGGTTTCAAAGTTTTACAGTCTAAAAATCTGAATCGTAAAAATAAGAAAATTCTTTAATTAACCCTTCCCTAGATGTATGTAGATTACAGTTGCATACGCATAATTTTTCGCTAGAAGAACAATTTCATCAGGTATTAATAATTAGGATTGCTAGATTAATCATAAAAATTATTTAGTTAGTTTTGTTTATCATTTTTATCAGTAGTTCGACATCATCTGTGAAGTGAAAAATATTTCCTTTGAACAATCTTGCTGGAATAAATAAGCGATTGAATTTAATAATATGTCAGTATAAAGTACGATGGGACATCTCAATATTATATCAACTTTGCACGTTTTGAATAGGTCTCTAACCTCATCCTTGACCTTTGAAGGCTATGTTTTATTGTCTTTCACGGGAGCTTTTCAGTGCTTTTCATTTGAATATAAATCGCTTTCCGCAAGAGGAAGAGGATGCGCTTATAAGGAAACATCGGCATTAAATCTTGAAAAACACTGAATCATTTGCCCGAAGAAGTGAAATTGATTTATTTTGTTTCGTTTATAGCTACCATTAGCCCTTCAAAGAGCTGCATCATTTGCAATAAATCAATAATTTAGATTTTATTTATTAATTTGTTAATTTTGGATAAGCAGCATGTTAAGAAAAATGTTGTACAAAAAATTATTTCTATCACCATATAATTTAAATATAGGCATTAAGTTTGGAGAACAAAAATTTCAATCAACAAAACTTTAGAAAATATTTCAACATTCAAAGGAATATTCAATAAATAAATAATCGACTATTTAATTCCCCTTCATTTTCCAATTATCTCAGACGTAATATAAAAAGGTATTTTCTAAATACGACGTTAAAAATAGTTAAATAAATTTACAGTCTATTATATTCTTAAATTTGTTGTCATAATTTTGAATAATGACTATGTTTTCTTACCATAATTTTGCAAAGATTTTGTCGCGTCAAATTTCACTGATTTTTTAAAAATGTCTTCTTTTTATGGGTCATTCATAGAGAATTATTCATTCTTTAGGAAATGTATTTTTAAATATATATATATGCTTTCACAATAGCTAAAATAAATACACTAGATATAAATGTTGCTTCCAAGGTTTTTTGGCATATTTATCTGAAGTAAGTAAATTATCATTAAGTAGGCCAAATCTAATATAAGCATTTTAAATATTTATACTATAAAAACTAAAACTAATTATCAATTTTCAACTTAAAATATCCGCATACCAGGTTTTGGTTTTACTTCTTGTGTCTCATTAAAATGTTTGCAATTATGTCTAAAAGTAAATGTAAGCTTGGGATTTTTACTTTTAATCAGAATAAACTGACATTTTTATATTTTTACTGAAAAAATTGTGATTGTCTTTCTATATCATAAGAGAAAATACAATTTTTCATCGAAAAAAAATATTTCTAGACAAAGATAGAATATTTAAAAATATTTCAAATAAAAAGTCATTTTTGAAAAGTTTATGAAAATGCTATTTTAAATCTGTTTTACATATTTATTTATTTTTGTTGCAGGTGCTAAACTTTATAAACCATATTTCACCGTATATTAATAAATAAGATTTAACTATTAATTACAAAATTATGAATGACAAATGAAATATTACAAAAAAATATCTTTATAGGTTTATATGAAATTGCACCAAGTAAAATATTTATTTTCATGCCCCACTTATCTTGAAAATTAAACAAAATAAATAAAACTAATGAATAAAATAGTGATTCATGTATCATCAAGAAACCAGTAAAATCAAGAAATAGGAAAATAAATCAATGGGATTCATAAACAATCGCATTTCTAAATAGATCAATTTGATCAAATAGTTTATGATCAATATGCTATAATGTGCATAGTTTAAAAAATGAGAAAATTGTCTTGGAATTATTGATCAGAATAAAAACGAGATTTATTTCATTTTTTCAAAATAATTTTTAAAAAAATGCAGTTTTTAAAACCTTACTTTATCAGTATTGCAACAAACAAAATATTTTTATATCACTTCTTATTCCTTTTGATATTAATTATCGGTTCTTAAATTTATAAATAATTTTTAGTTTTAAATTTGCGATTAATTACTATTAAGTCTTGAAATTTGCTTTTCTTTAATTTCTTAATAGGTGACGTCACTTATATGGAAAAAGGTTATTTAAAATAATTAATGAGTTTACAGTAAAATTCTAAAAAAATGATGATAGAGTGTGATGATTAATAACTTGTTGAGGTAGAATGTTTCATCATTACAGTATTTCAAAAATAAATAATAAGAAAATTCTAAAAATGTCAAAAAAATAAAGTAATAAGTTATTGTTATAAAAGTTTCCGTATTCTATCATTTCAAAACCGGAATGACACTTCAATTACAAAATTTCATCTTTATAAAATGATACAAATTAAATAAAAATTTCTGAACTTACCAGCAACATAAATTATAAGGATTTTTAACATGCCAACCCTGAAATTTGTTTAACTTTTTATCAATAAGAAATTTAAATACAAACCTGACAATTCCGATACAGCCTTTAAAACCAATTTAAAATTCCTGCAAATACATAAATAAATAGTAAAAAGTAAAGCACTCATAAACTTTGGATTTTATGAAAATACATTTCCAAATTGTTTTGAAATTATGTAATAGACGTTTTAATATAAAGTACATTGCATTTTAACATACATTTTTGTTTATTCACTCTTTTTATTGAATTATGCTAAAATAACAACTTTTAATTTCGCAGCCTTTACATACTTTATTCGAAAATGCAACTGGAATCCAGTATCTTGTATCTTTAGCTATCCTATTTGAAAATTTTCTTCAACTTAGGGAACACTAAAAATCAAATTCAGACTTTGAACTTTAGGGAGTTATTTTCCTTTGATTTACAAATTATATTTAATTGACCGAGCCGATGAAGTGGCTTAAAATTTACCTTCAAATCAGATTCAGTTATGGATTATGGTTTACTTTTTGATCCATATTTGTATTGAAAACTGTGCAGAGAAGGCAAAATAAAATTTTAAAAAATTATATTATTTTTTTTAAATGTTGTAAAAAATAATTTAACCTTCAGCATCATATTTTGAAGTTATTACAGTCTGTATCTTCATTTGATAAGTGTTTCCTTCTTACAACTATGGTATTACGATGTATTATTGTAACTATTAAATCGTGCAAAAAATAAGAATTCATTGCATTTGAAATGCAATTGTTATTTTTTTCATTGGATCTATTTACATTCATCTATATTCGGATATATTTGCTTCTGTCTACAGATATTACTAAATAACTATTTTAAAAGATCTGTAATCTCAATGTTAGGTAAAATATATTTTCAGTTACAAATTATGTTAATATTTAATTATTTTATTAGTTACTATCCCTAAATATTTTCATTACACATGCAAATCTGTGTACACATTTATAGTGAATTATTTTTATCCTTTAGTCTCTTCAAAGTTCTCATTAATTAATTACATTCGTAATAATCTTTCTAGGAACTTTGTTAATTAAATTATATCTTGGAGCCTACAAAGTTGCCAGTGATTATTATAAAGATATAATCTGAGAAACGCCTGATTCAGGTGTTAATTAGAGAGTCGCTAACTAATCGTATTTCATGAAATAGAAAGCGAAAACTGATTTATATGCAAATAATGCTAGAATTTTGTCGGTAGAACGTAGCAAAAGTCTAAACGAAACAAATTAGAATGATTTTGTATTAAATAATTAGTGATGGTTGGTGAGTTTTATATAATTAGAATATAAAATTGTAACTTCTCAACAGTTTGATGAAAAATAAATTTTTTTTCTTAGCATAAAAAATAGGACGCTACATGAAATCTCAATAAGTACTTCATAAATAATTGCTTGTATTCTTTTAATAGTGAATTAATTCCTTTAGCCATGACAACTTAGCTTAATTTAGCATCATATATGATTTAAAGATAAATCAAATTGATTAAAATTTTATCACAAATAGAATGTACTTTTATAATCCATTGATGCGGTTGACTACCTTTGGTGATGATGTTTTACCCGTGCTGCAAAGTTCACGTTGTGTAGTGGCTTTTGAGGGTAAATGCCCCTGAACACTCAAGTCTCATTTCCCACGCACTCGCTTGCTCAACTCCCTTTTACAGGAGTGGAGGGGGGCTCTTTCACACACCTTACAGATAGAACAAAGGGTGAAGAATAATTACGTTTGAATTAAATTCATAGGCCCAGATCACGAAGAAGATACAATCTCTAAACCAAAATGCCGGTTCTTCAAACTATTGGTAAAATAACCCCTCAATGCATAATGTAGCTATTTTATTTCACATTTTTATTCTCATTTATAAGCTTCATATAACTGTTTTATGAAAAAGTTATGCATTTTTTAATGTGTTTTGATAAACATTAATAGAGAACAGCAATATAAGACAAAAGAGGAACTAGAATTAGATGTAAATTGGATATTTAGAAGAATAACAAGGTGTCTGTAGTATGAATAATTCTACCATCCAAAATGCTATTAAAATCTTTTATTTCCACTGTAAAATATACATTAGTAAAAAAAGACTTATTTTTATATCAGAATCGTTATAATGTGATTTGTTTTCCTGAGATATTTTTTTAATTTATAATGCAACTAATAAGCACATTTCAATTGTTTTGTTAAAACTTTAACAGAAAACGCATATACAAAATATTTGAAAACAATTTCCCTAAATTATATGTAGCTATACAAAGCACATGTATTTTTCTTATAAAAAGTTATGCATTCAGGTGTTAAATGCATATTTTCATATTAACATTTTTCTACATCAATTATTGTATGAGCGGAAATTAGGAAACACAAATACTGTATATGATTCAAGAGCTAACTTTGAACATTAATTTTTTTAATTTTTTTTATTGTCTGTACAGCACAGTTACTTTCACATCAGGCAGGTCGAACATAGAAGAGAAAGACCAGTCACTTTTATGTTCCGATAAAAACATCTACTATTTGCTTCATTTGTATTTCCAGAATATTCTGTCAGCATCGTCGGGAATTTTTCTCTAAAATATCAGGTTTGTCAGCAAACGATAGTTTTACTTTCCTTTTTGGATCCGAATTCCTGTTGACTGAATGCTACCGCAAAGAAAATACATGTTATTCTCAACGAAGTGACTGTCAACATTCTTTATAGAGCTATGCTTTACCAAGAAATATTATTCAAAAACAATTCGGCATTCGCTAAGACATGTTTAACATATTTTTTGACATTTCATATTTTAAGGAAAGAAAACTATACAGGAGATTTAAAATCACATAGCATAAAATATATTTTTCAAAGAATTATATCTTTCTACAAGTATAGAATTTATTGTTTTCTTTTTTTTAAAAACTATTGTATAGAAATCTTGAATTTTCAAATAGAATAGGCCATATTTCTATACAATATAAAACTAATAAAATACCAAACATTGAAAAATATTAATATAGGCATGAAAAAAAATTCCATAACAATTAAAATACGATTTTGATATTGAGTAATATTTCAATAAATCATTTATAATAGCCTTGTTATTAGTCACAGGAATATATCATGCTCTTTAAATATGATTCTTATAATGAATCCTCAAGCATCAGGACAATTATTGTCAACGGAAATGAGTAATGAGAGACTATGAGAATGTTTTTTGTAGATAGTTAAAGGGAAAAAAATTAAACTTTTATGTCAGGTAAGTTAACCATTTTTTGTTTTTTCTAGGGATATATTTTTTTTCTTGATCAAAAAAAAATGTAGGAAAATATATGTTGTAGCAAATTATAACGAAATCTAGATTTATATTTATATATGTTTGATTGATGAAATTTATGATTATGTTTAAAATATTGGCCTGCATCTTCAAATATAAGATAGTTCACCTCGGGAAAAAATCCTTATTTAAGAGTTACATATTAAATAAAATTTAAAAAACCTTTTTCCTCACTAGCCCATCTGAAAAAGAGGGAATGGAAAAAATATAACTATTGAAAATATAAGAATTGAAATCAAGAAGAGAAAAGTTAGAGAAATTAAATCTGATTGAGAAAACAAAAGGGAAAAGAGAAGAAGAGAAACAGAGAAGAATATAATTCTGAATAAACAAATAACTTCTAAAAAAATAATTATTTTCTGTGATTTTCCGGAATGCAAACAGCATTTTTGTTAATATATTATTTCCTGTTTTAAAGCAACTTTACAGTTGTTTGGAAAATAATAAGAAATTCTGAATATCCTTCTGATGATAAGAATAGTGCCTGTACCTAAGCTAACATGTATAGTTTCAGAGAAAAAAGAATGGAGGTGTAGTAGTTTGCAGAGAAACGTACAGAAACTCATGTCACGAGGTGTCAATACTATTGGACACTGTCCGATTCCTCACAAAAATAATCTCTTATTTTGAATCTTTGCCAAAGGGTGACCCTTCTAAAAGTCTCCAGGAAAATTTCTTTTTCTATTAGTTGTAATTTTGATTATGCTGTATTCCTTCTTACTTAGATTATTTTGTTAATTTCTTTAGATTCATCAGTATTTCAGTAGTAGTTGCATTAGCACTACTACTAAATACAACTGATAGGTTTTTAACTTTTAAATTTTAATCTTGTTCGAATCCGAAAGAATTTTTAGTTTCGTTTCCGTAATTATTCCGTTTGTTTTCGTTTACTAAATTATTTTAATTTAGAATTGTTTCATAAGTAAGTTTTATTACATTTAGCTTCCATTTTGGTTTACTTTTGGTAGTTTAATTCTGAATTAAATTTTAATTTCAATTCCGGCATAATTAGTTTCGGTTTACCGCAATAATTTAATAATTTAAACTTTTCTAATTGAAAATAAGTTTCAGTTACAATATTTCTACTGTGAAACAATCTAAATTTTCTGTCCATCTAAAAAAATATTAAATAATTATTACAACAGATTTTGTTTATTAATTATTTTCATAATTTTATTTCATTTATGTTTTAAATAAACCCATAAAATAAAATGAATTTATTATAACAAATTCAATTTGCAAATCAAAACACAAGCATCATAAAATTTGAAAACCATTTGTGTCGAAAATATATAATATTCAAATAAGAATTCCAAACAGGAATGGACATAAAAATTTAAAAATATGGATGAATGTCTATGAAATGAAACCGAGAAAAGAAGAGAAAGAATGTCGAAATTTGGAATTGTTATCACAAAACAACTTGGGGGAAATGTTTATCATCATTGCATTCAGATCAGTTTATCAGCACAATACTGGCAAAATAATTTTTTTAATGTCATGAATTCTATCGTTCAGCATAAATTCTGCAGTAAGAAAATAATATTGTGCCGAAAATACTATTCATTGTTGACGAAACTAATGTTTGCTGGCTGAATTCTAGACGAAATTTATATTGAAAGTATAGCGAAAATACAAATTGGGTTCAGTACTCAGGCGAATCAAATAACAGCGCCCTCAGTTTAAATTGTTTGATTTTAGTTGCTGTACACTATTGATTAACAGACGATAAATTGTAAAAAAGTAGTAATATATTTTTAAACCTACATTGAATTTGCAGCATTTTACTTTAAAAATTATCTGCATATTTGTCTTTCGAGCATGGTTTTGAAAAGCAGTTAGTTGATAATATTGCCTCGGTTTGCGTATGATCATAGAATCGAATATTTGAGACCAGTTATTAAATTCAAGATTATTAATTCAAGACCAGTTATTAAATTATTAGAGATTATACAAACAGATAATTAGTAGAAAAACAATTGATATCTATAAGTGAAATTTGTGTGGGGATGGTTTTTTTAATAATTTAAATTAAAAGCAAAAACATGCATAAGTTTATATGTATGTCTAATATTATAATGAAAATAATAGACTGCATAGTATTTAATTATATCATTTTATATAATATTATTATAGTCATGTCAGAAAGATGAAAAATATGGGAATGAAATATACACATATAGAGATATATTCGCATTTCTCAACAACGAATTTTAAATAAAATTTAGATTACTATTTGAGTGGCAGAATAATGTTAGACCAAACATTTATAATTTAAAAACAGGAAAATACTAAGAAATGAAAATATATTAGTAGAGTATCAGAAAATAATATGATCATTTTCATTTTCATTTCTGTTATTCGAAATTATATGGTTTAGACTAAAAATTCAAAAATACACACATATTATGTTGTTTGTTTGTTTTTCGATTTTTCAAATAATTCCCTGTTTGATTTGTATTCCTTATTTTACGTTCTAATTTAAATCCACTTTAAGTTTTTAGTCTCAAATTTATAAATTCACAGAGAGATTTTTTATAAAGGTAATTTGAGATCTTGTCAATTCAGCAAAAACAGGAATAATATTTTAATCTTATTTTATCTCTTTTATTTTTTTTTAGTTTCTTTTATTTTAAAGTAAATTTCTTTATAATAACTTGAAATCATTCAAATTTAGTTTTTGAAAAATTGAAGAAAGGAATAAAACCATTTTGCAAATTGCTGTTGAAAACAATGTAGGAAAAACTTCAAATTAGCAAGAGCATGTTACAGTCATTAGTGTTTCTATTTCTTTTTAATACAGTTCTTGTTAGCATTTTGTAATACAGAAAAGAAAATAGACATATATTATCGGAAAATCGTAGTTATATTGTATTATACACTGAAGTGACAAAAGTCATGGGATGACTGTTAATATCGTGTCGGTCCTCCTTTTACCCGGCGAAGTGCAACAGCTCGACGTGTCATGGAGTCCACAAGTCGTTGGAAGTCCTCTGCAGGAATATTGAGCCATGCTGTCTGTATAGATGTCCATAATTGTGAAAGTGTGGATGGTGCAGGAGTTTGGGCACGAACGGACCTTTCGATGATGTCCCATAAATACTCGATGAGATTCATATCGGGGGATCTAGGTGGCCAGATCATGCGCTGGAATTGTCCGGAATGTTCTTCAAACCAATCGCGAACAGTTCTGACCCGGTGACATGGCGCATTGTCATCCATAAAAATCCCATCGTTGTGTGGGTACGTGAAGTCCAAGAATGGCTGCAAGTGATCTGCAAGCAGCTGAACATAACCATTTAAAATCAATGATCGGTTCAGTTGCACCAGAGGACCGAGTCCATGTCATGTAAAAACAGCCCACACCATTATGCAGCCACCACTAGCTTGAACAGTACCTTGCTGACAGTTTGGGTCCAGGGCTTCATGGGGTCTGCGCCACACTCGAACTCTACCATCAGTTCGTAACAACTGAAATCGTGACTCATCTGACCACTCCACGGTTTTCTACTGGTCTAGGGACCAGTCGATATGCTCACGAGCTTAGGAGAGTCGCTGCAGGCGATGTCGTGCTGTCAGTAAAGGCACTCGAGTCGGTCCTCTGCTGTCATAGCCCAAGGAAGACAAATTTCGCCTCACAGTCCTATCGGATACGTCCCTCGTACACCCCACATTGATTCCTGCAGTTATTTGACGAAGTGTTGCGTGTCTATTAACATTGACTATTCTACACAGACGTCGGCGTTCTCGGTCGTTAAGTGCAGGTGGTCGCCCACTGCGCTGTCCATGATGGGATGTGATGCCTGAAATTTCATACTCTCGGCACACTCTTGCTAATGTGGATCTCGGAATGTGTAATTCACTAACGATATCCGCTAAGGAATGACTCATGCGTCTAGCTCCAACTAACATTCCACGTTCAAAGTCTATTAATTCTCGTCGTGCCGCCATAAATCCCGAAAAACCTGTTCACATGAATAACTTGAACACAAATGAAAGCTCTGGAAAACGAACTGCGTATTTATACTTTTTCGCTGCAAAACTACTGCCATCTGTATATTTGCATATTGCTATCCCATGACTTTTGTCACTTCAGTGTATGTTATTTAATAAGTTGGTACATTTCATTCTGCTCGCTAACTTGAATTAAAAAAAAAGGTTACTTGGGAAATCAAAATAAGAAAAACTGTACTAAAAGAAGGAAACGGAAACATCTTCAACTACATGAAAAAATCATTGTATTAATTTTACTTGGCTCTATGCTGTAACAAAACATTGGCTTTTTTTGTAAGTAATCCACCTTCACTTTATCCAGATAGATCCAGTTAGGTTAAACTAACAGCGAAACTGCATCATTAACAACTGTATTGGCTGTATCATTCTCAAATATCTTGCATCATTTCCCTATTGTTTTCAATTTAAAAAAACTGAAATTGTTTCCCTGGTGAAATTTAAATATTGAAATTGAATTACTGTTAAATTAATTATTTTAATATAAAAATGAAAAAATGCTTACAAAATTACATTTATTTATATAAAAATATCAATAAGAATTATAATAATGTATTAGAAGTTGTATGTTTATTAATATATATAAGCATGCGCATTATAATAATAATAATAATAATAATGCGCATGCTTATGTATATTAATAAACATACAACTTCTAATATATTTTAGAAATTATTTATGTTAATTACTGAATGCTTTAATAAACTGTGAACGGATTTCAGAAATTAAATCGCAACAAAACTTGTGTTTTTTTAATTTTATCATTTTCTGTTTCACACAAAGACTATAGTAGTAAATAATTGGAGGTCAACGCGATTAAACGAATTGTAACTCTGATCATTATTAACAGTCTCTGTTATTAATATGAACTTCCTTATTAATGTATAAAGAATTATATGTATATATATATGTGTGTGTGTGTGTGTGTGTGTGTGTGCGCGTGTGTGCGTGTGTGTCTGTGTGTGTGTTACGAATAATAATATGGTGTTTTTAAAATACTTATTGCATTGATTGAAACGTATATTTATTTTCCAAGCATTGACAAAATGAAACTTGTAACATAACTTGAAACAAATGAATTGACTGATTACTTGTTTCTTATACTATAGAGGCTACTGTTTATCATTTAGTATTCAGAGCATGATTGAAACAAAAATTCTCGCAATGGGACCAGTAACGAATTTTTAACTGTTTGTTTCCGAGTACCTTTTAATAAAAAAAATATTAAAAAGAGTGAAAGTGTATATTAGTTTAAATGCTCTGCATCTCTTTGATTTTATTCGTTATTAATTAAGAAAGACTGCATTAATGCAACAGCAAGTAATGGCACCCTTTTCATTGAATTCATTAAATGAATAATATCATGAGAATCATTGTTCATTTTAACAAATATAAAAACGTGTGTGTTTTTTACAAAAAATATGGAGAAAGTCTTAAATATCATTTGAGATCAAATATATTTATGGAGGTACTCAAAAATATAAATTACGCTAAAAATATTCTTCCATAACCGAAAGCAGAATATTCTCAGATAAGCGCAGAGAAAAGTCTAGGGATTCAACAACAATTAAAAAGCTTTAAAACCAAATCTTTTATCTACTGATAACCAAATCTATGGTAAAGTTAAATATTGTTGTATTTGCAAACTTTAGTAACACATCATGGCAAATTATTTGACTGCTCTTGATTTTGTTTCTTGATTGCCACATAGTAAATGCACAAAATACGCACAATGTTATATCCTATTAGGCCAACTCAACAAGCAATGTGAACAAATATATACTGATGGTTTTTTTTTCAGAATGGAAGAGTAATACAAAGGGATAGGAATTCTGGGTAACGAAGCAATATAGCTAGTTAAGTGGAAAAATTTTAAAAGATCGAATTCGCATATAAAAAATCTCCGTTGCATAGAGAGTTGATAAAAAACAGGGTTATGGATGAAAAAAAATTGCCATTGATGGTAATGGAAAAACAGACGAACAATTTTTCAATATATCATTTTCCAAACAAAAAAATAATCTCCATCATCCATCTATGAAGATCACTCGTCGGTTTAATTAAGTGTACGAACGTCCACATTAATTGTTTATTCTGGCCAGGCGTTTCCATGAAGGTGGTCTATTTACCAATCATTCTATATGCTCAAACACTGATGGTGCTTACTTTGACGATGATACTATAAAAATTCCATAGATCACTTTTTATTTCCCATGAAGGAATTTAAAACCGCTTATGCTCTTTCATAGAGGAAGCTTTAAAGCCCTATAACCTTAAGTATGGAACTTTACTGATAAGGGTTAAAGGAGGTTCCATTCCATTACTTTAAAGAAGAGAGACCATTTCGATCCACTTACATTCCTCCTCTGGGACAGCAACATACTGATCGAAGCCCTGAGCTCCACAGTTTTTATGAACTTTTGAGTATCTATGTATGCTGCATATGAAATTGATTGAATTTTTTAAACCAGACTTCAATACTAAACTGCACTAGACATGTATCGTGGAATGATATTATTACAGGAAATGAATAATATCATTCTAATGAACTTTATATTTTGTTTAAACTCAAATAAATCGTATAAAACTTTTGCAAATATTTCCCGACGTAAGATTCATCTGGTGAGAGCACAGTTAAAACGAACCCTGATTGAGGAATATACCTGAATGAGGAATGTATTTCAAGTATTTCGAGCCAGTGATCATCAGCAATTGAAAGCAAATGACATGCTTCCTATATTTCGGGAGAATATATTTAAAAGGAATAGCATTTTAGAGCATGAATTGAGCTGAAGTTTTAAATATAGAGTTGAGATTTAATTTGGGAAATTTAAAGAAACCCATTGAAAAGATTTTTCTTTTTGAAATTTCTGTTTTAATTTAATAAAGATAATAAAAAAACAATAGTAATTAGTATTAATAGTAAATTCTATAGTATTAATACTTTCTATATAGTATAATACTTTCTATAATATTATTAATAAAAATAATGAATAATTTCTATAACAATAATAACGAATAATAATAAATAATTTCTATTTTAATTTTCAATAACAACATTAAAATTTTTCTAGATAATCTTCTACTTTCTTTATAATGAATTTTTAAGGTGTTTTTCTCTATTTTATTAGAAATGTATATAAGGTTTTACTCATATTTTACAGCAGCATTTTAATTGTTGTAACTGAATCAAATAATTTATATTGCTCTTATCAATATTTAAACTTTTTTTTCGATTGTTGCACTATAATGTTGATAATAGGGACATAAGATCTGCTTCTTTTTCAAATTGAATAGGATTTTCATAAGCAATTTTTGAACGATCATTTTTGATTTCAGTATAAATAACAGTTGATGCTTTATTAACAATTAAGTTTTAAAAACAATGATGGCTATTTTTTTTTCAAAATTCAGGCATCTTCAATCTGTGTTGCTGTTTCATGTGATATAAATGAACACGGAAAGGTAATGTTATCTCCCTTTTGATTTGAAAATACGCTTTGTTATAGTATCCTCCTGATATTTTTTATTCTGAAATACATATACATACGGATAATAAAAACTACTTTTTTATCTAACTATAATTTTTGTGTATATTCCTCTTATCTACAAGCTTTTTGTGGCAGTTTTTTTGGTATTAAATTAATTCCTAATATTAATGAAACATTTAAAAGGTGTAATTTAAGGTTTCAGAATTACTATATAATTATAGACAAAATGTCTACAATTTAGAGTGGCGTGTAATTCTATGAGGAAACCTGTTTCAGACTTCTGAAAAAGAACGAGTTTGGCATTTAAATTGATTTTCTGGGGAAATCAATAGGATTAATTTATACGGAGGAAATTCCCCCAAAATTTAGCGAAGTTACGCTGAATGATTCAATTGAAAGTTTCATAATCAATAATTCGACGTACTACCTTGATGCCAAATACGATTAGTTTGACATAATTCCATTTTCAACCTCCTTTCAAAACTCAAATCCAAAATTTAAAATGATGGAAAGAATCAATTACGGTTGTGGTGAAACACTATTCAAATTAGTAGTACATGTTTGTATTAATTACTTTCTTGGCCTTTTTCTATTTATTTTCAAAGTAAGATAAATATTTTTAATGAAAGTAGCCTTGAAGATAAATGCGTTTTTGCATTCTTACGCTAAAAGGATATGTGGTTTTATAACTATGCGTAACATATAGATTATCCACATTTCTTTCAGCAAAAGTTATGCTAAAAGGATTTGATATTTTACAACCATTTACAATATATACATTATCCACATTTATTTTACCATACGTTATGCTAAAGAGATTTGAGATTTTACATCCACTTACTACGTATACATTATCAACATTTATTTTACAGCATTTTAAGCTAAAGAGAGTTAAGATTTTATATCCATTTACCACTTATGCATAATCCACATTTATTTTACCCCCGCATATATTTATTGTATCCACATGTACATTATTCACATTTATTTTATCCGCACATACATTATCCACAGTTATTTTATTCATATTTAATGTACCTATATATACATTATTGTCATATATATATATATATATATATATATATATATATTATCTACATTTGAAAATTCGTATCTTAATATCAACATTTTAAAATTCTGATGAATGCAAAAATTGAAAAAGTAATCGGTGTTAGAATCTTTATTGTTATAAGATATTTTTTTCCATTCAGAGTATATTTTATATTTGTCTACTTAATTTCCTAATGGATTGTAGATAAATTATATAAAGAAAATCTTTCTCACATATTTGTATTCAGTACATTTATTCCATGTTCATAAGAACACTTTTCCTTGAAATATATCGAAAGTGGCAAAAATCCAAAATTTCAGAACTACAGATATCAGTTGCTGATCAAAAAATTAATCGATGTTTAATCAAACAAAGATGAAAGAAAATTACTTTTGAACTGAAATAGAAATTATATTGTCAGAATTGTATTTATATTTTTAAGCATACACAATAATTCCATATTTCTCTCTTTATTTTTCTTCATAAATAATATATAAAATGTTTCAATAAAAGACTTTCCTAAATATATGTATTTAATACATATATTACTTTTTCGTAAGAAACTTCTGTGAAAAGTATTGAAAATGGTAAAAATCCATCAAAATGTTGAAACTAAAGATAAGTGCTGCTGATTAAAAAATAATCGATGGATAATCAAACAAAGGCCAAAGAAAATTACTTTTATCCCAGAGAGTCTATTTAACAAAAGAAACACTTCAAAAGAATGTACTTTAGGTGATCCATTCTCAGATAAAGCAAAAACAATAAATCGCTAAATTAAAAGTTAATCCGTGAGAGAGGACTGACGGAGAATTTTAAAGGAAAACAATACTAAAAGGTAATTTCCTTTCAGGAATTGTTCCAAGTTTTTATTACCCCTCGAGCAACTGAGGAACTTCTTTGAAGTTTAATTTCACCGAGGATGGATTGGAATAATGTTTATCATCTTTATTACAATAGTTACAGAGTGAAATATTTCATTTTTTGATGATTTTTTAATATATAAAATAATTTTCACGATAGTAAAGTGAGATAATATTTATCTGCGAATCGTTTCTTTCTGATATAAATATTTTTCTTTAATAGTGTGGCTCGTGGGGCTAAAAGAGATGAAAGTAATAGTTATAAGATATTATGGATATTTTGTTTCTGTAATTTTTTTTATCAATTATTATAGTGGATATTTCGAAATGAATCAAGTATTTACTAAGCGATAGTCATGTATGTGTTAAACCACTGGATCAGAAAATATGAATATGATAAGAAATAAAATGCATGCTTTAATTAAAAGTGGTTGTTCTTGTATTTATCTGAAACAAATTAAGATAAAATTTTAAAATGAATATACAATATAAAAACGAATATTCAATGAACTCATTTTCGAAGCTTCTTCTTAAAAAATACTGTGGATAACTGGTTGCCCATTGCAGACTGATTGGAATTAGTCACATTTCTCTAGGATAGAGTGTTACACTTTTTTATAAATTAAAATTTTAAAATGAATATACAATATTAAAACATGAATATTCAATGAATTCATTTTTACTGTTTCCTATGAAACAAATACTGAGGATAACTGCTTACCCATTGCATTTTAAGTGGTACTGCATTTCTCGAGGATAAAGCGTTAAACATTGATACAAATTAAGTTGAATTTTAAAATTAATATACTATATAGAAATGAATCCTCAATGAATTCATTTTTGTGGTTTCTTCATAAAAAAATGCTGTGAAAACTGTTTTATTGTTGCAGACTGAGTGGAATTAATCTCTATTTCCTGAGGATAAAAAGTTAAACTTTGTACATTTTAGTATTAATGTAAGAATATATAGATACAGGTTAATATAATTTTTGTAATAGTAAACAACGAGAAGTTTTTTCAAGAAAGAAGAAGCTTTCTACCATCCTTCACAGATAAGACATCAAAAATCCTCTTATTATGTGGCTAACATCACAGTAAAGCAGTATCACGGATTTTCATCAATACCATGTACAGAAACATTAATTTAGGGCTTAACTCTTTACAACTATATAATTGGTGTTTTTATTGATATATTAGATAGAAAATGGAAGTATATATATCAAATTTTGCTAATAAATGACTCTAAGTTGTTCTGGTTATGTTACACATATTTGTACAAGCCAATTTTATAGGTTATTTCCGCACGTTAAATGTTTTTTTGTTTTTTTTTACTTAAAGCTATATAGTGTTGTGAAGTTTCTGCTAGTATATGCTTGGAAGAATTTTAGTGGATATTTTCTACATTATAAAATTACTGATTTTGGCAGTCATCTTTAAAGCATATTTTTAATAAATTATTGATTCTTAAATTTCAAATATCCCAAAATTAGGGGGAGGAGTAGCGATAGAGGCAATACTTACATCTGTTCACATGACTCTGAAAATGATATTATATATAAATAAAAAAAGAACTCACTTTTTAATTAATTTATAATAAAAGTGTATATCATCTAATATTTTCTAAAACTATCATTAGAACCTCTACATTAATTTTTCTAATATTCTGTACCAGAAAAGTACTCTCTCCATCCCTCTCTCCTCCTCTCTCCCTCACTTTTTCTCCCTCCCCCCATCTCTCTCTTTAAAAAAATAATACCAGAAACTGTATCTTCTGTGTTTATATTAATTTTTATCGTTCATCGACTCCTCTAGAGCAAATATTTTGGATTAACTGCCGATATATTCTATCCTAAATAAAAACTATTTTTTAACGTGACAAGAGACCAAAATATACATTTGGGAAATAATTGCATGCATTATTTCCCTTGATGCAAAACAAGGATTTCAAATGGAAAAGGTGAAGGAGAAAGAAATACAATTTTCAAAGTCGAAATACTCCAATAGTATTAAATTTAAACGGAGAGTACATGGATTTCTGAAATTATAATGATTTGTGTCTAATACGATTATTATAATTTCATCAACTGTCAATCCGATGTTAAGCTATGCACGATATGATTGCAATTAATTACCACATGGTTGGAAATAATGGAAGAGATTTAATGACTAGCTTGAATCTGCAGTTGATCAGTATATAATTTGACAGAAGTCAGTAAATTTTCGCGTATTATAGAGTTGAAATGTTTAATTATTCTGCTTGGAGTAAATTTCTAGTTGCTTATAAAGTAATTATTTTTTAGTAATTGTTGCAAAAATTTATAGTATTTAGTATTTAAAAGTGTAATTATTAGTACCTTATTAGAAAAAAAGATTTTCATACTCAAATTATTTGTACTATCCTATGTTAATAAAATTAAAAATAAATAATATTTGATTGATTTTTTCTCTACTTATTTTTAAATAAAAATAACGCATTATAAAATATATCAACCTTCCGTTCTGTCATCTTATTTACTCGGAATTGTTACTCCCAAATATAATATAAGAATATATATATCAACTTTAAATGGAGAATAAGAAAAATATGGCCTTTCCAAACGAAACCTCTAAATCATATTTTAAAAATTTAGAAAGTATCATATTATGTTAAATTGATCCTTCAAAACCTTGAAGTTATTAGTATAATATAATGGTATATATCAAAAAATTACTACAAATTTTTCAAGGATAAAATTATTTTAAACCAAACTGCATTTTAGTACACCACTTTAAAGAATTTTATATTAAAAGAAATGCAAGGGAGTGTCAAAAAAACAAAGGGACATTTAAGAAAAGATGCAATTATTCTAAAGATCAAAATTAAAATTACATAACTATCCTGGACTTCGACTCACTTTTCCTAATATTTCACAATATTTTTGATTTTCTCGAAAAAAAGGTATTTCTGTTATATGTATGGCCAATTTCGCCAAACATCAAGAACTTTTTCGTTAGTTACAAATATGTTTCATGGATTCAAACTTTACAATCGCTTTGAGCTAAGTCTGAACTATATGACAGGGTTTCAGCACTTAGAAACCATACACCTTAATTGTTTTGCTCCCTCCCCCCGCCTTTCGACAGAAATGACGAAACGATATTTTGCTTTGGATGATACCGTTTTAAAGCTTTCCATGATATTTGGATCCCATTACGTTTGCATTTGTCAAATAATTTCAGCAAACAAAAAGCTAATTACTGTTATCAGTATCTTCTTGGTACAGTTTGGCAATAGAGCTGCCATATTTAATCATTTGTTACACTCCAACAACTAGCGCAGAAATAAGAGTTGACACATTGTGTAGAATCGTCAGCGACGTCACTTATTCAGCACTAGCAGTGTTATCAAAACCTTTAAAGAGAAATTGCAAAAGTCTCTTTACTTTTCAATGTTTCCTGGTATATATTAAATAATCAGTTAAAAGGCATATTTAATATTCAAACTACAAAACGGTTTTGAGGATTTTTGAATCTAAATGAAGATTTTAAATAGCAATCAATGCATTTGCAAAAATGTTCTTATAGATTATAACTTCATAAGATTGACATTGAAAAAAGCTCCTTCTTTTAAAGAATATCTTATTAGTGTTTATGAATTCTATTAGAAAATATTTACCAATAACAATAAAAAAAATATCGTAAAACTTTGACCATTATTCATTCATAAGCATTTATAAAGTTTACGATAGTTTATTCTTCAGAGTTCAAAAATAGATTTTTGGAAAAGAATATAATTTTATCATATTTTAAAGAATCATTAATTTAACAAGTTTTTAAACATAAAAACCTCTTAAAAAATCCAGGATTACTGTAATCTTCTGATATATGCATTTTTCTATGAGAATACATTTTTGACTGGTAATTCTTCTAAGTAACAACAAATAGAATAAATGAATCTGAACCAGTAATTTATGTAACTTGGTATCTTAACCTAAGATTAAAGAACTTAGATTCCAATGCATATGATTTGTTATGGGGAAGAGTTGGAAAACTAGATAAAAGATCATTTTTTGGATACAATTAGATGAGTCCTCCATTTTTTAAAAATAACCATTACTCTCTCTTGCTGTATTTTAGATTCCCAATTTCTTCAAAAGAATTTAATTTTTAATTATTAAATTGGATTTTGATGAACTTTCCAAATATGAAATACACGCTACCTTTTGTTTAAATTTTTAGAAAATTTTAAAAAGTATATATAGTAGTAAAAAGAATGTAGAATAGAATGTAAGTATAAATAATGTACATCAAAGTTTTATATAAATTAAGTAGCTTCTTACTAATTATAAATGCTTAAATTTCTCAGAAAATTATACAATACAAAAAAATAGTGCATATCCCTGCATTCTAAGCTTTTGTTAAGATTTTGAATTTCAAGTCCTTGATCTATTGATTTTCTAAACATAAATTCATTTTATATCAAGAAAATGCTATATTTTTATTTTCTATCATAGGATAAATTAATATAAGAATTTATTGTATAAAGCTTATCTCTAAAGCATGTTAACATTCTTTGATATACAGGGTGATTCATAAAAAAGTATACTCTTCTAGGTGCTGTAAAACAATAATAGTTAAAGACAAGAAATACAAGGTGGCCAGAAATAAAACACCCCTACTCTGACCTCCATG